>JAWLRI010000060.1:5789435-5804062 GCA_034781795.1 Crypturellus tataupa | reverse complement strand
GCGGCCCCCCGGGCCGCCCGCAGCGCTGCCGCCGTCGTGGGGCCTAGGGCAGCAAACTGAGGGCACACGGTCACCGGGGCAGCAAACGGAGGGCACACGGTCACCGTGGGCACCAAACTGAGCACAGCGGTCACCGCTGGTGCTCCCTACTGCCCTCCTGCCTTTGCGGGCACTGCCGGAGCGCCAGCTGCGCGCTGAGCCACAGAACTTCCCAGGTGAGGATTTGCAGCATTAAAACAGTTGATTAACTTAGCTACGTGGCAGCTACTAAGGGAAGGCTGTTACTTATCTCACCATTCCAAACACTTGAAACTCGTATTTCCAGGAAAGAGGGAAAGGGACAGGAATTTTAAGATGCTGCAGGTGGGTAATGGCCAACCGCAGCCAGGCCATTTTTGACTTCGCGTCACCAAGAGGCAATAGATCTTGTACACAAGAGGGCAGAGCAAGAGAGCTGGGGAAAAAATCCAACCTAGAACAGCTGCTTAAAAAAAGATTCCAGGGTGAAAGCTTCTGATCCCTTCAATCTGCCTACGCGCTGCAGATATGTGTCTCTCTGCCAGCAACGGTGCGCTAGTGTATGTGCAGACTTATTTTCAAGGAAAAAAAACCAAGTGAATGTTTATATTTCAGTTTTCAATGCACTGCCTTGTCAGTCTCACCTACGAGCTGTTCTTGCACAAGAATTCTATTCAGGCTGTTATGTGCCGCAGGAGAGGGTCGTGTCTCCTCCATTTCAGGGGCAGATAACGCATTTGCAAAATGACTCTCTGACCTCCCCATGTTTTCCAGTGATTTTATGTACTTATTTTACAGTATCTCTATTTGTATGGTGAAGAAAGGTGCAATACAGCATTGTTCTCGAACACAAAACAAGACTGTTTTCAAATCATTTCCAAGTTTTGTGTTCCTCAGCCTTTACCTAGCTTCCAGGAAACTGTTTCCTTAGGGATAAACTTCCCTCTTACCAGACACCTCTTTACACCTGATGTGATTAGCTGGATATTTAGTGACCTAGAGCCCTCAGACTTCACTCTGCCTGATTTTTCTGTCTAAGATAAAGGGCATAGCATTCCATGACTAGGCAGATTTAAAATAAATAGATTCACTAAACAGGATTTTTTTCCTCTTTTTTTTAAAAGCTTGTTTTTTTTTTGAAAGAGATCAAAATAGCCCCCTTCTTGCAAATCAGAATTCTGTGCCCAGTATTTCAGGAAAAGTCCTATTTTGATCTGATCCTTTAAATCATGGCAGAGTTGTTCTTGTTCTACAAGGTCCCTTATGAATATTCCCACAATGGAGAATACATCGGACCAAAAAGACCTCTTGTCTTTTGAAAACACTCATCTCTCTGATATAAAGTATGATTTATACTTGAAAAACTTTGGTAGTTTGTAGGTTAATTTTAGTTTATAGAGGGATCTTCAAGTGTATGGAATGCATTCTAATGCTTGAAGAGTACCACTGTACTCACAAACTTCTATTTAAAGTCCTATAACAAGTAATTTTCACTTGAGAATGTTAAAATGTAAAACTTGATTATTAAATTAATCATTTTGATTGCCTCTAAATACTAATTTCATTATGGATGCAAACTACTGGAGTAGACAGTAAATAAGTAAAAAAAAAAAAAAAGAGTCTTTTAATAGCTACTGTTCCTCAAACCCAGATTTCAGCATTTTACAACAGTCAGAACATGGGGTAACCTGTTTTTTCCAAGAAATAAAACCAAGAGCCTGCCATTTCCTGCATGAACTGAAAGTTTGTAAGAGGTATAATGGTCTTTTTGTCCCTCTGTTGCCTAAGGTGAACTGTAACGTACCTTCACCTGGTTGATGAAATCCCCACAAAGCTTCTGAATGTGCTCGAGGCAAAACTTGACCCCGGAAGGGCTGAAGAACACGATGCTTGCTGGAATTCCCTGCGTGAAAATAATCACAGGTCAAACTGGGATTCTCTCCTCTCTAGCAGTGTATCAGTACCCTTCCACGGCAATCTTTTCAGCTGTCTCTCTATGGAAATGCAATGTTTTTCCCAGATAAGAAGCAGCTACAAAGTCAACTGAAAGGGTTTCCTGGGGTCTGCCAAACACCGTGAAATGCAGAAATTCAGCTGCCTTTAATCAAATACTTCAGTAAAGCAGCACATTTTGGTGATAAATGTATTGTGTTTTGGAGGTGTCCTCAGTTTTCTCTTTAGCTAGGAACATGTACAAGTTATTTTCCTAAATCAATAGCATCAGTTAAGAAACAAAAAGCTCAGGAGAAACTTGCTATTTTATTAGTGTTAATGCTGAAATTAACAGCCATAAATATTAAAAGCAGCACATAACAGGGGCTCAGAAAATTACAAAATGCCTACATGCTATTGACTAAATGCTGCAACTGGTATAGACCAAATTCTGCAGTGATTAGAATTGTAAAATGCAGCTACGAATAGCAGGATACAACAATATATGACTTGACCAGCCATGTCATAGCCTTTCAGGACCTCTTGAACAAGCAGAACTTTGAAATCAGAATGGGAAGCTCAATGGGAAGTTAATGTACATATTTTATAGAGAGATTTTATATTTTATATATGTGGTATGCCATGTGTCTAAGAAGTAAAAGCTGCATTTTGAATAAATCCTAGATATAACGTAGGCGTCTACCAATAGCAAATTCATTAAGCTTTAACAAGTAAAATCCTATTATCAGTAACTCCAAATCACGCACTTTATCTAGCTGAATGCCATGTAATAGAGCGTTTTAAAGAAAGAGAAACATTAATAACAATTCTAGTAAATATATCTGAGCACATTTGTCACTAGCAACACTTAAAATGAACTAATTACTATATTCATAAATGGCAATATCAGAGAGGGATACATACAGCTGATTACTGAATTTTGATTCATAAGATATGGCAAGTATGTCCAGTGACATCAGTAATTTTTAATAATTAAGCTATTCAATGAATATTTCTCCTTAAATGCATTTTCTAATATGGTCTGATCTAAAAAGCAGTCTATCCAAGACTTGTTCAGCTCAAAGGAATCAACCAGTCACTCTGAAACACAGGTGTACTGCGAACACTAGATAAAATGAGAAAGGTTTTGTTGTCTTTGAACAGAGATGTCGTGTAGTTTAGTGTAAGTGCCAGAACAAATAACTGAGGGAGTCATTCTCTATGGCTAAAGATTTGCTAAAGGATTTTCTTGGTAGCCATCAGAAAAAGAAAACAGGCAGCCAACGCAAGGAACTGTTGCATCAGCACAGCTATATCAAACAGACAAGCGAAAAAAACAGTGTATTTTACTAGTTTTTAGCAGACAGCTCAGAAAATCCCCCCTTCTATCAGTGTCTGATACCTGCTGTGAGAAGTAGCTGCTCAGTGATTCCTGGAGCTGAGAGTGCTGGGTGGTTTGATACACGGTGAGACTCTCCAGAGGGATACCTGGAACCGGGATGCACATTCATGGCTGAATGGAATTTCAGTAATTTCCGGTATTTCAATAAGACATTCAACGTAATAATGGTACCTGAATGTGTTATTTCAAGGTTAAAAAGATTAAGAAGACAGAAATTAACTTCTGTGAAGGATTCCTAGCTATTCCTAGGGCTTCAAGATAAGAGTAAAGCATCTAGGATCAGAGAACTTTAAAACTTCATGTTACAGCTCAGTACCAGAGCTGTGGACCCCACATTATTACTCCAGTTTTTATTTTTATCCTCTTACTTCGGGCCAGTATAATAGCAAATATAATTCCTACTATTCATATTTTGTTCACACAAACAAGCTTTAGACACAGCTTCTTTCACAACAGACAATTAAAATGATGTTCTAAGGGAAGTTCTACCTTTTTCTTTCAGTACTGTAGGAAGTACTTCTCTTTTGAGGGATCCACAAGGGAAAAGAAGAGATGATGAATTAGAGTTCTCTCCTGTAAATACAAAAGCAAAAGCTTGTAATTAATTCATGTTTCTAATAAAGGATACACAAGATTTTAAAGGTTTCAAGTGTTGAACACAGCTGCAAATGTTGCCTCCTTCATCACGGACCCAGCCACAACATAACTAAAAACATTTGCAGTAAAACTGCATCTGCAATTCAGAGGATAGAGGCTACTTAGCATGTAAATTAAAAAGTATTCCATAACTATAATATGAACACACTGGCTAAACAGATCTGAAAAAAGATAAACTACATTCCTATTCCCCACGCCATTGTACAAGGGAAGGCAAGCCCCAAGCAGGTCATTTTGCAGAAACGTGTCTTCCTCGAATTGGTTTGTTTAAACCTGAATCTCACTGGGAGCATCTGCAATAATGGCTGAAAGGATTTCAGTTAACTTAAAAAAAAGTGGTACTGTTTTCTCTTCAGTATTTCAAACTAAGCTATTATACAATATGTAAAGAATACATAGAATACAACAAAATATCATAAACACTAGTGATAACTGGTTTTATACATTTTTTGCAGCTGTTTCTATTAGTGGAATTAGATGCCCGTATTTATTGGTCTTAAATGTATTGTTTAAAGCTTATTAGAGTTTTTAAATTGTTTTTGTGAAGACAGTCTTGATGACAAATAAACAGAACAAAAAAATAGTTTTTCATATGAAAAACTAAATTCATACTATCAGTAATCATTTTTATATATATATATCCTTTTAAATATAGCTAGAAACTGCTGAGGATAGGAACACAACATCAGACATCTTATTGCACACAATTTGCCTTTTCTATAAATAAAAGAAATACAGAGAAAGCTCCAAAATAAAATACTGCATAGCTGCACTCCACTTTGCATTCATATTTTAAAGTAAATGGAAGTTCCTCAACACCTACTACTTTACTGCTAATTCAGATATATTAATGCATATTTTGAAAACTACCAGAAAAATAAATGCCTTTTTAAGGCACTTTTTAAGCTAAGTAGATTTTGTTTTATAAACATAAGCATCAGAGATGCCTCTGAGAAAAACTGAATTGTGTAGTAAAAATCAAATGGAAAGATCTCATTAGAAGCCCACACAAATATACTGGGATATCTAAATAGTACATTATAGTTTTGTTAGGAACCAAAGCTAATGTTTCTAATAAATTACAGGAAGGAAGAATGACTCAGGACAGAATACAAGATATTTAAAAATAATAAGATAAAGGAAGAAGATTTTAACATTAATCCTCTTGCAACTCATGGCAGTTAATTGAAATGTCAGTGTGATATCCAAAAAGAAACACTAAGCCCTTTGACTCATGTTTACAAAGTGCAGAGGAACAGCTCGATAGCTCTGAACAGTCCAGACACTGGCCCCAGCTGTATCCCCTGCTTCTGTAACCAACACAAATGTTACATCCAATTAGAACTAAAAAAATATCTCTTGAAAAGAAACTGTCTATTTAGCTAAGGAGTCAATACCTGCATGTTTCCAATCACTTAATTTGAAGCCACTAAGATAAAGTAAATAAAGAACCAAAGAAATATGATTGCTTCAGATTTTATGTTTATACTGACAATAAATCGCAATGATGTAAAAATTCTGCCTTACTTAGAACTAGTATTTTCATTTACTTATCATTTCATGAATAAACACAGATAAACACATACAGCAGGGAGAACAAGACTTTAATTTAATCTGTATTTCAGAGACAATTACTCACAATTTGATAAACTGAGCATAAACATGCCCAATCCACTAAACCACGGAGTTTGATTATACTTGTACTAATGACAACAGTCGCCAGTGACTGGAACTCCCGGCTTGGTTATTAAGCTGAAGGGTATCCCAAGGCAGTCGGTTCTGCAGGGACACTGGGATTCCTGGGGCTCCGTGTTTCCCTGCGGGTGGTTCTGTAGGAGCCCCCAGCTCAGCACACTCTGTTAAACACCCGGAGCTCCCTGCTTCCCCGCGGGCTCTGGGAAGCTGCTGTCAGCCCCACACTGATCTGGGAAGTGCCCTTCCCTAATTCCCACCTCCATAGGAGCAGGCTGGGAAACAGTGATGGAGCAGACGTGGTCGGAAGCACAAAGCAGGTGCGGGCACTGGAGAGAGGCAGAGGCCACAACGCAGCCGCTGTGCAAGTTGCAGACTCGCCTCCAAGGGCCTGGAATGTTCTTAAAAACTCTTTTTCTAAACTCAGGCTTATGTCGGGTTTCTGCTCAGTCCTCTCCATGCCTTTTTTAACTTCTGATCTTGCAAAATACTGGAAGTATTTTTTTCCAGAGCTAGTGCTCTACCTATTGCAACAGCACAGACCTCTCTTTCTGTAATACATTTAAGTCAAAGATTTTGGTACTTACTTGAGCAAATAAATTCAGCTAATTTTTCAGCATTTCCGGACTTTTCTCCTTGTGGAATAAGGCCAATTTCTTCCACTATAATCAAAAGTAGCAAAGACAAACTTCATTTGAATTTAATAAAAACAACTCAAGTTTACTGTCACAGAAACATGAGTTAAAAAAAGGAGATCCAACTTCTTCCTAGCATAAAATGCTTCTTTAAAGAGTGAAAAAAAAAATCACTCTTTTTTTCAAATTATAAAAAGCAATAATCTCCTACACAAGATTTTATTTTGGTTCTACACAGAAAAACAAGAGAAGAGTATAAAGAAAGAATTCTGGGAATAGCTAAGCTTGTCTTGGAGAATTTTAAATTCTCCTTCATATCTAATGGAGGTAGAATGGGCCAGTGCATCACGTTTCTTACAATCAGATACCCTCATTATAATCCTTTTTATCCCATTTCATTTCCAAGGTAAGTTTTTTTTTAAAAAAAGCAAATGAAGAACTTTTTTTTTCTTTTTTTGGCTTAAATTTTTAAATGAAAGTAGTTGCTATCACATTACAATAAAATTAAGGAAAAAACAACAGCCAGATCCCTAGCTGAAGTAAACACATATAGTTTTAGTACTATTTTTTTTTAGCATCTTTGAATAGCAACTAAGCCTACAGAAATTATAACAAAAAGACAAATTTATGTAAGACTTTTTTTAAGAGCCCAGCTTACCTAGAGAAGCTGTAGCACTTCCTACCACATATGCTGGTTTAGTGCTCCATCTTTGTTTCAGAGATTTGGACCAGGCTGTAAAATATTTAAATTTAAGCATGTAACAATAACATATAAACACTAAGTGAGTATTTGAGCTTGTTTAAATCTGAAAATACAGATAAAAATAATAACGACTAATACTTCAGTATATACATTAGCAAATCTAGATGTATAAATTGCATATTTATTGCATTGTGTAAACAGTGGTCTAAAACATACGTTATCAAACATCCTGAAATTCTGAAATAGAAAGATCAAGAAATGTAAATCTGCACTTACCTTCACTTTTACTCTTCTCTTTTAAACATATCTTGATGGCTTCTAATGCTCTTGGGCTGGTAAAAATTAGACCTCCATAACATTCTGGATGAGAGAGCTGCTCATCAATAGTAGATACAAGAAAATTTACAAGTGAGTACAAAAATAAATTGGATCAATTCTTTAAAATCATTTTAAGAACAAAGGTCCATCAATAAATATCTAATAAAGAAACAGGCAAATATTTACATTGATTAATATGGGTAGTGAGGGTATTTATAAGATAAATGCATAACAAATATTAAATTCTGAACACAATCTGCGCACATGATACTAATTCTGAAAATCTGTGGAATGGGGATGGATTTGCATCACTGAAATAAGCTCAAGGGTGGGAGGAAAATATAGGAGATACTTCCAATTCATACAAGGGAAATCAACTGTTATTCCAAGCAGTAACTCAGAGGGTGCTACCCAGACAGCTCTTTGTCTGCTGCCTGCAAAATGAACAGTCAAGATTACTAACAGGCTCTTAAAAAAGGGGACGAGAAAAATAATAAAAATTTGATTTCTAAATGCAGGTTGTGTGACATCCAAACAACCAAAAACTTAAGTGCTATTGAAGATTCTCTAAAAGGGGCCCCCTTAGAAAACCTTTTCAACATTTTAAGATGAAATTAATAAATTTAAGAAAGTAGGATAAGAGTCGTGATTATGCAATTATATTCCAAATAGCTAGGGGATGCCAAACAAAATTTCTGTGCAATGTAAGAGTAAATCTCTGCTAACTTTTATAGCTGTCACCACAGTATTGTTATTTTTTGTTGTTGTGAAAAAAATGCTAAAATACCACTTGATTATCTATGGTTCATAAATGTCACTATGAATCGTGTGCGGCCAACCTAACTCTTAAACAGGGAGGGACCACGCAGCTTTTATAACAGGCTCACAAGCACAAGTGTACATGCAAAATGCACTTTTTGAATGCATGCCTATGTTTTTGTTTCTTTTTCAAACATACTTTTACTCATTCTTAGTTGAGGACATGCACTTTGAAAACTTGGCTTCGCATTGACACATCCAATAGTATCTGGTCGATTTCTTTGTTCCAACTTCTGAAGTAATTTTGAGCTAAAGGGACTTTAAAAACAAAAAAAAGAAAAGCAAACCAAAATCCCAACAAGGGCTCTCCGTTACTACTGTTTTAATTTAAGAGGTCTGTATTTGTTTTAGGTTTATGGAGGGCCAGACACTTGGCAACTGATCAACATAAAAGATTTGTAAATAAACAAAGAAAGATGTACCATAAAGGGCAGCAGCAATGTTAAATCAATATATGACATTATACCTTGGTAATCCTGGCCTAAACTCTGTTAGAAATATGACAACTGAAATAATATAAATCTTACCTTTTCAAATAAGCTTTCAAGTGAAACAAACTCAAATGACAGAACTGGAATCAAAGTTGCTTCTAATCCACATAAACTTAATTCCTAGAAAAAAAGTTTATAGATTTGCTGAATACCTTTCAAATAATACTTTTTTTTTCTTTTTCAAGTAAGGGTCTATAAGAATATTTCTTACAGATATTGAAAAGCATCTAATTTTACTAGTGAAACTAGTGTTTTTTTGTATGTTAATTTAGCATTACTGCATAATGCTGAACAAACACTAGTGGAACTGAGATCTTCTGTGTGTAGCTACTGAGTATTTAGAGTAAAAACCAGCACAGAAATCTAAGTGACAAATGACCTCCTAGTCCCGCAAATATTCTTATGCATCTTTTTAAGTCATTAAACCCAATATAACCACCTCTACAAGTAAGAAATACCCACATGAATAAAGTAGATAGCAAAAAGCACCTCAGCAACATGTAAACTGTTTTTCACATTGAATTCCTAACAAAACCATTACAACTTTTTGTAATCATAATTTTATCTACATGAATACAACCAATGTTAATTCAAATAAACTTCTGTCTCAGTATCTGTACTTTGCTGAGAACTTTAATGCTGAACTTTAAAAATCTCATACAAATGTCCCAAAACTAAAATCATTCTAATATACAAAAGAATGGCCCATACCAAAATAATTTCTTCAGTAACAGCCAATTTCCAGGATAATTTTTTTCGTAGAAAATATAATTTCAGATATGCACTCCTACTTTATATAATTTTTCCATTTGAAACAGGTATAATGATCCATCTTCCCGAAGTGTATAACACTATTATTTAATATTGAAGTGACACAAATATTTACTTTAAAAAAAGAAACATTTACTCACTTTAATATATGGATCGGGTCCTGAATCTCTGTCTTTGGGGTCCTTCAATAACAGAACCTTCATCGCTTACCTAAGAATTGCAAAAGAACTCTGAAATACAATAAATGAATCTATCTAAATTAGATCTAGAGGACTTTCTGCTGAACAGTGGCTTTAATAGCCCAGCTTCAAAAGCAGTGGGCTCCTAGCAGAGGGCCCGCTCCCTATACAATGAGTAAGCAGTTAATGTACATTTTCTGGGAACAAATGTCCACCCTGATAAGACCAACAAACAACATGCTGGGTCTGGATGATACTGCTTGGAAACAACACACTGTGAAAGTCATCCAGGAGAATACATTTTAAAGGAAAATGTTATGTAAAAAAGTAACAACCTCTGCAATATTCTCACACAAATCAACAGAGTAAGCCACTATTTATAACTCTTCTGTTCTGTGCTAGTTTATACCCTAGTGTCAGCATTACAGACAGCAAGAGTTTATGAGAAAAGGGATATAATTTGATCCATTTCGGTCTCACCCTTTTTATAAGCATGTGCAAGGCAGTGTTCCAAAATTACTGCTTTTTAAATACAGACATATATACGTGCACATTTATGCATTTAGGTATAACACACATAATACCCATATATTTACAGTATACACGCTGATTGAAATAATATCATCTGCTATTAAAACAGAACATAAGAAGAAAAATGTAAGGTAGTACTCTGTTCTTCAGAAGTTGACTCTGGTACTGAATTTGAAGACATTTTACAACCCATAAGCAAATATAAGAAATATAGAAGCAAATGGAATAAACAAACCTAAATCTGCTATTTTTCTGTACTTTAGCCATGTACTGTTTCCCTTACACATTACATTTCCCTTACACATTACATTCCAGCAAACTCAGTTAAAAGTAAACAATTGTGAATATTCAAATGTACAGAACATCTTATATTTGATTAATCGGGATGAAATGCATTGCAGTCTTCAAAACATCATCCAAGATGGCACAAAGTTTGGGTAAAAATATTTTCTTAGAAAAAACTGTCAAAAACTTTCTTCATATAGGAAAGGCTGCCTTAAATGTACTGGACAAAATAGGATTTGGTACAAGTCAGTACAGGTGAAAGGAGCTCTGGGTCTTGTGTTCTTCTATAGCCAGCCCTGCCAAATGCAGGGGATGAATAGGGCACCCCAAGAAAACCATCTCCAGGCTCTTGAGATCCACCGTGAATACCATTCTCGTACTGTGGATTTTAAACTTCATTTTCGTAACCTGGGCTTTAGAATGTGGTTTCAGAGTTGAGGATAATTTTTGAGCTCTTACCACTAGACTTTGAAGTAGTGATTCTTGGTACACAGAAGTGATACAAATGGGAGCTCTTAGGGCTCTGCAGTTCTGAAAAATCACGGCCTATGAAGAGACCTGTAAAAGTCAAAACAAACATTTTGTCTCAGACCACAGACACCCCCCAAAAAAGGGGGAATGAAAATAAAATTTTTCACAGAATTCAGCAAAGCAAATCCTTTTGCTTTCAAGAGTTACACTGCCAAACCTAAGGTTAAGAATTGCATTATATGACTTACTTTGTATTACTTTGATATTTTTGATATTTTTATTATTTTGATATTTCAGGATTTCATAGAGTAAAAATTTTCCTAGAGACATTTTTGTGATTAAAAGAAACAGAGAGCACACGTTTGTAACTCAGGGAAGTACATTTTGCCTGACAAGTACAGAAACGCTGTTATGATTTCTCAGTCACTTTAACATTGCAACAATCTTTACTGTAAAAATCCAATATTCTTGTAAAAATACTTTGGTACGCACGCTTTCATAACCCATCACTCCTTCCTGCTGCCAAAACACGTAAGTATATAGTTTATGTAGCTGATGGAACATTTATGACAGTAGGTAAATGACAGGTTTTTAGATGGAACTATAATGGTTAGCAACATTATGCTAGAAAAACAAATCTTCTGCACTGTATAACACCAGATAATAATTCTTCTTAGCAAGAGCAATTTCCCAAAGTATTGTAATAAACCCTCCAAATAACATGACAGCATTAATTCAAGCACATTGGTGGAAATAGGTATTATAATTAATTTATTTAGGTAGTTAGAACTGAATTAAGTTCCTATCTAATGCCTTATTACTGTGTCAAGTAATGAACAATAATAAGAAATGGGTAAACATCCATGCTTAACAAGGTGACTTATACCAAATTGATTCTTTTGTTTAGATCTGGCATGGGAAATATATGCTGAAACCAGACATAATTACAGGTAGTCATAAAATATCATGAACTACTGCAAGATGCAATAATCTACACGTCCCTTTGAGAAGGAAATCACACAGGCTGTATTTTGGACTTAGCTATCTGGCTTCCTCGAGTAAGTCTGCATATCCCCAGCACTCTCAGAAGACACTGCCTTATTTTCAAGTTTGCCAGAAGAAATCTCATTTATTGGCTTCCAAAAGGCACAAGTGTCCAAAAGAAAACACCATTTGAGCTAGGGAATCCGTGAGCTTCTACATTCGTACCATTTATTTTGTCCTGCAGGTATCCTTCAGCTTTTGGTGTTACTGTTGTTCCAAAAAATAGTGTCCTTGACAGCAGCTGTCAGTCTCTGACCACAGTGTCCTTTCTCTCCACAAAGTGCAGACAGGTTTGTGTAGCAGAGCTGGTGACAAACGGTGACAAACAGAAGCTGGCAGGATGCAGTCCTTTCCACAAGCCTGGTTGTCATGGAAAAACAAGCACACAAGGTTTTATGATCTGCTGCAATGATGCCCAGCACACTGGGCATGTTAAGAGAAACAGTATTTTTAACAGTTTGCTTGTGTCACTGAGACTTTACTTAGGAATTCCTGCAAATGGCTAAAACGCATCTTCCAGAAAGCTGGATTACAATCAAGAACCCTGACAAACATTGCTCTTGAATCAAAAAATATTAAGAAAAAACTGCATAAAACTATACATGCAGCATCTTCAATTATATCTGATGTTCTCTCATATAAGTACTAAGATCCCCTATATATTTTCTCAAGAGGGTTATTCACATGCTTCTAAAAAAACCCATAAAAATAAGTGTAGGACAACGTGGCCTCCTCCTTTTGCCTCACTGAAAAAGCCTCTTGTTTATCTGTATTCTAAAATAACAATACTACCAAATTTGCTCTTTCAACATTAGGAAAATACCATTTAAAATCAAATTTGCTTGCAAACAGCTACTATGAGGATGTCAGATTTTCTACCTTGAATAGACACACAGATTAAAAATGCTTGAGAAAATACTTATACTAGTCGCTCTGAGGTTATGGAAACATCCAGTGAGTTCTGAACAACAAGCTGCAAGGGACCGAGAAGTTTCTGAGGCATCACATTGTGACCAAAGGATAAATTTAGCCTGGAGTTATTTTTCGGACAGTTTATGACTTAATTTAGGAGGTAGGTATATGCGGGTCACATTATATGTTCAGAATAATATTGCACATACAGATAAAATTTCACATCCGTATGTCTTCAATTAAAATACAGAGCTGGTTATTATGCGACCTCTAGGTCCCTGATATTATAAATGAGCAATAATGTCTCATATTAAAAGAGCTTAGCAAAATTTGTATATATCATTGCGCAGAAAGTACATCTCTGCAGGTCACTTAACTTTCATTTAAAGGTTGTTCCCAACTAATTACGTTCCCAAACTAATCTTTACACAGGACAGCTTCTAAAGAGAATTAAATGGGCCATTTCATTTCTTGCTCCTAAGACACACTGACAGCTGTTAAATATATTAACCATTTCTAATATTACTTTGATTATAAGCAATTGTATATGGGCCACGAGAACATCTGATCACCAAGTGTAAAGAGAATTGTCTGCTCTATCATAAATTGAAATGAATTATTAGGCAGTGTGGGTAAGTTTTTTTTAAAGAAAAACTCTTAAAAATCCTTGGGTTAGGGTTTGTGATACTAAGGATTTCTTATCAATATTCTCCTAATATGATGAGTTTAATACCCCCCAAAAAAGAGAAAAGGAACACTATATACTGTTATAAGTTTCAAAAATCCTCCAGATTCATAGGGCATATAGCATATATGTCACCAAATAGCAATGTTTTATGAAAAATTCCTGCTGCTCAAGTGCCCATGTCAGAAGCAGCAAAGGACTCATGTAAAGTCTACTTATTTTTATCAGAAACCGTGTTAGTAGGAAGAATGATTCTGGACTGATAGAGCTGCAACTAAAAAATGGAAAATTGTTATATCGATACAGGTTGCATCCTCAAGGGAGCAGTTTTGCTGTAGCAGGAGCAGACTTTGCTGTTCTCTGCATTCTCGTGCGTTTTCCCTGTTTATCGGCATTATTTAGACCTGAGCTCTTCTAGAGCAGACACTGCTCTCAAAAATAAAACAGCAGCAGCAGCAAACAAAACAAAAACAGACAAAACCCATGGACGCATTCAGTACTTTAAAGGGATACACAAATTCAAAGTATTGAACTCTTTGGATTGGATAAAGCCCAAACTACATCTAAGATCCTGCACCCAGAGTTTCTCCTGGTTGCTAACAGTGAAAACTCAATTTTCCTCTCTGAATGCCTTCAGAAGCACCTTTTTTTCTTGCCTTTTTTTCCCTTTTCCCCACTATTTACGTACGGATATTTAAATGGCAAGCTGTCTGCCTCAGTAAGGCTTTAGCATGAAGTGTCACCCCTCCTGCTTCTAGTGCCTAGGACCTTTCAGCGTTTTTTTCTGATTGATATTTTTGTTTAAAATAAATAATAATCCCCGGAGGAAACCTGACGTTACTGGTTCGACGTGGCAATTATGTTTTATCTTTTTCTTTCAATAAAAGATGCTTTGGCACAGGCAGGAGAGCCACCGCACGCTGCAGGCCACACACACACTTCCCTATGTCTTTTAAAGCACATTTAGACCCACCGCAGGCCCCTCTGAGGAAGCTCCATTTAAGACAAATCGTGCCTATAGCATGACGGGAGATACACCTTTTTTTTTTTTTTTTTTTTTTTTTTTTTTTTTAATTTTTTAA
>JAWLRI010000060.1:5737491-5780028 GCA_034781795.1 Crypturellus tataupa | reverse complement strand
AGGGCATAAAATAATACCTGAGAGAATAAGAGTTTTCTTAAGAGTTATTTTGAGTGAAAGGCATATTGACAAGAGCTATCCTCTCCCCGGTAAGCAGATTTCAGGTTGTGATAGTTGAACCCAGGAGAGAAGGCCAGAGCTGGCATAAATGTTTTTCTGATACAGTGCACAAAGTGTCTTATCTTTTGTGAGGATCAAAAGATTACTGTGCTTAAGTTCTCTGAAAGCTTTGCATTTAAGTTAATAATCCATCAAGATAATACAATTTCACTTACATGCATAAAGTAACCAGATAGGAGAGATTTCTTTATGCTGAGTGTATTTTCTTCAGATCCAAAATCTGGTTCTGAAATGGGAAGTTCAATCCGCCTCATAATCTCTACTAGTTCCGCTTTAATAGTTTCTGCCATCCTCAGTGCAGAACAGCTTAGAAAATAATCACGACACCATTTCTCGTTGCTGTAGTCTGTGGAGGGAAAAAAAAACAATTTTGGCTTAAAGTGCAGCTGCACAGAGAGGTACCACTCAGTGATGCAGCTCTGTAAAATGTGGCTTGGCTGGTACGGTAGATTCAAATCATCGTTTTGGAGTGAGTGACTGTCAGAGCTGGCCAAGTCCTGGGAGCAGGTGCCATATGGACAGCTTAGGCTTGCTGATTTTGCTGGTAAAATGAACAGTTATGGGCTAGACCTTACATCCTTAATTAATTTTACTGACTTTTTTTCTTTATTCAGAAATATACAGTTAAAATTAAAATTTGTGCCCGTTGACTTTCTCTTTTCATTTAGTTTTCTGTAAATATTATGGGACTTGTTTCCTGTCTTCCAAATTTTACCTTAAAACTTTCCACTTATTCTGAAACCTATCAAAGAAACCCGAACTATATAGTTATAATATGTATCCTAACAATTATATGTTGTGTAATCAAATGCCTCTGCAATCGTGGATCTTGTGCGGCCTATTACAGCAGGAAACATTTTTCTGTTTTTACTCAATGTCACTTCAAATGCTGTTACAGTGCTTATATATCCCCCTTGCAGGAGACAGTTTAGAAACTAAAATTGCAGTGTCTGCAGTGGCTGTATCTAAGGTTTTTCTTCTTCCCTGTGAATTAGTGATTCTAGAATCAGCCTCAGGCATTTCGTGAACCAAACGTGAACAACTCATGTTCCTTTTGTAGAAAAGCTAGTAACCAGCGTGCTCTATCTCGTGTGTTCTGCAGGTACTCACACTGGTTTGTGGAGCCTCCCCCGGCTTCCTTGAAGGCGTTGAAGATGTTGATGAGGGTGAAGTGATCTCCTGCGGGGTGGGAGAATTTCCGCCAGCAGGTGAGAGCCATCTCCTCTGTGCCAGGGGGTGCGCGGGAGAAGCAGCTGGGGGCTTAGGAGAGAATCAAGCCACTTCTTAATAAAATACTTAGTGCATGACCCAAACACGGCCCTGTGGTCACTAACCACCTGGCTGTGTTTCTTAGTTCCCTTTAATCTTCAGTATTAGATAAACACTGAAAAATTAAATTGGTTGTATTTGCTTTTTACTGATAAGGATGTTCCTTCTATCTTTTATTTGTGCTATAATCACAAAAGAAGGTGAGTGCCCTTCCAGAGAGATGCCCAGATGCTTCTTAACGGCATTGTCCCATTTATCCAGGATCTAAGCATATAGTTTTATATATAGGGAATGTGGGAGCTGTCGATGGCTCTTGGCTTTGAGTTGGGATCAGGCAGCAGCAGCACTGCTGGAGACAACCCAATGTCATGGATTTGGTATTACTATGCAGCACAGACCCAAACTCTCAGCGTAGGCCTGTCCTGTGCTACCTGGTGGCATCCTGAGCAGTCCTTGACACCATTTGCTGTTTGAACATTTGCTGGAATCACTTTCCCCCGAGTTAGGTTTGATTTTGTGCCTCTCTGACGTACAAAGACTTCAAGAGCAGCTTTGCATTTTTGGAAACTGCAGCCTACTATCTAACAGAATTAATGGGCTTTAAATGTCTGTTTTTTCATGTGCTCACTTGAAAGTTCTGTCAAATCAAAGCAATTCTGTGGTTAATAACCTTTAATATAAATGTTCTGTCTCCAGATGCCACATGTTTGAGGCTTGGGGCCAGCTGGTTTGTGTCACATTGCCACGTAGGGGCGGTGTAATCCATCAGGACAGGATGGTCTGAACACTTTTTAAATTTATTTTTCTTTCTTTTTTAAAATTATTGTATTCAAAGTGGAGCAATAACATCAGACAGTAAATCTTTGTAGGTCAACAGTTCAATATTATTTATAAATTCCCACTAATTTCCTGCTTTACTCTGTATTAGCTCCTTTTAATGAGATGTTCTGAGATGCTATTTGACATTTACTTCAGGTAAAAAGAATTGAAAAACCAAAGTTTTGGCCTTGGCTTTGGCTTGTCCTCATGAGTAGACTTGGAAAGAGCTGATGTGGATTTGGATGCAGGTGGCACAAAGACCAGGACATCGTTTAGGAGTACCTGTGACCATGGCCGCGATGGTGAGCATTTCATCCACACACTGGAATTCACAGGAAGCCAAAATCGCCTTGGACAGCTGTGGATCCAGGGGAAATTCTGACATGATAATTCCAAATTCTGAAAGGTTCCCGTCGTTATCCAGGGCTGCTAGATAATCAAGGTCTTCCAAAGCCTGCATCAGACTTTCAGCAGCTAATGGAAAAGAAAGATAATTCAGAAGTCTTGGTTCCATATAAATAAATGCCTGAATTCTCATTATAGTTTTGTATTTCCTGCATTAAAGCAACTCAAGTCAGCAATTGAAGTCATTGAGGACTTGCCAAAATAGCAGGTCTAAGGAGAAGGATTCTAACCATGAAATGAGGGAAGAAAAAAGACAAACATTTACAGAAGTTCCAGCTCCCTTTTCATTTTTATATATCCTACAATTGCAGGTATTTGGAGGGTTTTTTTAACAGTTTCTCATGTCAGAAGAAAGTAAAAACCTAGTACAGGAAAATGAAGAAAATGTCTCCCTAGCAAATGGCAACATTTTCTTGCTGTTTACACTGGGAACACCTATTTCACGCTAGAATTTACTATTATTTATATATATATATATATTTTTTTTTTCTGATAGGTGATGCCAGCAGAATGTGAGGAGTTCCTCTAAAAGGAAAACAAGGCCTGCGGTCTCAAAACTTACTTTCTGGAGCACCAAAGACCCTGCTATTTTTCTAAAGGTACCTGTGACTTAATCTTTACGGTATTACTCCTAAATGACTGAATTGGTAAGCTTTGCTATTTGATAAAATAAACACATAGGTGGTGTTCTTGTTCCATAAGAAAGCAAATGGGTTAGTAATGTACCCAATAATCCATAATAAGTGAATACTAGAGACAGAAATGAAATAGGTTTTCCAGTTAGGCTTAGTTAGTAGGTTTAGTACTAGGCTTATTAGTTAGGCTTAGTATCAGGCTCAGTAGTATGAAGAGCTGTCAAGGTCTTCACTACAAGGAGACTAGTAAGATGTTTCCTGTTGTCATTGTTTTTTAGCTTTACTCCTTGGATAAGGAACTGAAGATTATGGGGGAAATATAGTGCCAAATTTTCTTCGAATTATGCAAAAAATGTTCCCTTAGCTGTTTGTGTCGCAGTAATTAACTGCCTCCTAATGCTCCCTATTGCGCCTGTGTCACCAGGCAGTGGCAGCACAGAAATCCCCTACAACATGCAGAAATATAGAAGGAAACGTCACTGAGCAGTGACTATTGCTTTGGGTCATGCTCCAAGCTGGAGCTTAAGAGCTGCAAAGTGTCATGTGTGTGCATTTTCATTATGAGATACATAAAGCTATTTATATAGATTCAAAAATTAAAATATTAACACAAGGAATCAACCTGGAAGATGTATCTGTCGAGCAAACCTTCTAAAGGAGCGTCTTTGACATAGATTCTATGAGTCTAGGAGTCTAGTTTGCTTCTAATAACCACAAAAAAAGAGGGTGAGGGGGAACAAACTTTGTCTCTGAAACGGTCTGAAATATTGTGGATATTCTAGAAATTTATTCCTAGTGTACAGGGAGTTACAGCACAGCTCTCAAATGTTGTGGCATCCGTGACCACGAGGAGAGATTTTAATCTGAAAATTGTTTGCGATAGCTCTGCAGGAACGCAGAATGCGCCATCTGCTTTCACCTTGACTATTCTCATAGAAATTTTGTATGGCTTAGTTTTTATACTGATTTACATAGTTTAAATAAAGAGTTTTCCAGTGATTTACAAACTGATACATAACGTGCCTGCAATTTATGGGAAAGGAGTTCTTTTGTCTCATTATATAACACAATAAAGGTGCAGCTGATTAACCGATAAAAACGTAAAGACCTCGCTATTATAATGGCCCAGGAATTCAAATAATGCACTTCAGAAGTGCAATGCCAAGTCCATTTTCATATGGCTCATGAATTCTGAAAAGGGTAACAACTCTGCTGCGTGTGCTCATTCCCATTATGGCATGACTTAAACGCAGCAGCTGGAAGCCTGACATGTTTGTTGCTTTCATAACGCTGTAATGAGTCAGAGTTAATCCACACTTCTATTTTTCCTCAAAGAACAGCAGGCAAAAAGCTTGTGCATATTGTTCCTGAGCAGAAATAAAATGCTTTAGTGCTATAATTTCTGCTGCTTATCTGCTGTGTATTCTTTACTGTCATGTATAGGAAATGGACTGCAAAGAACCTCTCTGAATTCTTACTGTATTAGGCACCTTGCTCTCTCTTTTATGAATTTGTGTACCTCTGATTTTTCTGTTCACTCCTCCACGTTCGTACCCTGCTCTGACACTGCAGTGAAAATATTTTGTTTAGAAAAAACATCACCTTTGATTTAAAAAATAAAATAAAACCAAAAAGCATTCCTCCATCTGGCGATTGCAAGGAAAACGGCACGATGGTACCTGAGCAGAATGATTCATAGCGAAGCCTGGAGCATTTTGCTTTGGTGCGAGTGGCATGCGGGAGATGCTGCAATGTACGTGCTCCTTTTAGCTAAAAGGAAATCAGATCCAGGGAGCAGAAGAGAGATGGAATAACCAAGTGCAGGACAAACTGTGCTGGGGAGAAACATAGCTGCAAGGCTGGTTGTTTTAATAGCTGTTCATTCTGCACAGAAACTTATTTGGGGCAAGTCAAATGAATAGAGCGTGTAGAAATAAGTGTGTGTGTGCACGTCCAGTTGAATTTATAGCACTCTTGCCAGAGGATGGGCAAATCTGCCTTGCATACATTGCTAGTGAATAAGACCTTTTCTCCAGAGAAGTCTCCTTCGGGTCAGAGAAGCCTCATTAGCCTCATTACTCATTTCAGGAGCTTGTTGCCTGTCTTTTCTACTTAGGCCTATATATCATCTTGGATATTCCCTCTTCCTGAAGCTCCTTCCTCACTTCAGACTGCAGAACTGGACTTCCCAGGTCCACATCGTTGGTCACGTCATCAGCAGGGACTTGATTCCGTTTGCTTCAACGCTTGGCATGTGTTTTGAGTCCTGTCAGCTCACCCAGTGCAGTATCCACCTCCCTTTGCAATTGTGCTCCCTGCAGCAGTTCTGCTGCTGTCAGCGGGAGGATTTTACACTGGGTATTTCAAGCTGTGCAAATGTTATAGTTGTCTCTGGAGACTTGCGGAAGGGATATTTATAAAGGTTTAGTTGGAATGTGGTTGGTTGCCCCCTCAGAAGTGAGAATAAGAAAACCCAAGGGCAACACATCTGTGTGATCTGTCCTAAAGATGGAGAGAGCTGTGATAGAAAGTTAGTTAAAACAATGTCTAAAATGTTTAATTGTGCAGGAAGGTGGGAAGGAAATTCTTCTCACCTCCTTTCACTTAACTTTCACTTAACTTTCACTTAACTCCTTATTCCAAGGATTTGTCCAGCCTTCCTCACACTCAAACTCTTCAATACCTTGAACTTGCCCTTGCTCTCTAGATAGCGGCAACTTTTTCATATTTGATGCCAGTGCAGATAAAACCGATGCGTTCATCAGATGCCTTTACAGTTTCGCACGCATCAGCAATATCCCTTCTTCAGCTGCATTATCGCAGAAATACAGATAAAACTTAAATTCCTGTGAAATCCTCAAATGCTTCTAACTTTTTATGCTGAATACCATGTCTCTATTGCCTTTAAATCCCCAAATAATGAATGTTATTCCTAAAGTTTTACTAATTAATTTACTAATTCATTCTCCTGCAAAAGAATAACTTTCTTAAAAGTATTAGTTTATTTGTTTATGTATCTATGGGTGCTTATATCTATAACAGATTTTAGTGAAACACTTTCTAGATTTGAATGGAAGCCAGCTGTAATCCATAACCATTTTCCATGAAGGTTTCCTGGAATCAGGAGTGGAGGTAACACCTGATCCTCATCTATCTTGCATTAGTTACCAGTCATATTGACAAGGATTTTTCACACTTCTGCTACACAGGATTCCTATGGTCATCTGCACAGGGGCAAATTGCAATTAAGAATCACACTTAGAACCTAACACAGCACCCAACAGTGGGAACTAAACTCTTTGTTACTGGTTAATTATGATGTCCAGCACGATAAGGACTTGTAATCTAGTTTGGTGTGTGTGTATATGTGTATATATATATATATATATATATATATAAGGAAAGGGAGGACAGTTTAAGAATTCATCCTCTTCTCACTGGAAAATTATCACAAATAAAGCTAGCAAGAAATCCCCCAAACCCCATTCCCAAACCAATGAAGGCAGTGGTATTATTTCTCTGATTTTCAACTGGCTTCAAATCCACACCAGAATTTGCAGCGTTACATGGATTTTGTGGTAGGTTAGGACAAAAACGAATATTCCTTCAGTGAAATTAAAAAATAAAATAAAAAAAGCAATCACTTGCTTTGCATTCTACCTCAAAGTTATTCTCTGACTAGCACTGAAAGTTATTTCCATTTATTTTTATAAATCATATCCTCGGGCAACAGCTTATTTTAAGTTTGAGAAATGCGATGCTGGGGGATCAGAACAAAGCTGTGCTGCTCTAAATGAATCTCCTAGGTAACACCAGCAGTTTATTTGGAACGTACACTTTTGATTAAAGGAGCGCATTGTGTTAGATAGCGGTACGATGCCTTGTACAATGGGACCCAAGTGTTCTTTGTAGCCTCCAGGAAAATAATAAGAAAACCAGATGAGAAGATACTCTAAATATTTTTTTTTTCTTCATTCAGTTCTATTCAGATACCTTATGAAGGATTTTTCAGAGCAACAGTTTTCAGGGCAACACTGCAAATTTGCTAAGTGCAACTACTGCACTCAGGAGCATCAGTGCTAACAGGTAAAAGCAGGAGCAGTACCACTGTAAGTACATCCTATTTGTTAAAATCAGCACCATAAATAACAGCAAAATCAATCTTTAAACAACAGCAAAGCATAAACCACACAGAAAATAGCTGCATTATCATTACCTGGTCTACTTAGGAAGTCACAGTGGCCTAAGCCTGCTATATCCATCCTCTTTAGGAAGAGCACCATGCTGGTTAGGTTTGATTCTTGGATTTTGGCTGGTAGATGTGGTTTCATTTCTTTGTATGTGAATTCTTCAGGGTACAAGCAGAAAAGTTTTCCTGGAAGACATTTCATGGAAAAAATAATTTTTTAAAATTGTTTTGTTGATTTTTATTATTACTTTGGGCTAGTAGATTTGAATTTTGAGTTAGTAATTCTACCTGATGAAGACATGCCCAGAATTTGATTGTGCATCTCTGCTCGGCTTTTGCTGATAGGCTGCGTTATAACCGAGTCTGCTCTGATTCTAGGATTGTATACCTTAAAATGAGAGAAATATTAAGCATCAGACAACACAAATATAAACGGTCCATGCAGAATTTTTGTCTAGGTTATTCTACAGAACGTGTAATAACAGTTCCATTTCTTTCTCTGCTACATATTTAGGTGGCTCTGAAATGAGAGCAGTCAGCACTTCCCTAAATTATCACTTATGTTTTTCAATAGCTGCTAAGTATATTCCAAATGATTGTTTCTTTCTAATAAATGCACCTTGCTAAAACATAGCACATATATCCATATATCAAGAAATGCATCCAGAAAGATCATTTGTTTCTTCCTGTGACAAAGTCCTTACGCTGTCTGATAACATTCTGTTCCATTGTAACTTCAGATTTTTCTGTTAATACCAAAAATCTATTAATCTACCCTAAGAAAAAGGGAGTATAAAAAAGATGGAAAGGGATACAGAATCACATTTGTCTTTTCTTTCTTAATTCAGCCTTTATTTTGATTAAACGAAGGAGCCAGTGGAGTTTTTTTTAATGACCAGCAGAGGATGTCCACAAGCTCTTGTGGTGTACAGGGGCACATACAACATCTAGATAAGGCAACTTTTTAGTCATTTTACCTGAATCAGCCTTGTAATTCTACTTTGAGCAGAATTTTGCTCAAAAAATGTGCTTCAGTGCAGGGGATAGATGAAACTTCTTCCCTGATAGGTAAATTTAGCACATGTCCCAACTACAGCACTTACATGCACAAGGAAATCACAGGTATTTCACCTGTTCCCTCTACACTGAATTGACATTCAATCCACATGACTGAAAGTCAGTTTGAATCACTGAGGAATGAATATTATATAATTATTTTTCAAAGGCTATGACAGAGGAGTTGAATTAAAGGGTACAAATTGTGTTATTGATAGAGGCAATTTGAAGGCCATCAGGAATGTATTGAAACAAATTAATTTCCATCATTTCATATTTTGACTCATAGAAGTTTGCAAACACTACATTTTATTTTGAGCTACAGCTAAAACTGGGAGTGAGATTCTGTGTTTTCTTACTTTGTTTTCACATAAAGTATCTCCAAAATAGTTATATTTTAGTAATATGAATGTGGAAAAATCCCATGGAATCTGACTTAAGAATGGAAAAATACTTGATCTCTTAGAAACCATCCAGAGCAATTTATTACCTGCCCCTCTGCCCTGCCCTGAAAGAATCCACACATATTTCCTTGCTGGCTTATTGATTGTGGTTGTTTCACTAACCTTCCTTCTTTCAACTCCAACATCAATGACAAAGGTTACATTTTTGATCCAAACTAAAGATTCGCCAAAACTTGTAGTTAGCAGCACTTTTCTTCTGTACTTTTTGCAGCATTTCTGTTTGTCTTGCTTTGGTTTGGGGATGAAGTCCTTTCTTGTGGGGTATAAAGGAATTGGGATGAGTTCTCCAAGGTCAGGGTTTAAATTAGACTCTTCTCGTTTGATCATTTGATAGGCTTTCTCAATTTCCTGTAATCGGGAGAAAGATTCTTATGAGTATTAAAAATATCAATATGTAATTTCAAACCCATTAACCCCCAGTTAGCTCTGTGCATGCACGGTGCACACCAGGCACTGGAAACCGCTGTGAACTGTGTTAACAAGCTCTGAGGAGATGAATAAAGTCAAGAAAATGTTCTTAAGCTGTATTAATGAAACACCAGCTTTAAAAGCTTAAAGGAGGTTTGAGCATACACATGGCTGAGAGGGTTGCAACCAAAAATGGAAGCAAAATTGAAAAAACTTGGCAAATTTAAGCTTAAATGGGGCTTATATGAAAACTGGGCATGTGTCTGTTACTGGAGAAGAGTGATAACACTGTGATTTACTCGATGCCAGGATAATTTGCACTGTCTTAACTCCCTGAATCAATGGCCCTTGTCATCAATGCCACCTATGCTACTTTTCATACTCCATATCGGGAGGAGTGATGAGTTTTTTCTAAGCTTACAGAAAATCTGGTAATTCCTTGCATTAGGCTGTGCAGTATCTGTAGTAATGCAGGATGCACATCAGAGTCTGTGTAGAGCAATACGGAGAACCTGAAGTGATAAAAATTATTATGATATCCAGCATCTTCGATATTATGAACAAGATATTTCCATTGAATTTTCATATGGTCTATAAGCTATTTCTTGATTAAAATCAGAACGATTAGAAACTTACTTGTTCGCACGCCAGGAAGATGACAATATCGCCCTTCTCTTTTGCATGGTGTATCTCAAAGAGCAGCCTTAGCGCGGCCAGAAAAGGGTCCTTCTGAACGCCGCAGGCGTACACAACCTCGGGGCGGCGTTTGCTTTGCACCCGTATGACGGGGACGCTGCCGTAGTAACGCTGCAGTTTGCTGGCCATGTGCGGGGCAGTGAGGATCACCAGCCGCAGTTCTGGTCGAGATGCGAGAACGACCTTGAGAAGGGCGAGTAGGGCATCAGTTGGAACAGTCCTTTCATGCACGTCATCCAGGACGATGACTCCGTAGTAATTCAGAAGGGGGACAGACATCATTTCCCTTTGCAGCATGTCGTCTGTACAGTATCTGCAGTATAAAAAACACAAAACTACCAAATGTGTAGCTTGAATATTAAGATTTGATTCCACAATGTTAATTCACTGCATTGAGGACAGCAAAGACCTTGTTCTTTATGTTCTAACAAGAAAGTTTTGATAAGAAGAAATACAGCCTCTTTTATAGTTTTATTTCAAATACAATCTCAAAAGAACTGTGCTTTTAAAGCTATTTTTAAATGGCTGAAAACAGAAGTCAATGACAGTAAGTGGCAATATGCTTTAAAGGATGCTCTAGGCAAAAGAAGAAATCCTTGTACCTTAAGATCGTGACTTATAGTGCTTTTCATCTTCCAAACTATCTCTGCATGTTGCATGACTAATGCTTGAGCTAGGAATTAGTGCTTTTAGGTAGGTCAAAGACACATACTGAGGCAGTGCTGGAACTAGGATGAGAGACTAATTCATATTGCAATGTCCTCTGTTATTTGTAATGTTCTTATTACACAAACTCGTTGAAAAGGGTATTTTTTTTTGCTGTGTTGCTCAGCAGGATTTTAACCCATCTTGAAACCTGCTTTGACATCCAAGAGAGGACGGGATTCGTCTCCCTCCTACACCACGTGCAGCTGCGGGAAGGGCATCACCCAGTTCTCCATGAAAGAGAAAGGACAGGTGAAATGAAGAGCTTTGATTGCTTTGATTGCTTTCACATTCCAGCTTTTTTCTGTGATAGATTTTCTCACTTTCTCTCATGGTTATGAACACTCTGTACCAGAGAGAGAAAGAAAAACTAGAGCAACAGTGCAGATACTAAGGTGCATAATCAAGTCTTACACGGGCTGTAGTATTTTCCTTTTTAAGTCTTTACTGTGATTGGGCACATAGTGTCTTCCATGCCTTATTCAGTTTATTACAGTCATGTAATAAAGAGCTAAGGACTCAAGCACTGTCAGCTATTGACTTCTGCAGCTTGTAAAAAGTGCAATAAGTAACACGCTTATTAAGCTAAAGGGATTGAAAAACGACTACGCACCTCAGGATGGTTTCTGCTGTGCAGCAGCTCTCAAAGGGGACAAAATACCCCACTTCGTGGCCAACGTTGACATCCATCTCATCGGCCACGCGCCAGGCCAGCCGCACCGCCGTCTGCCTGTGCAGCTGGGTGCACACGACGAGCCCGTGTTGGTAGCGCACGGAGAGGCAGTGCTCGGCGCACCACTGGGGAACCTCGGAGCGAGAGAACGGGTGCGCTCGGTATTTAACGCGTCGAGCAGAGATTGCAACGCAATGCGAAATTGCAACGCGAAATTGCAACACAAAATTGCAATGCAAAATTGCAATGCGAAATTTCAACGCAAAATTACAACCAAAATTGCACTGCAAAAGAGTAGTAAATTCCCATTTGGAAATTACGGGGAGGAACTCTATCAATGCGAGCACCTGGTGCCTACCATCTGCCGGTGCTGGCACAGGAGCTGCACCTGACACGTGTTATTGGGTAAGTCAGCACCCTGAATCTCTTAAACAGCCAAGAGAACTAACAGGTTGATTTAGGAATTGCTCAGCTGACCCTGGATGAGTTTGGATGTACTGCAGAAAAGAGGGAATTGTCCTCCGGGAAGCAGGTAGTGCTGACAGTGTCATCCTTAAGTGTCCCTGCTGCTCCATCCAGCGCTGTGGATGCTGCCAAGGGCTGCTCAGCACTAAGCCTGTCCTTGCTAAATCACACTGAGGCACCTGACAAAAGAACCGTGTTCCAGGAGAGGACAATTCCAAACCGGTAAATACCTGAATAAATGTGTGTAATTGCAGATTAATTAAGTCTGTAAACAAAGCTAGCTGAAAAGGAACTGCTCTGAAAAGCTGAGCGGTATCTCAGTGCTTACAGTAGGAAATCAATTTCTGGAGAATATTAAATCGATGCGTTATTGTAATGAGAATGTAAAATACAATTGTGAATGTTACTTTAGTGAAAATATTAAGTTTCCTATCACCCTACTTTAATCATCATATGTAAACTAATAATTTTATTATTATTTATTATTTATGTTTTAAAAAATGTTTTAAAAGGAGCCAGCAAAGTGTTAAACTTGTTTATTTTAGGATAACTAAAGGAGCTGGCTGTCATTAGCCAGTAGGTTATTATCAGGCAACATTTATTTTGTATAAGTTACAGTCAGCGAGAGGTGGAGGAAGGACCTGCCTCTTTAGAGATTCCCGGCCTTAGGCAGTGTGTATCCATCTTCTGTAGGAATGTGGGAATTGTCAATTAGAGGAATGATCCCTCTTGCCCAATATGTGTTCTCTAGCCATGGCCAGCATCAAAGACTGTGGAAGGTAATGAGAAGACCTCTGCAATCCTAAGTTGTCCTCCAGCTTTATCTGCAGGGAGGTTTTCTCCTAATTCCCAGTTATGAACACTCATATTTCAGCTAATGATGTATGTCAAAATTTCCCTGCTTACTGACATAACAGATTTTGGTTGTTGTATGTGTTACACCAGCAGACTTTGACACTCCTATTGGGTCTTTGTGTTTTGAATCAAAGTGAGATCCTGGCTTCACTGATATCCTTTTGACAGGAGTTCTAAAAATTAACTGTGTGTTCTGCAGAAGAAGTATTTGTCCCTAGCTGAATGGGAGAATAACTATTCCTCTTCTCTAAGAAACAACCATCCTTATTCCCTTAGAGATTTTTCTCTTAATGTTATCACTGTTTTGAAAATCCACTGTATTTCTTTCCTCATAGAGCAGTAATCAGAACCAGACCACAGTTTCCCAAGAATATGCTCTGAGTTCCACATAGTAGAATATAGCCATTTCTTTCCTTATTATCCTAATGTTTTGCTTGCATTTTATTATTGCTGCTCAACATTGCCTGTTATTAGCTTTAAATATAAGTTCTGTGTGTTTCTGTCAGACTCTCTCTAATAGAATAGAGGATTAATTTTAGATGGGAAGGCTTAGGTTGAAATCATTGCTTTGCTCCAGCACTAGGCTTTCTGTGCAATGATGGACAAAATATTCAGGGAAGGACTGAAATAGAGAGAGGCTTTAAAAAAGAGGAGGGAGGAGAAGCTGAAGCCTAAATCTGCAGTCAAAATCCTCAAACTGTCTCTGTTTTGTCTTGCTGTAGCTAAATTGCACGTGTTTCTCTTTGTTTGGCATCAGAAATTGTGTCTACATGCCTTGAACTCTCCATAGCCAAAATATATAGCAGTGCCTAGTGCATACCTAAGTCTGTTACAGATCAAAAAGTAGTTTTTCCAAGACCATGCCTAACACACATTCTCAAGATCAAATTCCCATAAAAATGTCATCTTAGACATTTATTTTAAAATACATTTTGAAGAGGAGAGCTCTTGCTCTCAACTTTGCATGCAAGTGGAAGTAGAACATCTATATTCTTTCTCCTCTGCTATAGTAACATCTTTATTCTTTCTCCTCTGCTATAGTTACAAGATTAAATGTAGGCCACCTTTCTGCTCAAGTTGGGTGGAAAAAGATCAAAGATTGATTAAACCAGATAGCAAGAAGCAAGTGACAGCATTAGCTGGTGAAGAAAGAACACATGAGAAGTAGTAGTTCTGGCTTTCTGTACCAAAAATATTGTATTCCATGAAACCCTGATAGCTGAGAGCTGTGTTTGGAAGAGCGGAGATGGTGGCTAGAAGACAAGCAGTTAGGCTGGAGGTAAACAAATCAAATAGGGGAAGAAAGAACTGATGGAATGAGGAAATTAAGGAAAACTGGATAACTGCACAGTGGGAGGGGGATGAACCGAGATACAGCAGACAAGGGGTCAGGTATATGACATATTTTCAGTATATAGCATTTTGTGTGTATTTTTGCTGAGAACCATAAGGACAAGGGATGCAAGAATTGGTGTTTTGTGCATCTTTGTTTCCTTGCTTCCTTTCTTAATATGTTGCTGGATTGGAGTGAAGATAAAATTCAGAATAAAACAGGAAACAAAGCACAAATAAATGTGTAGGCCACTGTATGGAAAGACATTATTGCTTGGGATAATAAAGTAATAAAAAAGAAGAGTGTTAACAGCTTAGAATAAGGATGAACTGAGTGAGAGCAGTGTGTATGACACAAAGATGCAATGAGAAGGTTGGCTATGACTGTAAAGAGACAAGAAAACAGTTGAATAAAACAGTTGCTGGCAAAATGTAAAGGAGATGATATGTTAATAAAGTAGTAAAGTCACTTAAAATGCTTTATAATGTGCTTAGATTAAGCCCTAGTTTCTCTAGTCAGTGGAAATGCACCCAAGTCTTTGGTAGGCAAGGACTATAGCTGAGATGTTGTGTAAGTTTGAAAAATATCTGCTTGACAGACAAGTTTTTCAGTTGAGACATGATGTTTTGTTGTGACATACAAACAAAACAAAAATTTAGAGCACACATGCTGTAAAGTGCAAGAATATTTTATACTTTTTAAGGTTATGTGTATATTTGGTTCTGAATTTTAAAATACACTAATTATTCATGAATGTGTTCTTCAGTCAGAGCTGAGAAGCTTGACATTATGAGTTTAGTACATAAAATCTCAAAACTGCATCTTGTTACTTGTTGATAACCCTGTATCAGACAAATGCGGGTTGAAATGTGACATTCTTTAGTGCTCAACTCATCCAAAAGCCTGAAAGGATTTACCTAAGTAATAACAGCTTGTGATTAACACATGTGAAATGGGTCAGCTGCTTATAAGTGTTTGAGGGAAGCAATTTAAATGTCTAAGCATATATATATATATATTTAAATCTATGGTTGATTGAATATTCTGCTACGTTTTGGACTTTACCCTCCCTCTCTGGCCTTAATATTTCAAATTACAATATGTGGCTGCACATCTGTGACTGCTCGGAGAGCTGCTAAACATCAGTGAGCAGGATGTGATACCCTGAGAACTGGAAATTATTATGGTGCAATAGGTACAGCCCTTGGCATTAAAACTGCTGCTACTCATTGGAAGTGGGCACTAGGTACTGTCTGGATATTAATGTGCCTGATGTAAATAAAACCAGTGAACAGTAAATTTAAATGCAATTTTTCTGTTTTAAAAAGCCTGTGATAGTAGTGAAATAGAGGCATTCTGAAAAGTATATGATATTAAATGTACTATTAAATTAAAAACTATTCCCTAATGCTCACCTGGGAGCTCTTGCCAGTCTTGGCATCTCCTGCCACGATCACAACTTGGTGGTGAAGCAAACTCTCCATGAACGTGTATTTCACTTGCCAGACTGGCAGCTCCTCCCTTTCCTTCACGAGTTTATAGTAACGAGAAGAGTAAGGCAGCCCGTCGAAAGGATTCACCTCTAAATCCTCCTCGATTATGATTTCTTCTTCATCGCCATCGCTCGAGTCGAGTAGTTCTGGAAAGCAGCAGCTCTCCGGAGGAAGGGCTACAACCTCCATGCCCCCGGCACGTTATTCCCAGCCCATGGATGAGGGAATGCTCTGCAACGTGTCCTTTGTCCCCATGGGTTATTCAGGAAATGCAAGGAAATCCCTTGCTGCTCACATTGGGAGCAGGATCCGGGATCCCCAGCCGCGCGGTTCAAAAGTTCAGCCGACCTTGAGCTGTTATCGGCTCATCGCGCTCCGTGTTGCTCAATGATCCCAAGGAGCCTGCAGGAAAGCGTGCTTCAAAATAGCCCCCGAACCAAAAACTCTGCAGAGGAGTGATTAAATCAGAAACTCTCCGGCAGAATTGCTTGTGGCATCCTGATTGCTGCCTGCTTTTTGCAGCAGCGGCGGCTCCCTCGCTCGCTCCTGCTCCGCTCGGCCGGGTCGGATGGTGACGGAGCGGGAGCTGCCGGCTGTCCCGCTGCTCCGGGCGCTCGTTGTGCTGCCGGGGGCGGTCACGGGGCCGGCTAATCCCGCTACAATGGGGCTGGCGGTGGGAAAAGCCGCTCGGGAACAAGGCTCTTGGCTGGTCCCGTCGGTCTGTTTCGCTGCAGGGTGCTCCAACCCGAGGGGAAAGAGTTGTTCTTATTTACACGCTGCCTTTGTGAAGCTTTGGCCTCCAAAGGTTAATTTGTACTTTGCTTTCCATAAGGAAAAAGGGCCTTGAGACGGGTCTGCAAATACCCGTGTTTCCATGGCCCTTCCTTGGTGAGGGAGGTTCATTCTTGTTTGATGACCTCTCCCTGCTCTTGGCCACAAAATCTTTGGGAACTCGTTGCTGCTGAGGTCTCTGCTTCTATAAAATGGGGCTGAAATTGGTCCATAAGCATAAATGTCGTGAGAGCACCGACATAGCACAATCTCACAGATGTTTCTTTATGAAATGTAGGTAAAAGTGCCATGAAGTAAATGGGTGAATTACAACTGCCTTGAATTTTGCTCATTTTTCATACCAGCAGCAGTGTGTGCTTTCTACTTTCCCCTGTTTCAGTATAGATTTACTCTCCTCTGTGCATAAAAATTGGGGCAGCACTGTGGTCTGGTTCCCTGAACCAACTTGAATTTCTGGTTATCCTCAACAATTTGTTGTTTTTACTTTTTTGTACCTTTAGAAGAGAGCAAATTTAAGTAAGTTACTAAATTAAGAACGTTCTGTCTTTGAACACCAAGTATTGTGAGCCTAATATTCCTCTCGCGATAAAGACTGTTTCAACAGAGCAGGCTGCGAGCTGGTTGGTGCCGTTTATCTCCCCTAAAATGGGGCGTATCGCGCTCCGCAGCCAGGTGCGCGAGTGATTGCTCTGAGCCTCGTCCTGGAGCATCCGTCCAACTCCTGCCGGCTGCATCCAGCTCCTCCGGCAGCCCCAGAGACCGGGAATCGCAGCCAGGGATGAGCTGGCTTAGGAGTGTGGGTGAAGGTCGGCTTTGCAAATGAGGACGTTCAAGTTCCTTGCTGTAGCTGCCCCTCATTTGCTCTAGCTCTACTGCAGAGTATTGGTTTCTGATGTTGCGTCTTTGATTATTTTCCTCCCGTGACGTCCATCTGTTCCATTTGGAGACCTGTTCCAGCAGCCTGGCCACTGTCTTGATGTCACTTGCATCCTCACTTGTTCTTGGCTCTGGTCTTGCCGCTGAGCAGGAACATCTTCCCCTTCCTTCGCTGCACCTTCCTGATAAGCCCCCTTGATCCTCACATCCCATCTGCTCTCCTTACAGCAACCCTTAAGGATTTACATTATACACCTTTTAGCATTCTGTGGCGCCATTTAATTAATTCTAATAAATGCCAGAAACACCCTGTGTGGTTGAGGGTTTCTAGCAGATCTGGGTATAAGCTGCTTCCGAAAGATATTAATGAGAACTTTGCTATTGATTTAAATTTCATGTTATTGTGCAAGTGCTTATGATAATGTACTGCATCAAAGCAGTAAATAGCACATAATATATTCCTTATCTTGAATATATAGGTACTCTTTGCAGCTTTGCTATTAAATCCTTGAGAGAGCGAGAATTTTTTGAGCATAAATTACAGAGAATGTGAATTTGTAATATCAAAAGTATTAGTTCCTTTTTTTTCTTCCATTTTCTTCCATTTGGAACACAATAGTTTGCAAAGCAATGGAAATTTAAGGGCGTCGCTTCTTTTTGAGCCAGGAATGTTTTTTGAACAAAGGATTTTGGATTAAATTGTTTAAAATGCAGCAAACAAAGCTCTTCCTCATCTTGATGTACATTAGTCCTGAAGACCTTGCTAATTATCCTCTTTAACATAAAAAGATTTATTCCTGCTAAAATATTTCTGCCTGTGTCTGGTGTAAATCCCACTGGCTTCCCTGTGCTTTGGATGAAGGTCTGAATGAGCCGTCATCCATCTGAACCCCAAATTCCAGCGTGTCCTGGGGATGGAGCTTCCCAGGCTCGAAAGTGCTGTGATTTATGGAGTTTTTTTACTAAAAACCGGCCGTTTAATAGTCTCTACAGGAGTAGTTTTCGTTGCTTTTTCATATATGAATATGGAAGTTTGGGGTCTGGCCAAGAGACAGCAAGCAAACACTGAAAAAATCCTTTTCATTTGCAGCCTGTGTTTGCTTCTGCTGGCCCGGTGACAACAACGTTTAACTTGGGTTATTCTGTAACTATATTACCCTTTATTGAGTAAACTATAATGCTAAAACAGAATTTCCCTCGTATAAATACCCTTCTGTGCTGTTGTACAGAAGAGTCGCGTTTTTTGTGTGTGTAATTTCCACTTAGGGTTTAGTTGGCTGATAAAATATTATTAGTGCTGTGTTGCTGCTCTTAAAAGTACTGACGATTGGGGATAGATTGGTGTAGAACAAAGTGGTTTAACTTAAAATCTAGATTTAAGCCTTTTGGTAAGGCTTTCCCTGTCCTCCAGCAAGTGGCATTTGTGTTTTTGGTCATTCCTCCAACTCTGAATGAGATATTTATTATTCTGAGCAAGGTTCAAATCAAGAAAATATTCCCTTTGTGGATTTAATGGTCAAAGCCTTTTTTTAGGGAGCAGCTTTAAGTATTACTTAAATATAAAGGCATCTAAAAAGGAAAGACTATGGAAGATCTAAACAGAATTTTATTCTAATTTATTGGTGGTTTGTTAGGTTTTATGCAGTGGGGTATCTTCATCTGCTTTCCATTCCTCTTGAAAAAGCAAGGCCAGCGCTTTCTTTTGAAGTCATTAATATAATACTCGTGCGTACGGCAGCCTTAACGCTTCCCAGCTCAAGAACAGCAGGAGGAGGAGGAAGGAACTGAGATAACTCTCAGGGAGGAGAGCAAAGGATTTTGCGAACTTGGATTTGAAGTGAGATGAAGGGCCGGCTAGACGGTATTAACGCAGCTTGTTCCAAATGACAGAACCACAGACGGGGAGTTTGGGCAGGGGCCAGATTGTCTGATGGGGCTGGTGGTAGACGGTGCAAGGACGAGAGAAACATCTGTCCGTTTGGATCCAAAATCCGTTTGGATTTTTTTTGCTTTATAAGCAGATGAAAAAAATTCTCTGGAAAATATCTCAGAACAAACTGGGGATCTGTTTGTCCAAATGTTAGGAACAGGGTTGTATTTTACCTTGAACGAGAAAGCAAAAATGCTCTAAAGCTCCAAAATAGGATTTTCTAGATCCTGGGGAGCTCAATTAAAGATGTGGAAGGGAAATAGAGCAAAGAAAGGGAAAGATCCGCAGTGTAATGGCAAATGAAGAGGTGAAGCGCTTGCATCGCAGTTGTGATCGATAGTGGTCAGGATAGATTTGCAGGCAGAAGATCAGGTGGAAACAACCCTCAGTCACGCTGGAGGCAGCAGGGTTTGCTGAAGAGGAGCCACAATTTAACCCAAAGTGTTTAAGAAGCAAAAAAGGGCTGTTTTTACAGGTACTGATGGAATAGATTGCAAAAAAGTACAGGCAAAGTGACTGCTGTAGTGGGAATTGTACAGGTTTTTCAAACTGCGTAAGCCAAAACACAAAAAATATGTTATAGCCCAGAAGAGGTTACTGGAGGGAGAAGCAGATCTGCTGTTTCAGCAGAGGCTGAATCTGCATGACTGGCCGGTTGTTTTGTTAATCCATCACTTCAGTTTTCTTTGCGATTTTTTGGCTGCAAACGAGCAGCTTTTGGAGTGGTCATTGTTGCTGTGATGGATTATTGAAATAAAAGTCATAAATAGTGTCTGTCTCTTTAGTCCAGAATTAATTTTGTGTATTTCAAGTTGAATATTCTAACCTTCTCTTAAGGATTTAATTAAAGATGGTATTTTCCATATTTTTTCTGATTTAAAAAAAAACGCATCAGGTTCCAAAAAAATTTTTGCTATCTTTCTCTACACAGAGATTTATTTTATTTATTTATTTAGATAAAGGTTTTCTAATGCATTAGTTCACACAGAATAGTAAAACATATATAAGATTGATCTAGCTAGTCTAAACAAATCTAAACTTAATATAAAAGTTATTTCATAGTTATTTTTTCTGTAACTACAAGTTTTATTGATCTATTATAGCTCAATACTCTAAAAAAGTGGCATTTATTGATATTTATTTACCCTTAAGAGTTTTTTTCAGAGAATTCTACCATGGAGGAGGATGGACTTTTGCCTACCGATTTTTGGATGCTTTTGTCCATGCAGCTGACCCGGAGCTGCAAGGCTGGATTTGTGCACTCATGCTAAGGGCCAGTTTGCTCTGGAAAGGAAAATCTGCTGTTTTGACAGTAAGAGGACTGTTTTGATGTGGCACTATTGTAGCTCGGTGCCTTCCAATGCTCCATTTGGTCACTGCTGCGTTTCGTGACCGAGCTCTTGCAATGATGTCCGTGTCTGCTGAGTCCCAGAAAACCCTGTTTGATTAGTTTGGCCACTGGTTGGATTAGTTTTGCCCAAGATGTTAAAAAGCTTTTGCCCTCATCCAGTCAATCAGAATTTTACTACGAACTTCAATCGGGTCAATTTTCATACGTTGGTTTTTAACGCTGCAGGTTTTCTGCAAGCCAAAACACTGCAAGATCCATGTGGATTGGCGTGACTCTCGTCTGCCAAATCAGGACTTTCCTGTCCTTGTCTAAACAGCTGGGATTCAGTCTGGACATCCATTTCGTTACAGACGTGGACCTAAATCTTTAGCCTTTGAGTTTAGAGGGAGTTTGGGCATTGATACAAATCAAGCCAGATTTTTTTTCAGAAAACACTATAAATGTATTGAGATATCTGAGATATAGTCATAGCACAGTATTTGCTATCGCTCTGACCTTTCAGTGGACAGAGATTTAGCTAATTCAACTGTTAAACATTGCCAGCAAACGCAGTATTTTCTCAAAACTGAGAGATACTGAGATCAAAGTGAGAGCAAATCATGAAATGGAAGATGAAGAGCTTGAGAACTCCTAATCTAAGAGTGTTCCTTTTGAGATGTTTAGGATTTCTGAAAGCAGTAATAGTAATAAATGTTGCATTTGCTTTTCTCTACTGTATGCATCTGAAAACCCTGCAAGTTGTAGTGCACAGTGCATAAAAGTGTAATGGAATATGAAGTTCCGAGTACTCTTCTTCAAGTTAGATGCTGCTTTTCAACAAGAGATAGCTTTTCTATTGGGAAATTAACCTATTTTATCATAAAAGAGCAGGCACCTAGCAGTGCCAAAAGAAGTCCTATGGCCGAAGCAGACTACTTGTGTAGGATGGAAATATTTTGGTACAGACTCAATGGATTTTCCTCAGAGTTATGGTAACACGAAACTGAGTTGTGTGCACATAATGCATAAAAATATATGTATTTTAGGTCAGAAGGGAGAGGGGAAGTACTTCCTCCTGCCCAGATGTATGTGCTGAAGATGTATTTTCAGGAAAGCTGTGAAAGATAAGAAGGGTTTTTCAGTGGGCAAAGTGCAACATTTTGAAATCCTTCCCAGTTAAAAAGCCCTTCCTATCGGCGCTGATCCCAGCTCCTTTTATCAAAGCCTTCCTCTTGGTAATTACCATGTTCTATAAGTAATACAAGTCTTACGAGCAAGGGATATAATTAACTAATACCAGGTTTAGATTATCTGTGTAAGATACATTTCTAATACAAGAAGTAATCTAGTTGACATTTAAGTTAAATAGGCTTATATAGAAAGAATGCACAATAGTATGAATCATAGGCGGAACAGCTGATGAGTGAGTATTGTTAAATGCAACATGAGTTACCTTTGCTCACTAGCTTAAAAATAAAAGAATTTGTGTCATTATGATATGGGCAGGACACTATAGCTCAGAAAAGTCTATTTTCTGCTGGTTACTCCAACACTACAGCATGTTAAAACATAAATGAAAATCAGTTTTCATGTTAATACGCTCTTGGAGTGTCGCATTGACCAGGTAATAAATGTTTCACTGCTCTGTAAATGCAAACTTCCAAAGGAAACTGTTATAGGCACAAGTATTAAATCAAACAATAACATAATTTTGCTATTAAATATCCCAAATCCATTTTATGATGTGAAAATATACCTACTATATTAAATAATCTTTTCAAATATTTGTTCATCTTTAGGAGAAAGGATCAACAATAAAGCATGTCCTTCAGCTGCAGGAGAAATGACTCTGCAGTATTGAGATGCTTTGGAGAGAGAAAAATAGGAATGCAATGGTTAAAATAACAGCAATGGTTTAAAATATGCAATTGAAGCAGAGCACCCAAAACAACATACTTGCATATATGCAGGTGCATTACTGTCTTACAATTTGTTAAGCATTTTAAATTTGAGAATGATTGAAATAATATGTGCTGTAAAGACAGTTAAGTCTCTTTTGCAAGAGTAAAAAGTAGACTGTTTTACAATATATTATTAAGATCTAAAGTAATTTATTAATAAACATTCATTTTGAATAAATATTAATATTAACTGCAAGTTTTTTCAAGGAATCTTTTCTACCTTGATACTTACTATTTTTTGTTGATGGGGGCATTCCAAGTCGTGAGTAATTTCAGGACTTCCTGAAATGACTTGTTCAGAATCCGCCCCTGTGCCATTTCTCTTATAGAGAGAGTCAGTTTGTGGACAGAAAATGGGCAAAATCCTGTCCTTGGGGCTGCTGCTCGTTCCCTGCTGCGTGTTGGGCACCTCTGACAGGTTACAGAGCTCACCTAAAGCTCAGAGCTTTGCCAGTCAATTTACTAGTATTTCAGTCACTTGGAACAAACTGATACTTCCCATAGGTACCATACCCACTTCTTAGGTGTTATCACAAAACGAGTAGTGAGTCTCCCTGTTCCATGATCCTTTATTGAAATAAATATGGAGCAAATAGTATTCCTAAAGTTATTGCTTGTTTGTGTATTGAGAAAAATAAGGAAAATAGAAAATCATTTAGCATGATGAGTATAGATACTAATGCTCTAACACTTCCTCTATTTCCTTCCTCTTTTTTACTATCTTATGGTTTTGTATGTTGATCTGCAGCTGTATTTGCATCCAAGCAGCTCGTTCATGAAGCAGGTTCAGCAGCATTTGCATTGCCTGGTTGCATGGCTTTGCGTTTTGATCCTTTTCTTCCAGATTATTTTTTCCTTTTTTTTTTTCTTTTTTTTTCCTGATACACAGTGATGTCTTTAGGAAATTTATATTAGCTATCACTAGGTGGCAGAATTAGACTGTATTAGTACTAACCTTTTTTATGCTTTGTCAAGTTGCCTTCCTCTATAGTCCCTAAATACATCCTTAACTACATCCAGCTTTCAAAATTATCTAAGTATAAAAAGAATTTGTAATAAACAGCTCTTCAAAGGAAATATTCTTGTTAAGTAGCAGGTAGTATATGCTGGACTTCAAAGACTCTGTAAATATTTGATTAATATTTCACTTAAGAGTTATTTTATAAAATAAAACAATCAAATCTGCTCTTCTCCTGAAATATTTACTCCTGCAAAAAGTATTTTATATTTTAAAATTGTAGATAATCTGTAAATGAAGGTGTATTTGTACCTCTTTGTTTTTTTCAGACGTGTACAGTAGTCAGCTATTGATTTAACTAAATGTGGAGATGAGATATTTGGAGGCAGAGATGGATTTTCCTGCCTATAGTTGGCATTTTTTGTGTGAGAATAGTTGATGCACAGGCAATGCTGAGATTACCTGCAAGTTAATTTTTGTTGCATGGGAGAGTTTTAAAAGTTGTACTTAGTCTAGCTTATAAAATAGTCACTGCTACCCCAAGGCAGGGAGGTTTTGGGTTTAGCTGAACCCAAATTCCCAGGGACAGGAGCAGAACTGGAAAAAAGGCCCTGCTCTAAGTGCAGTAGCAGTGCCATTTGCATCCTGCAAATTTATAACTTGGCTTATATTGAAAAAGGTCATTATGTTCCAATATAAGGTTGTACCCTGGTTTGGTGGATGGATCAGGGTGGGAGCAGTGGTGCAAATCAAGGCTATTTTATTTTGAGGAATAGTGTTAATGTTTAGAAACGCTCTAGAAGTATTTATGATCGCTTAGTATATGGTGAAATGTTTGGAAAGTGTTTGCAGTATTTGGATGATCATGGGAGACTCTTTATTTCCTTTCTCTTCGTAGGATTTGCTGCACGGGATTTGTAGCTGCTCTCGAGCTAAGAATGTCGTACGGATTTCAGGTAAGGGTCTCTATTCCTACAGGAATTTGTGCTCATGGACCAGTTATCTCTGTGTCCACTACTAGCAAGTAGCACAGAATTGTGAAGGGATTAATTTGAGAGATCTTTACACTTTTTTTTTTTTTTTTTTTTTAAAGATACCTGAAATGATTCAGGGAATGAGAATTTTATCATGAACCCTTTTTCCCCTTAAAACTTCACGTTGCATATTCCATGCATGCTTTCCACAGTAAAGAGTTTTCCTAAAACGTGCAAATAAGTCTTGATAGATGCTGTTGATGTTTAAAATACATCAATAATTAAGGAACTAATGTATGGAATATTTCAAAGACTTAGTATATAAAATAATCTTGAGCAAGTTCATTTGATTGCAGGTAGATCTTCTGAAGTTGACACTATTTCTTCATGCATTTATAGTAAACCTTGAGCTTTTCAAGTAACCCAAGTTTGCTTAAAATATTTCTATTCTTGCAAAATATATCCAAGTTATATAATCCCCTTGTCCAGATCATTACGGCTAGCACCCAACCTCTGGCATAGCATAAGCCATAGGATTCTCTTGATAAATTCTTGTTCACGGCTAAATGAAAATAACTGTGGAGAATCCACTACAGCTGTAGGTAAGTTGTTCAGGGAGTAATTACCCATGCAGTTTAAAAGCGACGCCTTTTTCCTTGTGTATACTTCATTAGTTTCAATTTCCAGTCAGTGTGTCTTATTGGGCCTTATCATCAGTTTTTATTCCCCGTGTAGATATTTTCCAACTGTATTAAGCTTTTGCATTTCCTAATGGCACAAAGCAGAAATCTCTTATAAGTAGTTTTAGGTTGATTGCATTGCGGATTAGACCATGCTGGGTCATAGCAATCCTATGCTTGATCTAACATCTAGAAAATCTTCACAGTAAAATAACATTTTCAGCTCTATAATATACATATATATGGCATGCATGTGTGTATATATATGTGTGTGTGAGTATATATCTATTCGTCCATGGAGAAGCACTCAGTAGGAAAGGATGTATAGTTTAAGCCTGTATAACTTGTTGCACCAACTCTTTTTGTTACAATTTATTTTTTCTTAAGACGCAAAATATTTTTTTAAACGCTAATTTTTAAAATAGTGTTTGCCGGTTGTACACACTGGAGCAGAATAGGTTTCTAATTTGTATTCAGTTGGAAAGAGGTTTAATAAATCAGAAAAGCAACTACTCTCTTTGAAAGAAGTTCTCTCCCTCTTTGGTAAAGTACAAGAAAATTCTGCTTAAATGAAGCATGCAATTTTAATCAATTGTACCCTAAAAAAGCAGAGAAGCAGCTGCTGCTTGTTAATTGGGGACTGTCTCCACCAGTGATCTCATCATTTACTCACTGCTTTCACTGGAGCCTTAAATTCTGTAAATAAAGGTATTATCACCATGCAGTATGACTGCCCGAATGTTTGCAACTAAACAGCTCTCATAAAACGTGAAGGATTTATTTCAAAAGGTAAATTTATGATCTTCACCCTCACAGATTCGTATTTTTCATCTAATAATCACATTTGCTGTGAAAGGCCAGATCTCCTGTAGGAAATCATGAGGAAGGCCTATTTAATCTGCCTAGGTGAAAAAATAATTTCTTGTTAAAATTTATTGCAAATAGTGAAGATTTTTCAGTCTATGGAAACAAAGGTCTATTTTCTCTTTAAATAAAAGAATTTAAAATTCACTAGTGAGTACAAAGCTTAAGTTAGTCCTTTTTCTTTTTTTGTTTCTTTTTTTTGGAAGGTATTTTTAAGGCAGACTTTGAAGCCCAGTCTCCACGGCAGGCAGTTATCTGACATATTCTGCTCTATTAATGAAATCAGTTCTTATAACGACTTTGAATAATATATTGCATGCAACATGTCTAATGCAAAATCATGGTATGGTTTCTGTTGCTAAACCAGTAGATAATAAAAAACAGGGCACTGCTTTGTGAAATATGAAAGCTGATCATTTGCCAGCAGTAGGTTAATACTACGCCACTAAAATTAATTTGTCCATTTTATACTACAAATACCACCCAATTGTACTCTTTCAAAATTCAATTATCAGTGTCTTCTGAGACACTGTGCATACTTTGATATCAGACTTAGCTCTTATATTTGCAAATTTTATCTAGAATGTAATCCGCGATCATTTTGTCTCGCCCCACTGACAAATTTAATGAATGATTAGAGCATTTAAAATCATTAAACAAGTAGTTGACCCTCTGCCAATATTTGTTTGGTAAAATTTCTTTTTTTCCCTCTAGCTTGTAAGGCCTGGCAAGGTAGATGTTCCTGATAAATTGGACTTTACTGCTCTGCTGATTGCTTCTCAGAAGGGACATGACAGGTATTACTGCCTTCCTTTATCTCATCCTGCAGGATTTGATTTTTCTTTTCTTTCTTCCCTGTGTTTGGATCAAATAATAGATCGAGGTACACTGGGGAAAAATGTGTACTGTATAATTTTAATCTAAAGATTTCATTATTAAAGATTACAATCACAGTAATCTTTTTACTTCTGCATTCATTTTTAATGAAGAAAAAATCCTTAAATAATATTGCTTTTAAACATTCTAAAAAGCTATCAAGGATATAATCCATATGCGAATCTAGCATAAACTTTTTTTTCAATATCCATTTTAGTGAAAACATATCAAAAAGTTGCTTAAAGGCTCTGTGTTTTGTGCAAATATTCATATGAAATGGAACACAAGAAGAATGGAAGGGCAAAAAATGTGTAGTGGGAATATATTTATGGTATATAGAGGCTGTATAACATTAATATTGCAACATAGATCTATACTTACAGTGATAGAGTGATCAACAAGCAATCGACATTGATACCTTAATTTAAGGAAGAGCCTGTCCCAAGCTACAGCTCCAGCAGTTTGGAGACAGGTAAATCTGAATTAAATTGATCTACATGTTCTTCATTTACAGAGTTCATGGAATTTTCTGTAGACTGGACGGCAACATCCCAATAATGTCATTTTGGTTCAGCACTCTGCAGGTGGGTCACTGTCTTGTCCATAAAAATACATCAGATATTTACTTCAATGGCTTTAATTACAGCACCTCGGTGCAAAGACTTCTTTTAGGATTAGTTGTTTCTTAGACACTCTAAATACATAAAAAAATACTGTGTGCTGATTACCCTATTATTTGATACCAATTCAACTGCAATGGTTGGCAATCATCAGTGATGTTCCTGGGGAAGGGTGGTAAAATTGTTGTTAGTCTCCAGGAAGTCTGGACTTAAATCCCGTCCTCTGCTCATGATTTTTATCAACTGTCTTGGCTTTTCCTTCTCAGGGCTCTGTTCCTACATGGTAGCTATGTTTTTAGCTGTAGCTTGACACCTTGTGACTATGGACCAGGGTTTGGAAACTTTCTGAGTATTTATATATTTAATTTCTTAATTATTTAAGGTTTTTGACCTAAATGAGCGTACTAGGGTGCATTCAGTGGATACAGTTTGTTATGAAACAGGATAACTACTCTTGCTAGGTGAAATAAAACTTTTAGACTAATTACCTGAATTTGGAATCACATTTACTCATCTTGTTTAATTAGGGCAGGTGAGACATCACTGTAAAATGGTTTCTTGCCAGGCAGGTTTGATGCTTCTGTCTGTGGTCCACTATTTTCCTATTCTTTGAAGGGGGGTGACCCTTTAAGGGGTTTTAGAACGCTCTTAGGAGCTCATCAAACTTGAAAAATACAATTTCACGACATTTCTTCTGTATTTTTTAATATTACAGTTTTGATGGTCACCTGGATATTGCTACGTATCTCAAATCCCAAGGCACTTGTTGGAAAGCCAGAGATCTGGGAGATCTCTGCATCTCTACGGCTTTGCATGGGGATGCGGATGGGAGGACATGGTTATGTTACTGCCAGTGTGATTAATGATACCGGAAGGTCAGGATTTTATCTATACATTTCACTGAGAAGACACTATAGTCCTAAATCTACAGAGGTTGGTCTTCCAAACCCATGCTAGTCTGGTGCTAACCAGAACATTAACATGAGAGCATGCAAGTTTTCTTGTTATTCCTTTCCTTTTTAGCAATATTTCATTTATGGATATATAATAGTTCCTCAGTAAGGTACAGGGAGTAAGAAAAACCCTTTTACTAGTAGGAGATAGAGGATATGATAGGAAATCTCCCTCACCTAAAATGGAAGGTCTTGTGGCTTTAGTAAAAATACAGCGTTTTGTTTTATTTTCAGGTTTCTATAAAGCTGCAGATAGCCAGGATTGCCTGCTTTTTGTTTCACACCACAAAGGGACACAATTTTGCATTAACAGACAAAACAGGAGATATTTAGAGATGGTTCAGGAAATATTAGCACGTGGGTGATATCACTCAATCAAGGAGGTTGCAGCTGATAAGGCGCTCAGAGCTCTGATTTGAGAGCGCTGGCAGGACAAATGAGAAGCTGGAGATTCAGAGATAAGGCCTGATGGATATAATGTTATTCTAATTGAGAATAGTGGGGGATGTAAAGCACCGAGGAATTAACTTGATGATCTGGAAAACAGGTCTAGATTGTGGAAAAGGGCAGATTGATAGAGGCTCCTTCAGGAGCGCAGGGGGAGGAAGAAGGAGATAAGCTTAAACTTACCAAATGGTTGTCTTAAGTTAGTCAGGACAATATGGATTTAATTAATGTCACTGAAAACTTATATACTGTGTTATTGAGTTTACTTTTAGAATAATTTTTTTCATTAATTGCCTGGTATTACTGCATTGGTTACGAGTTTATCAGGATTCCTGTCTTCACAGTTTTAATGTTGCTGTGTATTTGTTCTACTAGTAAGTTTTATAACTAGGACACCTAAAACTACCTATCTTTTGCTACTAAAGAGCAATTAATTTTCCAGGAATATATAATAAATAAATATATATATATATATATATATATATATATATATATATTTGTTCGTGAAAAAGGAGGAGATTTTGGAGAGGTGAATGGTTAGTAGCTGTCATTGGCTGAAGCGGTGAGAAATAACTGGTTAAGTTTAACATTTCCATAGCAATCAGATCTCCTGCTGGAAAAAGTATTTTAGATTTAGGTTTTTTTTCAACTTTGGAAACTTTGGGACATTGTAGGTGGGGGAGATAAACACTCAGTAATGAAAGTTTCAGTGCAACCTGACAGCCTGAAGAAACAACATCCCAGGATGTGTTAATAGTCCAGAAAAGTCAAAGCTGTCAGGGAGGATAAATCTGCAATGTGAGCTTCTTGAGAGCGTAATTCACCTCTTCAGATCACTCTGTTTAATTATCCTGCCTGTTCTTCATGCCGGTGTTTGTGGAGTTTGCTAGGATGCATTGAAGTTGCAAATTCTGTGACAGATGTTGAAAACAAAGAAGGAAGGAAGAAAAGAGACTCCAGAAAGATATCTGTATGGGATATTACTCTGTAAATACATTTAGGTTTGGAATTTGCCGGAATGGCTGGGAAAAATGGTCTAGCAAGAGAGCTGTGAAATGCAATGCTCGATGGGGATATTTGATTCGATGTATTGACAATATCATCCCTTAATCTGATTTTTGGGTCAGATCAACAATGCGAACAGAGATTTAGCTCCAGGTTTAATAAATATTTGTCTTCTGCAATAGGTAAAAAATAAAGCACTTGGGTGGACATCACTGATGAATTCCTGCAGTGAAACTGGTCCAGTTGTTGCTGGAGAAGGGAGCACTCGATACTGTTAAATATCAGGTCACTGAAGTAAACAGAGGTTCCTCCTTTTATTTTTTAAACTATTAAATTGAATATGCTGTTGGTTTTGTCTGGAAATAGCTAGAAGTTTTCGCAGGCAGGCACGAATAAGTCTTGATTTCCCAGCTTTGGGTTTATTGTTTAAACGTATTTCCATCTCCATTTTTTTTCTGATTTCTGTTTGTTTAGAGCTTGCTTATTTTGTTAGAAGACAAGAAGAAAACCTGGGGGAAAAAACTGCTGTTTCCCTAAATTGCAACTCGGAGATGGGTAATAATAAAAGCAAGAGAGGGTTTTTGTACCATAGAGTAAAAGAAGAAAATTGGACCTTCAGCTAAGTCTGCAACTTCCCTTTTTATTTCCTGTTGCATTCAGTTTTCCAGGAATTGGGCATTCCTGTGGAGCTCGGCTTCTTTTTCAGAATGTTCCTCTGTTTTTAAGCATATCTATAGTTTTAGAATAGTTTTGTCCTTACACTGAAAACAAAACCCTTTTGCATCCAGAGTTAGGTGTAAAGGAAAATATTCACTTAAAGATGCTTTTTGATATTCCCTTGAGAATATTGCAAGTCATCTGTAAATGAAATGTTGGATTTTTCTTCTTTAATGCTCTCCTTTCTTCTTTAAAACCTTCCTGTCTTCATGACTGTCCCTCTAGTAAAGAAAATTAGCAATTCTTACTGAAACTTGTTAATATTCATCTTTAAATTTTCCACGGAGATGCTGCTTTGCCTCAAATCACGAGCCCAGTGCTGTGCACACATCATTGTCTAGGAATAAAGAATATATTTAAAGTGCTCCAATAGCTAACATGCCATGAGGAGAGCTTGTTAGGAAACTATTAATCTTTGTAAATACAAATATATACTTGATCCTTTAGATTTCACTTATTTGCATTCTTAATAGAAGAGTAATTGGGTATAATTAACCTGGGACTTTTCAGGCAAATCTTCCCTATAGTCCTGTCCTGGTGGTGACGTTATTGGGAGGTACAAAGCAGTTGTCACCATCAAATTCAAACTAACAAAGTTACTGTCCCCTTTAAAGACATAAAGTCATTATTTTAAGCTTTGACTTAGCTTGGCATTAAATAGTAGCTGGATTTCCTTAAAAATACTGCATTATTGTATGTAGCGTCCTGCATACTGTACTCCGAAATGGACAGTTGGACTAAGCTTGAATGGAAGAAGGTTCTTTTTAAATCAGCACAGCCTTAGTAGCAGGCCATATCCATGGCATAGAAAATGAAAAGGCCGATTTGTTGCTACAGATAAATGAGGAATAACTGTGTGTTTATTCAAATTGAAGAAGGTAACAGCTTGCTTGGGGAATCAAGTTATATAAAAGTTAAATAAATCATAAATATATGTTTGATGGTCTCCTGCATAGTATAGCATATGTGTAGACTACCATTTACAAACATTTTTGTTTAATGCATTGCAATTCTGTTAGTAAAATGAAATCTTTAGTCCTTTCAGGTGTATCCTCGTGCTTTGAAATGATCCTACTACCAGGTACCTAAGGAATAATTTGTAAAAGCTCCTGAGATGATTATTTCAAAACACAAAGTTTCCTCCAAGAATAAGTAGTTTTTATTTTCTGGTAAAGTCTAATCAATGTTTATTGCCTTTCATGACAATGAAAAATCTATTGTGGCTTTCTCTTTACTTTCTGATTATTGTGTTTTTCCAAGGGATGTCTTTATTACCACTCTTGATGCATCTTTGTTTGAAGCTGTGATGAAGGCAGGTTGCCAGAGCAACAGATACATTTGTAGAAACCATCTTTTGGGACCTAAGAATTGAGTGCAGAGTAAATAAAATTAAAAAGAAAAAAATCCAGAAGTTACTTGAATATTTTGCAAGGAAAAAAGTGCTCAAGTTATTTCAGGAACATTTTACTTTACTGAAGGATATAGTCAAATGTAATATTACTGTGATATTACTTTGCTGTCTGCTTTATATTTATAGATAACTTTAGAAAATTACCAGAGGAAAATGTACCATGTTTCTAGGATTTTTATATCAGAAAATATTTCTGTTCCTTCCATTTCAAGGTAGTATCTGCAAAGAAATTAATATCCCAGTATTCTGTCAACTCAGGATTTCAAAATCAGAAGAACCACAACAAATCGTGAAACCTTTTTCTATTTATTCTCTTCAGTGTAACGTGGACTCCAAAATTCAGCCGAAATGTGGAAGTTTTCATGGAAACCGGGAGCAGGGGCTGCAATTTGACACGGGACAGGGATCCAAGAGCAGGAAAATGAGATGGAATAGGTGAGAATGAGAGTGAGGTCAAGAATGTCAGGCCTGGGAATAGGGATTTTTTTTTTTTGTCTTTTTAGGGTCTCAAGTGTATTTACATGAAGTAACATCAAGTTAAAAAAATAGAATTAAAGTACTTTTTAAAAATTTTTTTAATTTGCTACTTTCTTCCAAATAAAACATTAGCCAGTATATTACATTATCCTCTGTTTATTTTTCCCCGCAGACTCATTTATACATAAATAATTCAAAGTAGCAATAGGCACGCATATACATTGCTCTGCAGGTAACGATCCCTCTGCAAACACTAAATTTCCAGGAGCTGCAGGGCAGGGAGCTGGGAGCTTTAGGAAATCACTGACGTGCTCTCACATAGGTGAAATGCAGAATATGCAGAGCCATTTATTTAAATAGACTTAAATACTTGAAAAGTGACCTGTCTGCTGCCCAAAGGCCATTCTGGCCCGTGCTGAACGGGCAAAGCTACTTGTGCAGCGTTAAACTCCTGCTCTGCAATATTAGACATTCTGCTTAATGCAAGTCACTTGTTATTCTACCTCTCTGCTACCTGCTCTTGCTCTGCCTCTGTTTTCAGTTTGCAGAACAGCCAATGCATCTACTTGATTTATTGTTATTATTTTTAAATAGGTTATTATTCCTGGCTAAACGTTTATTATTATTATTTAGCAAATTCTCTCCTTTTTTAACAGAAGGAAATTTCAAACATGTTTTGGGAAAATCTGCATGCATAAACAGCAGTGACATGGCCATGAAGCATACAAACCAGAAAAAAATGTGTTTATTACATATTATCTTTTTATTTCATATGTGTATTTAGAGCAATGAGAACTTGCACAAGGAAAAATCCTCTTATCTCTTAGCGTGGTGTATTTTACGTTGAGGAAATGCTTGCATTTTCTTAACAATCTGTGTAATTGCAATGTGGGTAATTACATAAACAAAACCAAACATACTGCATATTTACTGAGGGATAGAAGTTAACAATAAACAAGTTTTTCAACTATTGAATTTTGAGATTGTCTTCGCTTGAAGCATCTGTGCATGGAAGATCCTATATGAGATTCATACATAATAAAAACCTGCTGCATTGATAAAACCTGTTACATAGACTGAAAAGTTTAGTAAGTTGAAGCATTAAGTATTATAAATGAATGGTTCATAAAACAGTGTGCTGGTTTATATAACTCCAATCTGTGTTCATACTGAGTCAAGTCAGTTCACACTAAACAGTTAAAATTACCACAACTATATGATTTTTTTAATAATAGCACTTTTTCAAAGGAAAATAAGTTTTGTATTTTTAGATATCCTGTTTTAACGTGTTTCTACTTCTGCATCTTCTCTTTGACTGCTCAGTCATGAGTCTCTTCTAAATATTTTATTTAAAAATATTCAAATTTTTTCTTATGCTGATGCTTCCCTTGCGCCCAGGTGACTTCATGTGGGAAAGATGTGTACTCAAAGGAGTTAAATTCAGCAATGTAGAAGCAGGACATGTAGTAAAGAGATAAAAATTAATTTTCTTTTTGCCCAGGCACATCTGCATATTACTTTCCCTTCAAAACCCCATAAGCAACCGGCGAGTAAACCAGAACACCTCCTCTTTGTAGAAAGAAAAAGCAGGTGAGGGGAATGGCAGGGAAATATTTATCTTTGACATCATGATGCTGTTGTGGATCCTACCTCTGCATTAACTGAATTCCAAGCTTTAAAACACTTATCTCAGTATGCTCTCAATTTTAATGCTTCTCTTTTAACACCATTTTTTTGAGAAGGGATGCTGGTGTCATTTGCTGGCCACACGGAGTATAGTTATCCAGAAAGATGGTCTGTATAGAATGAGTTTTAGCATTACTGAGTTTATAGAGCTACAGTGCAGAGAATGAATTTTACTGCTACGTTGCAATATGTAGTTGAAGTTCTGTAATTAGAAGTTAGTAAAATAAAATGTTACATACTTAAATAATCAGGTAATCACTAAAACTAGGGGGAAAAAAATACAAACCTGTTCAGTATTTCAAGCCTTTGAAAAGGGGCATCATGGACTTAAAAGATCCTCTCTGATAAGTGACAGAAAAAAACAACAACAAAAATAACCCCCCAAACCCAGAGACATTAAAATTGAGAGATTTGATGGGGGAGAAGGACGATAAATATGCCATTTGTTTTTTATTTTGCATACTTATTCATTTCTCGTTATGATGGGGTGTAATTGTGGTCCCATTAGCATAATAGCGTTTTTATGCCCTGTTCTGCGCCCTTCCTTTGCCTCCTCTAGACGAGGGGCCGCATTAGCAGGAGGGAGGCCACACGAGCAGGGAAGAGGAGCAGAAATTCAACTACAGAGAAGATTATTTAAAGGATGAAGCATCTTATTTGTCCAAGGTAATTTAAAAGTTAAAGGATTGAGTGTAGAGGTAGATGCGTTTGTTATGGCAGCCCTGAAAGCCGCTGTTGAAGGCACTTTGTGGAAACCAAAATGTTGACATTTGACATCCTGATGTGTCCCATGGTAATTCCCTTCGCGTCCTTCAGATTGTAAAGTGATTCCTCTGGTTTTCACAAGGAAATTTTACATGGAATCTGCATGTCTAATCACTAATTTTACATATATATTAAAAAAAAAAAAAAGCAACATAACAACAACAAAAACCCACTGACACCACCATCTATTACTCTCATCCTGGGGAAAAAAACAAACAAACAAAAAAAGAATGAAAATGAATTTTTTTTTTTTTTTAGTCTCTAAAAGCTACGGATCTTTTCTGCCTGTGGAGTTTTACATGTGAGTATGTACAAATGAATTAGCATCTCTGCTAATTGCAAGGCTGCCAGATTATATGACTGTCCCATACATCATACCTCCTCCTCAGTTTTGCTTTAAAAATAAAATTCAGCTCGTGGTGTGTCAGGAACTACCATCTGCTCGTTTCAAGTAATAGTAGTCATTTCTCAGCATGTTTGCAGTTTGGGTTTTGTTTCAGGTAGGGAATTAGGAATTTTTTTTCCCCCAAAAGGTGTAAAAATAACATATCAACTCCATTAGATAATATATATGTGTAATCTCACACTTGTAACTATAAAACTACCTTCCAAGTCATTGCATAATATGCTGCAGCTGCTTAATTTAGAAAAGTGTTAATAGTTAATAAATTTGACATGTACTTTCCTGCTTATTGAGCAGTTTCTTGCTCACAGCTTGCTTAAATGGATTTTTCCGATCTTTCTCCGGGAAGAGACATGACCTGGGACAGCAAACGGGAATTTTGTTAGTGAGGCCGGGTTGTCTTGGGGCTTCTATGGGCTGGAGAAGCCGCCATGAGCTCCTCTTGCTAGACCATAGAGGTGGTTTAAGCTAAAAATGCCATTTTTGCTGGAACTGGGGATACTTAGTAAAAGAATAGTGGATCCAGGACATCACTGGCTCCATAGGTGATTTTTTTTGTGTGTTTCTTTGCTTCTCCTTTTGGGGAAGGCAGTGGAGAACACGGGTCTCTAGTGCAACAGGGTCTCAGCAAGATCAGATAAACTTCCCAGCTCAGTTCCCAGGCTGGATGGTCTGTGCACTGTTCTGGATTAAATATTATTTGAAAACTCCTTGTAATTATAGGGTTATGTTTCAGTGACACACTTGGATACTTCTATATCATAAAATATACATCCTAATAAAAGTCATCCCACTTTTCTACTTCCTACCCTAAAACATTTGTGCTAAGTCTTACTCAGGGGATTTAATGGCACTAGCTTTAGATGCATCTAATTTCACACTCTTCTTTTACTAACAATTTCACGTAAGAATTTCTTACAGCTACTTTCAGAGATACGTGGATGCAGTGTTAATTCTCTGTTATTCTCAAAGTGGCCCCTTCAAACACAAGAAATAAGATCATTTTTTCTGCTGTTTATTGAGATGGCTCCCCCCATTTTACATGTAACTATTGACAGAAATTAAGATGTTTTAAATGCAAATATCTCACATACTTAAAAAGCATCATGTAAATGTTCTCACAGCACCTGGACAGTTTGGTTTTGACTGCATTGCCAAGCCACGGATGAATCAACATCCTACTATTGTAATAACTATCCGTATGGTACAAAAAGCGCTGGTGTTTCTATTATGGTTGCTTTCAGAAACAAGTTTTAATTTAGTTTTATTTTGCCATTAAGTAACAAACCAGAGCATGGTTTATTTTGGTTTATTTACTTCATCCATCAAAACATGAATGCTATAATCTTAGGAAAACTAAATACAATTACACTTAATGAAGAGAGACCCAAGTTTCTATCAATGCTTTTATTCTTGCTTAAAGAAAAAAATTACAAACAATTAGGAAACTAACCTGTGTAAGGCCATAGTTCCTGATCCTTCAATTTTAATTGATATTTGAAAATTGTTTTTATGACAGCATATATGAAATGACTTTATTCAGCAGTGCTACAGAGAAGGAACAGATGTAGTACATATAGTAAAGAGTGATGGAGATTTTTCTCCTGCATCTTAAAATATCCATACGCTAAAGTAGGTATTTTGATGTGAAAATGTAAAAAAAACAGAACAATATTTGAGAAGTTAAATACAAAACAGTAGTAACTATGCAAAATAGAGTTGACAAGCAGAGCGATGAGGCAAAAGAAAGAACAGTTGATTTTTAAGGTGTAATTCTTTGTCATACGTGTTGTATGTTGTACAACATAGGGAGATGGTACCACCCGATACAGTACAGACTGCTTGGAGTTACCAATCCAAAACGTAACGGCACTTGCAGGCCCCATATCTGCATGAATACGTATTAACCCTAGTGTTTTTGAGGAAAATGAGGTTACAAAACACTTGTTATAATATACAGTACTTCTTCAGCAAGAGAACTCGTCAGAAATGAATAAAAATGAATCTTTCAGCACGTATTTCATGACAATTTCAAACAGTAACGTGAAAATGGAAAGTACAGTACGGCTGCTGGTGCCACGTGTTACTGTGGTTAATACGTGTGCAGATATTGGGCATTTCACTACGTTCCCAAAAATACGTTTTACCTGATGTCCTTATTCCAAGGTTTGCTATAAACTACTGAGATGGTGTTTATACGTTTGATTTATCCATGAGCATCAGTACTTCATAAGGAATAGGTCAAAACTAACCACTCTACATAGGACCAATGGAGCATAATTATTCAAGTTCACTAAAATATTACAAAAAAAAAAGGCTTCCTTCTTAGGAAAGCTCCGCTATGGTAAAAATATCTACTACAGTGCACTGCACTGTAATAAATATTCAACATAAATTAATAATTTACAAGTACCTGAGCAAGTATACAGAGCACCATAGCACAGCACAGCACCAAAGGCAGTAGCTCAGAATTCTTAAAAATTATGCTGTTTTAAACATTAAAAAATTCTAAGTATTGTCATAAAAGTGAACTCCGGCGGGAGTTTAGAGATAGTGCAAACTTCTGTCTTCACTTTTGGAAATGAAGGCGGCAGGTTTCCTAGTCACTGGGCCGAGGTACCTGGGGGGGATGCTTGGGAGCAGGTCTGGTGGAAAGAAAGAAAATAGTAAATTAGTATTTAGGCTTCTCCAGCGATAAAACCCGACTGCCTTTGCTGCTCGCAGACCTGTCAGGTCCTCTGCTAATTGCTGTCTGGGCAGCAGAATGATTTTGCTCTGTGTTTTAGCTCTCTAAACTCTGCATTTGGCAGGTGCTCATCAGGTTTGCAGCCCTGCAAAAATGCTGCTTAATCTGACAGGGGAGCAGTCAGTTTAAAGCAGTTTAAAGTCAGTTTGAATCCAGCTTGCTACCAAATGGCACACAGAATCTAAGCATATATAATTCATAGTAAGGAACTCGTTCAAAGGTTCACACTTGTGGTCTTTTTTAACTAAATATATTAAACTAACTCAATTTTACTATTAATTTTTTACTGAAGTGCCTCAGTAGTGGAATTTCTGGAGCCTGAAACTCTCTTCCTGTCTTCCTTGGAGCTCATTTGGTGCTCACAGCAAACTGAAGACCATTGGGTAGGAAAATCAGGACACCTTCCCAATCTTGGTATTTTAAAGCAATTAGAATCGCAGTGTAAACAACAGCTAAGAGCACTGCAGCTGGGCCAGCAGCAAAGGCAGAGCTTAGATGTACCGAGAAATGCATGGAAATATAGGAAGAACTCTTCAAAGATGAGATATTTGTTTGCAGCGCAATTGGAAAATGGGGTGGCTCAAAAAGAATGAGATTCTTAGGGGAAGTGTCCTGGGAAAATGGATTTTACAAGTCTCAGCATGTGAAACACCCAGTTAAAAGAAGCAGGGGATGAAGTCAGCTGCTAAAAGGAATTGGCAGATAATCTTCTAAACTGATCTGAGCAGTTTCCCAGTAAAGTGATAGCTCTTCACAATGCAATATTTGTACGACAAGGCAATATTTGTACAACCTTACTATTTGTTGTTGTTCATTAAAAGGGGTATCCAAAGAGGTATCGCAAAAGAAGTTGCAATAGGAATATTAGACCATTTTGTGCTCCTGAGAACTGCAGTCTGCACCGCGATCTATAACTAAATGTTTGTCGCTTCCCTGTATTTACTGAGGGACTGTACATACTTCATATGATGAAAATTATATGCCAAGATGATTTTTAAAGTATCTGGATTACACTGATTGACAGCATTTTTCTTTAGTGGTCGTGGTTTGTATTAAAAAAGCCACAAATTCTACAGAGATTCTTGCATATACGATGGAACTGCCTTACTGAAAGTCTATGCTATTACTATCTAAATTTATTTCCCCTGCTTCCTTAGTTCCCTCTCCATTTTATTCACTATGCATTCTGATATATGCATATCCATACATGCAAACACATTCTTTTTAATATAATAAGATTTCTGCATTCCTCATTTCTGTGGGTGATGCTATTTTCTGTAATCCATTGCCAAATGGATTATTTTCTGATGACACTGAAACATAATGTAATAGCAAAAAGTTTTTATAAGCAATTCCTGCCCTTAAAACATTCTTGATTTGGTGTAATAATCCACATAGACAATTGTGGAGAGAACCTGAGCCTGCAGATCCATCTCCATTATGTTTTTATAGTCTCCTCCTCCAGTGGGGAATTGTTACCCCACTTCAAGATTGACTTTTTAATCATCTTTTTTTGAATGTGTCCACCTTGTGCGTTCTGAATAGTGTGGTTTGTGTTTTCAGATGTTATAAATGGATGTTCTTCCATGGTGAAGTGTGTGGAAAGAAAACAGGTTTTATTGGTGGTTGATTTTCAGACACTCTAATTCTGTGGGTCCCCTGAGTAATGGAGCTTTTTCTTCAAAGACCTTTGTTTCTCCTGAAAATGGTGCTTATTAACTCCTTTCTTTTGCGAGGAATTGTATTTATTGAGCACTTTGTGTAAACATAAAGCCAGTTAGATGCTCAGAGCCAAAGTTTTGTATCCAGCATAAATTCTCCTAGTGCTGGTGCAATTATGCTGATATACTCTCCCTGCGAATCAATCCCATACTGCGTATTTTTAGGAGCAAACAGAAAATGTTTGTTGTGTAGCTCTCAGCAGTAGTTACAGCCTAATCTCTTTATGTACATGGAATTAGAATAAAGCTCATTATTTTTAATCTGTTTGGCTAAAGAAATAAGGCTAGTATGGCTCTACCTGCCTGCTCTTACCTGTGTGCTAGTTTGGGTTCGGTAGCTTGTTGATTTTGATCTTTTTTTAAACTAAATTTGACCAAAGGAGAGCTAGCTGCCTATTATTATGCCCCCCTAAGCTTCAGGGAATATGTGGGCTGGAGAATATGTGGAATATGTGGGCAGAGAAACTCTCTCTCTGTTGTATTATAGCCTCATCCTTTGCAAGACATCAGGGAATTTGCACATCATGAAATTTGTAACAGAAACCTGAAAACCCAGCTGTGGTTTCCTGGCTGCAGGAGCATTGCCAGCATGGTAAGATGGTGATGCAAGTGAAGGAGGGAAGCTGAATTCTGGCTCGAATCGCTACAATTATCAAGTTTAATGGATGCTGCTTCTTCCCAAAGCATAACAGAGCTCCTAGAAGACACTTTGGGCCTTTTCTTTGAAGAAGCCGCTCGAAATCGATTCACATTTTGCTCGGCAGGACTCACCTGGCTGCAGTAACGGGGGGCAGAGGCTTCGCGTGTGCCCGGGCGCCGGGGCGGCCCCTGCTCAGCGGGTCTGCGGGCAGCGGCCTCCGCGGAGGGCTGGGCTTGTGGCTCTCCTGGCACAAACATAACGTCACGTTAATCATTTCATAACATATCGGTCATAGCAGCAACGAGCTGGGTTGGAATTCCCCTGTAGTTGTGCTCAGACACCTTGAAATGAGTAAAACTTAATGTATTTCTTAATCAGGGCATATTTTAGGGATGTGGATTCTTTATTTCAGAAATATTGAGTGCATCTCCATGATTATTTGGTGGCAAATGAACAAAAACACAATTTGAATATATAAAAATGCAAGAGATTTTACAGAAAGCTGGAAATCCTACGACTGACTTAAATGCAAACATAGGTGACCATTAAACCAAACTGCTTGGTTTGCACTGGGAGGATTTGTGGAATTTTTTCTGTGCTTTCATTCTGTGGAATGAAGTGATTCATTAATAAAGAACAGAAATCATCTGCTGTCCGGCTTAGCTGATGTCTGTTCTGTGTGGTCCTTGAAACACTGCAAACTGTTAACAAAGTTTTACTGATCTTAGAAAAGAAGATGACAAGTAGGGAGAAAGACACATCTATGTCCTCTAATGAAAAAGGAGATACTGTTTGCAAAAGGGGCGAGGATCCAAATTTCAAAAGGTATGAGAAAGACTAGGTGTATTTTCATTTAACCTGAATTTTATCCAACTACATGCTTGATTCAAGTAGGATATTTTGCCCCAGAAAATCAGCTTCTGTATTAAAAATTTCTGCTCGGAGATAATTGAACTGCCTTCTAACTCCCTGCTGATCACTATGCCAATACTGTGGAAAAAATCTATTATGAAGAATTTGGAACTATTTGGCGACTTGCTCAAGTCACGTAGACTACCTGATTTACCCAGAAACTTCAGATCTCTCTGCTGTTTGAACTCTAAAAATAGGGAAAAAAGGAAGAAAAGACTAATTTTCTCTTTACTACTAAGGTTAGGGCAAGCTAATAGTCAAGTTGACCAAAGACAAACAAGAAGGGAGTGTAATTTAACCGAGGATGCCCTAGTCAAGCAAGCAGCCCATTGCCTGGATTGCTCCTGAAGACAGCACTTCATTTCGGTGCACATTCCTTGTTTTTTAGCACTCCCATTTCCTTCCTTCTCATGGCCAAGAATTGCTCTTGAAATAAGGAAATGCAGCTCAACTGTGAAGGCATTTTGACAAAGGCTTCAATGCAAGAGGTTTCTTTTTTTTCCCCCTAAAAGCTATTTTTCCATCCCTGCTCTCTCTAGATTTCATTACCCAAATTTGTATGGGGACTGAACAGCATTCCTTGTGCCAGCCCTCCACAAAGGATTCCAGTCCGAGGGGACAGGAATTAACAGGAATTGCTGTGGCAGGAGGAGCAGAAGGTGAACGCAGCTCAAGTGCACTAGGGAAAAGTGAAAATATCCCGTTCTTTTTCCTACAATAAAGAGAACCTGTAAAATACGAGATATATTTTAGCGATAAGATGATGGGAGACTGCAGCTGAATACAAACAGTAAAAGCAAAGCAAGGAAAAGTGATTAAATCAGACTGCATGGGCAGAAGCCCTGCTCGGTATCAGCTTGCAGCGCTCCACTGGTTTTGGTTGTGCTGATTTATATTGACTGTGGATCAGCCCTCACTATCTGTTTGCTCTGGGAGCGCAGCTGAAAGGAGAAAAAAAGCTGTTTGTCAGTCAAAAGATTGTTAAATATTAAACTTGACAACACTTTATTTGCTACCTCTAACTGTTTGACTTGCATCTGAAAGGGCAATATATAGTAAACCAATAATCCCTTCATCACTGTCTCAACAGCCACTGGAAGGGAGAAGAAAGATGCGTTTTTACTGTCTGCAATGCTAGGGCTGCCTTAGTTACCTGGGGATGGGCACGATGTTCATTCTGCAGGGGATTTGCATGCGAAAATTATTTG
>JAWLRI010000060.1:5719875-5737391 GCA_034781795.1 Crypturellus tataupa | reverse complement strand
ATGCTAGGGCTGCCTTAGTTACCTGGGGATGGGCACGATGTTCATTCTGCAGGGGATTTGCATGCGAAAATTATTTGTAAATTATTTGCATTATTTGCATGTGCAAATTATTTGCAAATTGTTTGCATTATTTGCATGTGCAAATTATTTGCAAATTATTTGCATGTGCAATTATTGCAGAATATCGGTATAAGGGTATTCTGCAGTATCCAGCATCTGGATGACATTAAGGGTATAGCAAGGATTTTTAAAGTGCTTTCTATAGATGACCTAGTGAATTTAGTTCCAAGAGATCGGTGTTGAGGCAATGCTTGAAGCAGTATCCATTTAAACTGGACCAAAACTATTCTAAAGGTAATTTACCTCCTCCAAGCTTTTTGAGAGAGGGTGAGGTTGCAGCAGGGAGGTAAAATAGCTAAATTGTGTTTTTCTGCCCATACTGTAATTTTTTGTGTTCCTACAGTATAAAAAGTAGCTATTTCTCACCATCCTGAACTGACATTATGGGCATAATTTCGAAAGCAGCTACTGCTGCTTATTCACTAATGGCAGCTCACTAAGGTAGATCTCCTGTTTGCCCTGTTTCTGTTTCACACAGCAGCTAAAAATTGGAAATACCAGTTTTTGCTTCATTATATAACAGCCACAATTAAGGTGCCCTGATGGCTGGAAGGCTTTTGGGCAGTTTTAGCACTGTCCCACTTTGGCAGTGACAGTTCTAGGGGTCTGGTAGTCTGTTTGCCACTTTATGTGGCATCAGCTGGTACCTTGCTGGGTGGGAGGAATTCTTTTTCTTTTTTTCTTCTTCTCTTTAAGAACGATTTAATTGAGCAACTGAAGAGTAGTTATTTTGCCCAATGTGGAATTTGTAAAATGTTTTAAGGGAGGCAAGAAAAAAAAATAATGAAACCATGGGAGTTAGAAGCAAAGGTAACAGATTTCCTATAAAACTCATTTTAGAAAAAAAAAATAAAAATCAGTGTTTCCCATTTCCCTAAAATGGAAAATTAACAACTGACAAGATGGAAAAGGGAAGAAGGCAAAGCTTAAATAACTTGAATGCAATTAGTAAACTCTTCACACTTCAAAAAGTTGATCTCACCTAAGTGATGCAGTGTTCAGACTTAGTCAAAACTAACACTAGGCATCCTTTCTCTGCCGTTACAATATTTATGTCAAATAATATTTAGTTGTATCCTATAAATCCCTGGGACATTGGGTCAGGCACAAGATCGCTGGGTGAAGAAGGCAACATCAGGGTGCAGCTCTTGTAGTATGTGCAAGCAAACCAATATGTCTAAGACAGCGTAGTAATAATGACGAGCCCTTATTTATAATCTTGCATTATATCTAAAATGGCCCAGTGTCTATCAAACAGAAATAGCTGGATGCATGATGCACTGCTGCTTTACTAAAGCACGGTCAAGCTACAACTGCAAGAAAAAACAAGAAAAGGGAAGAATTAGTAAAGACAACTGCTTCTACACTGAGTATTTCATTATGGAAATGTCCAGGGCTCTGTTTAAACTTTGCAACCAGAGGCATGAAATTGTGCGGGCACTTCCGAGTTTGCTCTTAATATCTGTACTCTAAAATGAAGTAATAAATGTATATGCTGAGCAGAACAGAGCCAGGTCTTGGGTAAAACACCTGCAAATGGGAACTGAGATCATCTTTGTTAAATTACCTATATGCTACATTGCTAATCTTGTTGCGGGCACACAGGGAATACAGTGGAGAAAAGCCAGCATGAGAGACGAGAACAAACTGGGTTCCTATTGACCGTACGCATGTGTTCAAGCACTAAATGTTCAAGAGAGGAGCCAAGGGCGAAGCGGCGGGTACCTGGGCGAACCGAAGGGACGGGCGAGCGGGCAGGGGCCGCGCGGGCACCGCCGGGGGATGCGGAAGGGGCGGCAGGACCCGCTGCGGCGTTCGGAGCGGCGGCGGCTCCTGCGTCCTCACGGGGCTGCCGATGTCCACGACCTGGTACGGGAGCAGCCGCCCGGCACCGTCGCGCTGCAAAAGACACCCAGCCCCAAAGAGGGGTGTGAAATTTAATGCAATAATGTTTTCATTATCCCCTGAAAATCTACGTTTTTTTTTCACTCCCTTTCTTTTCTGCTCTGCTTTAATCTACCTTCAAAACCTCCTCTCAAAAGAGAAAAGCAATTAACAGCTTCCAGAGTCCTATTGAAGCATAATCCACCCCAGTTCAGAAGCAGTTATCTAGTGTAAGCTGCCTGCTGTAGCTCAAGTAAACTCTTTTCTGTGCATGACATCTCCACCTAGCCCAAACCTGGAAATCACTTTTTTGTGATTTCGGATTTTCGGATTTGGTGTCCAACACCTTCTCCCATTTTACACCTTTGCAGTTCTATTTGATCTTGAGATCATGCAATAACTGTATCACAATAAATTACTTCATTGATACTGAAAATATGTAACGGGCTCTTTTTATATGAATTTAGGGACTCACCTTCTGCGTGTTTGTATTTTGAGGCTTCCTGATCAGGTTTTTACTGAGAGATGTGGCGTGAACGTGGTTGGGCTCAGATGAACTGGAAGGTCTTGCTGGAGTCACAGCCCTGCAATACAGAACACATTTATTGAACACAACTCTCTGCTTTATAATATTGTTTTAAACAGTAGCCTCTTTTCAGAGCGAGATTCTGCAAGGGCTTTCTATAGTAAACAAGCAAAGTAAAAATTGTCTAGCGCTCTGCCAGAATAAAAATAAATATTGATTTTTTTGAAACCACTAGTCTGTAAAATTAGCTTTTGCAATCTGTGGAAATGCGGCTTCGTAACACCCAAGAGACTATTCTAATGAATTTAACATTTAAACAGTAATGACCTCAAATATGGAAGTTTCAGTGCACTCGACTGAGTTTAGATAAAAGGCCATAGCACATAATGAAACTGTTCCAAGTAACGGGGATAAAGGCAATATGTCCTTTACTTTTTAATTTCTTATCAGAAAAGGGCTACATTGTCAAAAAGTGCATTATTTACTGACAATCAATGAAGTTAATCTAAATCAGGCTGCTAAAATTCAGTAAAGTTCAGTGAATGCTTGCAATGAGACTGCCTCTGTGATGCATATCCGAGGTGAGAGCTGTCTTCTTTACAGCTTTCTACTCATCTGTGTTAGAATACAATTAAGGACAATGCTCGTACCTTAGTTTCTCTATTGTTGTCTTTTTGCTTGTAAACAGCAGTCTCATGAACGTCTTCCTTTTCAGGTACATGACGGACCCAGCAAACACAAGGCACAGGATGGTTATCAGCACCCCTATCGTTAAACTCTTGTTATCTGGGGGAAAAAAGAAAAAAAAATGGTATTAGCTGAAGTGGGATGTGTGTATGGAGCAGGACGTTGCTCTCCTAACGTGTGTTGCAGTTAAAACCCCACGAAATGAGTAACTCATATGTTAGAGACTAATAAACTAGATTTCTTTATCAGGATGCTCCAGTTCTTCAGCCACCTGGTACCCCTCTCCTACCCGATGTAGTGCACAGCAGCAAACAGTAAATAGTGAATCCCCCGCCATCCTGCATGATTAGCACAATTAGTTCACTGAGATTATGCCATTGAGATTAATTTGTCTTTACCTAACAATTAAATATTTAAGGCTTCTTAGGAAGAAAGATGGAGAGTGTCAAACAGAGCTGCTGGAAGCCGGCTGGGTAAAATCAGGCACTAAATAGGAACGCCACCATGTGCCATGTGTGACCAAGCAAGTGGGTTTTATTGAGCTAATCCCTATTCTGCATGTGAAACTGCAGAAGGATGTCCAAAATAGATCATCATCCAAACAGCACAAGTGGTTGTATTTAAATCCATAGGGCAGGGAACGAAAATTAGCTACTCTGGCAATTTCCGTATTTGTTTATTCCCAATATTATCGAATGTGTGTCTAGATAGCTGGTAAAGCTACCACACTGTATTAAAAAATAGCTTAGGAAAACACAATTTATCGTTACATAGGCAATTCCAGCTGGAGAAGACCAATGTGGCACATTTTAATGCAGTTCCCTAGCACGTGGGTTCAAGGTAAATGAGAAAGGATTCCAGTGATTTAGAGCAACTCTTAAAAGAAAATATTTAGCATGCACGCACTTGCCCTTGCTCAATTGCTAAGCACAGCTCTTTGCTTTCCTACCAGCTGGTAAATAGTGATTTAAAAAGGACCTTTCAGCAGTGCAATCTAAAGCAAAGTGTCGCTGTGGCCACGATGGTGACACAGCATGTTCAGCATTGGAGTTCACTGCAGACGGAGGGAAACTTTGGGAAAATGTGTAAAAACTATCTGTAAAATACAGTTTTAATCTGGTATGGTCAGAAGTTGGGTATGGTCCACAACGTGGAAGAAGATGGCATATTATCAAATATAGTCCTGATTTTCGAAGTAAGAGTAGAACACGTGTGTGCCAAGTTTTGGCATTTGTGGTCATTGCATGTTCTCATTTTGGTTGGCACACAACTATAGGAAACGGGCTGTGTGTACACGGAAATAATGGTATTAAATGTGCTCAGCGTGGAACACTTAGGACAACATTAGGGAAATCTAGAGCATTGCAACACATACCTGCCAGGACAATAAAATATAACAGCCGTGGGTGTTAGCTCCTCATCTTGTGTTTAAACCAAGACTATTTCCTACATATTAACTGGCTTATTTCCACACTCGCAAGCTACCGAGACCCACTGTATTTTCCCTTCTTGTCAGGAATGACCACGCGAGTTGTCACCCACCTGCCTGCCGGACGGGCCCGCTGTCCAGGCTGCCCCCAAACCCCGGTCTGTCGCAGTGCGGCGGCGCCCAGTCGGCCTCGCAGTGACAATTCTGCTTGTTGTTGCAGACCTGCAGGGGCAAACACACGGGAAGCACCTTTACCTGATGTATTTTTATTTTAAAAGCAGGTTTCGGGCTCACAGCGGCTGTCAATGCCATCCCCTTTCAGCTGTGCTGACACTGACCATCACTGCTTGACCACGGCCATGGGAAAACCACGCAGGATGATTGCACGGTATTAATTAAAACACCATTTGCCTAGCTTGGGCTTGGTGTGGTTGTGCAAGATAAAAAATGAATCAGTAAAAATCCCTTCACAAGAAAATACTGATTTTCATATGTACCTTCCATTACGGCTGGCACAGCCTTTGACCAAAGCAAATGATTCACCAGAAAAATTAAGGTTAATAAGGCATAGTTTGAAATATCAACACTTCCAAAATATAAAATAGTTTTCAAAATATTTAGATATTAACTGAAACTGGTATCATCCTATTTTTCATCCCATGGGACTTTCATAGGACAAAACTATGGAATATCCTTCTACTTTAATTCTTTTGGAAATGCTTTTTTGAACTTTCTCAATTCATATGCATGTGTTAACTCTGCTGGGCCCATACAAAACGGCCCCGTTTGAAATGGTAATGAACATTCTTCGTGAAGGTTAGACTTTAAATAACAAAATTCTTTTTTATCACATATTGTTAATTAAAAAAAGATAATTACGACCTGATAAATATTCCTTTGTTAAATAACTTCGCTTCTTGCAATTGATACAAGGGACACTGCAAATTGAAATATGGGAGGAAAGAAGTACTGCAATGACTTTCACGGATCTATTATGGAGAATCCCAGATTCCAAAGCTATTGCAAGTGGATTTTTGTCCTAAACAAGGGTTTTGACCAGTTTTAAAGGAAATGTGATGCTGTAGCACCTACCCCGCGCCCATGGCACTTGGTCACACATTTATGCACACCAAAAACACTCGTATTCTGGCAGCGGCGGTTAAGACAAATCTGCAAAACAGGAGGCAAAGGAGAGTTTTAATGGGTTCCAAGGAGCCCCAGCCCTTCCCAGCACATTTTCCCATTTTATTTTTTAGGCAATTAAAAAATTCCCAGTATTTTTTGTATCTCTGGCTGCATTTGTGTCCTCGCAAGGAGCAGGTGGCTCCCGGACGGGCTGGGGAATGCAGCTCGAGTCAGCATCACTCTGGCCCTTCCAAGAGCCCGGCAGTGATTTACGCTCACACAGAACCTGAACCCGGGACAACCCGAGTGTTTTCCAGGGGTCATCGGGACCTGCGGGCTCATTCCTGTCCTTCGGGAAGAGCGAGACCGCTCCAACAGGCAGCTTTCCCAGGCGAAAGTATTTTTTGATGTCAAATAGAAACCGGCCTTACATAACAGGACAATAATAGTCTTACAGGAAATAAGCAAATGCTGTGTGCAAAGTAATCAAAAGCTAAGGGTTTTTTTTTTTGTTTTCCAGTCATTACTCTGCCGATGTGGCTGAAATTTGGGATAACACAAGATAAGTGGCATCTAGTAGAGCTATCAAAGTGACTGATGACATCAAAGTGACTGATGAAACTATAAGGATGAGAAGTTACCCTACTAAAATATGCAAGAAAAAGGAAAAAAAAAAGAAATTTGGACTAAAATGACCATTACTAGGCTTTGATGACCAAAAAAATCCACCACTCCCACACAGAGGTAAAAACAGTGCACAATTTACTCCCATTGAACTGCAGCTCAGTTCAGTAATGCTAAAAGTCAGTCACAATAATTAGCATTAAGCTGGGAAAAGTGTTGAAGGAGGCGACAGGGATGCTTAATCAGGGCACTTATCCCCTGGGGAGAGGGAAAAATGGGAGGAAATTGGAGTGAATTGGCATCAACATGCATGCGCGGAGAGAATACGGGCTGATTAGAGCCGCATTCAGCATCCGGAGCCTCCGCGCGGCTGCACGCAGGATCCTGAGCACGTTGAAATGGCTGCGTTTCAAACTGGGGATCTGCGGCTTAGAAAGCTCAAGAATATTTAAATTCATATTCTTAATCCATAATACAAACGCACTAATGTCCTCCGAGTAAAACATACAATTTCATAAGTATTAGCCTGCATATTCTCTAGTGTGTATGTGTATGATTAGATAGATTAGAAAGATTAAATACTCATTAGTAAAACATAATGGGGTGCTTCTCCAGTGTTGGAGTTTCTTTGAAAAGACATTTTGGAGACTCTTTTATAATATTTCTAAAGCAATCTATTATAAGGGTTGTTTTCTTGTAACAGGATTGCCACTGCATTAAGAACATGTTCTCAACCTGTTCTCAATGCAGTGTGCTAATCCAACATAATTCAAAAGCATTCAGAAATTCAGAGGCTTAATGAATTTACCACAAATTATCACAGCGTTATTTTTTTCCTCTCTTTTTGCCTGCAAGACACGGAGGGGATGGTAAAAAAAACCTTCTTCATTAGAGCAGCTTGTGGCCTCCTGTCCATTCCTGCCTCCTGCAAACCCAGAACTGTCTCCCACATCTCTGCTCTTCTTCTCTCCAAATAAAATCCCAGGAAACCCATACGCAGTTTGGACTATTCTCAAGCCAGGCATTTTACAATGCTTGCAAAAATATGACAGCACTAAAATCAGTTTTGATGAACATCAATCCGCTGAACACTGTATTTTCTCGTAGTTCTTACCCTGATAGCTCTTCCTGCAACTGCAAGTAGAAGGCAATTCCCAAATTTAGAGCAAAGCTGGGGAGAAGCTTGCAAAACTACCAAGAAACACCATAAACACTGGCATGAAAATTCCCCAAAACCTCAAATTTTGCATTTCTTATTACACCAGGCAGCCAGTTGAGTCAGCAGCCTGTCACGGGTGCAGAAGCAGCTGCATAAAAACCTAAGAGGTGCAGGAAAACCTGCAGCCCAAGGACCTGCTGAGCCTCAACCCAGGGCTCTTGCAGAGTTTCCCCATGAAACCTTCCCCTTCCTTTAGAATATGCCCAAACTTTGGACATCAGCAACATTTTGTGGCTCTAAGTTGTGCAGTTTTCAGAGCATGAAAGAGTTAATTGCTGAAAAAGCATTTTCCCTTCTGTTTGCTCCAACCTCCTCACCGGATTTCATTGGTTTCACTTTGGGGATCACATCCCTGCTCTCATCTCCAGCTACTCCAGATCTCAAGTACTTGGATAATGCAAGATCTCGTCACTGATCTGAAACCCTGAGAGCAGCACTCGCTACAGGTGGTGCAAAGGGCAGCTAGGGGAAACCATATGGGGAAATTTAGGTGTTGAACCCTGAAACTTCAACATATGGGCCAATTCAGTGCTAATCCCCAGGTCTCACTTCCACCACGGAGAATGCAGAACTCATCCCAATTTCATTAATCACCCTGCAATGTATTTTGCTGTCCTCATTTGGCAGAAAGCCTCTGTCCAACATGGATAACGTGGGGCTGTCCCATCAAATCACATATAAACACGAGCCACTTGCATCGCACCAGCAAGACCAGTCCAAAACAGCAGCCAAAGGAAGGCAGTGAAGACCTGACACAAGCACAAGAAACAACAACCACCCCCTAATTCTCCAAAAAAACAGAAATCCCAGAGCAAAATGACATCAGTTTTGCTATTGCAAAGCGCTTTGCAGCAGCAGCCTGGGGATGCTCGCCCGGCTGGGTGCATTTTTAGCCTTACTTTTCCATCCGCGCACTTGGTTCCCGCCAGCACGAGCCCGGGATCCGGCAGGTCATCGCCGAGGTACACGTGGGTACCGCGGCACAGGAGCTTCCCCCCTTCCTGGAGCGGGATATTAGTTTCTATGGAAACAGCATTGGTACCAATTACAGGTCGGCTTGCTCCCCCTTGACACTGGATTTTTCCACATTTAGCATCTCTGAAGGAAAGAAGCAAAAGCAGGAATTAGTGAAATAACCGCAGGTGCTGCCGGCCGCCTCTCCCGCTCTCTGTTGAGCGGGACCCTACCTGGGCTCGCACTTGGCGAAGTTGCCCTTGGAATCCTTCCCGCAGTTCCCGTAGGGATCTCCCGCCGAATTGACTCTCTCGAAGCAGATCCCGGGAGCCGGTTTCGCACCTGGAACAAGAACACATCCGATTTTTCACTTACTACAAGGTGTTCTGGGTCTCCTCTTAGCTCCGCCGATGGTTCAGGGGGAGATTTGCCACGACCTGCACGTTGAGGAGAGGCAGCAAAACAGATGTGCTTGATCAGCACGTTAATTGGAGAGCCCCAGCGGGTGGGTTTGCCACGATATTTGTCTTTCTTGGCATTGCTGAGTAATAAACGACACGCAACTGCCTCTTTTGGGGAATTGCACGATGATATCCCCCTTGAGAACCCTCCTAGGACACAGAAACTCGCAGAAAAGGCCAGATCTATTCAGAAAGATGCAGGCCAGCTGGTGAGGTTTTCTTACAGGAGCCCACATGATTGCAGTGAAAGCCCGGGAGCTGGAGCCAAAGAAAACGCTTTTGAAGAAAGGCCCTTTAAAGTACAGTTCAGCACAATGAGAACCCAGAATAAATCCTGTTGCAAAAGGCAGTGCTATGGGGCCATAAAAACATACGACACAGCAGAGGGAAAATGCTGCAATTAGCTCGAGGAGGGGAGAGGAAACTATCCCCACCTTAAGCCTTACTAAACCCACGCCTGAGAGGAAGAGATAGCTTGAAAGGGGGTTGTTATTATTATTATTATTGTTATTATTATTATTTGCCACCACAGTGGCAAAACTAGGGAGCTGGGAGCACCTAGTTCCTGCCTTTCCTAAAGCAGACACGCTCCAACGCCACGTAACTGCTGTGATGGGAGAAATCTTGAAAATCTGTGTGTGGTCAGATTGCTCAGCCCTACTTCCACATTTTGTATGTTAGAAGGTAACATCCAGTCTAATTTCTTATCCAGAGAAACTTCTGTCCACTATTTTCCAGCTTATGACCCACAATAAAGTACCAGTCTTCCAGAGAAGCATCCACGGTGCTTAGATTTGAAATACCTAAGAGCGGGAGCATCTACTTCACTGATTTGACTGTTTCAAAAATTAATCAGTTCTGCTATTAGAATTTCATCTCTTCTTCCTAATTTGAAGTCCCAGCTTCAATCTTCAGCCAACGATAGTTGCAAAAATACTATTTTAAAGGGTTCTTTGCTCAGGCTCTTTAGCCCCTCTATTTGCTACAGCTCTGAGCAGGCACCTGTCCCCATCGGCCCCTGATGAAGCTGTGCTGGGAGGCCGTTTTTCAGAATAAAACCTCTCCCCGAGAACACAAAGCAGGAGTATTCGCCCTTTTGATGGATCAGCCCAAGTCAAACAAGCAGAATTGACAATAAATGATGCGATAGCCTAGAGGCTGGGAATATGCCATTTTTCACAACATCCCCTGCTTTTAGCAGAGAGAATATCTGAGTTAACATTCGTTTTCAGATGTTTCGAGCTGCTTCCAAGTGTGTGTAACATATAGCTGTGAGCAAAACATGTATCATTTATTTAAACCATCCCGAGGATTCCTTCTGGAAGTCTTCAAGGAAGGTTAAAGAAGGGTCCCAATTCCTAGTGAACAAAACACAAATATGATGGTAAAACCTGCACTTAGTACGACTCCTTTCCCTAATAACTCAGAGATTAAAGCCTCAATTAATTATCTGCATTTCACAGTCAAAAGCTTGACTAATAGTATATACTGCTGCACAGCAATGTAATGCAATTAAGGACAAAACACTAAACTTGGGGAGGTTTAGGAGGGCACCGTCCCTTCCTCCTAACATTTTTTAAATGCAGATTGGAGAATTGGAAAGCAGGGCACAGGGGGAGCAGAACATGAGCTGCTGCTTCCCTGGAGAGAAGGACAAGAGCTTGAAATTCTTTGGGAGATTACGATCGAGCTTGCTGAATCCGGGATATTTTTCAAGTCTGGGAGTATTAAAAGGGACTCGCGCAGGATCCTCTCGCTTCTTTTCATTAAACCGCAAGCAATAATCATAAATCAACAGAAGCATCTAGACGAGGCGCTGTGCGAAAAGCAAAAATATGAATTCCATTTTCAGCGTGTAGTTTCCTGCTCATCTTTCCAGGGCGGCGGCATTAACTATTCAGCATGATACAAGCATTAAAATGTGCATATGCTATGCCAGCTTCGGAACAGGGCGGGAGGGCAGGAAAAAAAGACAATATAAGTAAAAGGGCAAGGAAAACTATCTGCTTCTTGCCCAACATCTGCAGAGAATGACTTAGACCTAGTTTTCCAAAGCAATAAGGAGCTGGATGGACCATAGCCCTATGCAAGTGCCTTCCTTGGCTGGGAATCCCATGCCAAGACGTTCAACCAAAGGATCTTCCCTGCCTTTATGGCTCAAAACATGTAAGAACAGGCGAAACTGCACAGATGGAGCTACCAAGTGAGAAGGAAATGCTAAAGGGAGGGAATCGTAACTGTGTTTCTGCAGGAAACCCATTTATCATGACTGCACCACAAAATGTGAAGCAGAAAGTGCCGCCTTTCCCCATTCTGCTACCTCAACGGGCAGTGACAAAATGATTTGTGAAGGATGCCCAGCGGTTATTAAGTGCTTTGAACTGGATGAGCAGAGTTTATTGCACTTTGCTATTGATAATTATGGTATCGCGACCTTGTAATTAAGGTCCTGTCAGCCTCACCGGGCCCGGGAATTAAATCAGACGTTTAAAACTGCGGCAGGTCAGAGCGCAGCGAGGAGCTGCCAGCCTGGAGACACGTCCCAGCGCCGACACGAGTATCGATGCGCTCGCTATAGGGTCGCGGCGCAGAGCAGAGCGGTGCATGGAGAAGCCGTGCGGAAATGTTGGCTCCTCCCCATCACCCCGGAGCTGTTTCCATGGGCAAACACGTCCGCAGCAGCCAGAAGGAGAGGAATTCCTGACTGTGGGGCTGATTCCCAGCAGAGCGAACACCCGTGGGCGGATTGAGGGTGGAATTGAGGATATTTACCTGAATTTCCCTGAATTTCAGATCTCATTGGGTCTGTTTTACTGCACTGAGGGTGCAACCCCTGATCTTCCCTTGGCCTCTCTCTCCATCTGAGTGATTCCTGCTGTTAAGGCTGGAAGAATAGGATGGATCCAAGCTGCTGTTTCCATATTTAAGGAGTCTGCGTATAGCTTAATGCCTATTGCATCCCCAACCCAAAACGGCCTGGCCATAAATGCAGTGATCAAGGTAGTTTGGGTTTCCTGGTTGTGCTAAATGGTGTTTTTGTTTTTGCAGCGCTCAGATAAATCAGTATTCTCCCACAAGTAGTTTGATGAGCTGATTCAGATGGGGACACCCCATATTATTTCATCTTTACTTTGCCTATAGGGCCATATTTGGGGAAAAAAATCCAAAGCTCTTACATCAGTGCAGGTCCCCGCAACAAATATTGACATTAAAATTACGATTGCTCCCGTGTAAACAAATTTATCTATTGGCTGAATTTAAGTGTGTCCTAATTACTATGTCAATGGCTGCCACTGGCTCCCCAGCTCATTGCATTTTCTCCTCTTGGGGAAAACATACTGACAAACATCTCCTTTCCAGCCCTAAAAGATCACTTTCCAGTCAATGCAGAAAAGGGCAGCAGCCTAAAACTGAGATCTTCTCCTCCAAGGCAGTCGATAATTTCTCTTAAGTAGTTTTTATCTGTGTATCTCGTTGCTCCCTGAAAATGCCAATGTAGTCCTAGGCATTATCCAAGGTGCTGCTATTGCTGCATCTTGCAGTGACGCTGGTATCAGTAGGTCAAATGGCTGCAATTTGACATTTTAGAATATGAAATAAAAAGGTTTCAAGTACTTCATGCATCTTTAAAGATAAAAATGACAGGAATTAAGGAGAGGAGAGACAAATCTGTGTGTTCTGAGGGCAGAGCAGAATGACCTGGGTCTTCAATGGGAGTTTATGGATCTTGGGAGCCCTTTTCCCATCCCGCGCTCCCCATCCTGCCTTGAGGATGCCGGGAGCACGTTGGGAATGTGGTGTAGGAAGTCTCAGCTTGGAGAGCAGCAAGGAAAACCCAAGCACAAATGCAGTTTTGTCCAAGCAGGCTTGCAGGGAAAGGAAAAACCTGTTTTTGTGGGTGCCACCTGCTTGTTTCACTGAGCTCTGCTCCCCTCCGAGGGACATATTGAACCCATGTTAGCAGCGAGATGGGCTCGGGGAAGCCAAATCTCACAGAAACACAGGGAAAATATCAGTTTGGTATAATTACTATTCAGCTCCAAATCCCTGTTTTTATTAGATAGGAAATAATAGAAAGTCTTTCTCCATTTGAACTGAACTTATCTGTTGAACATAACAAAGAAACCCAATGTAATGCAAGCATTTCTCTCTGGAAACAGATTCTTGTTGCTCAGCCTAATATAAACAAGCTCTGATAATGCTCGTCACTTTTCTTTAACCAGACAGATATAAAAAAATTAGGATCAACATTTATCATTGGGCTACTGGACATCTGCAACCCTGCGAATAAAGAAAGATATAGAAAAGAATACCCTGATAAGGAATTCAATATGTATTAAATACATTTTAAACAAAAGTTATTATATTTTGTTCTGTATGGATTTATTCTGCTGGGAGAAAAAAGAATTAATGTAAATGAACTATGACCTGTTTCCGCTCTGGTTTAGCTTGTATAAAAATACGCTAACAACCCACACAATTACCCTCCACCCGCGTTTTAAAAAACATTTTTAAACAATGACAGTAATCTGGTAAAAGGCTCGAATGTGTCTTTTGGATAGAAAGCCCAGAGAAACTACCCTGGAATGTTCTAGTCTCCCTTTTCTTCTGCAAATCGAAGGTGGGGTTCTGTTTTGTATTGGTGATTTTCCATTGCTGTTGGATTTCTGCTTAAACACGAGCTTAAAAACTCTGCTCCACTGGCACCAAAGACCATCCTCCCTTCTCCAGCATCCCTCTGCATGCGGATAAATACGGGGAGAGCATCCCGGACCCACCTTGCGCCTTGGAACCGGCTGCTCCTTTGCCAGAGCCCAGCGGCTCCGATTTTCCATTTGGAGAAAGCATCTGTTGCTGTCACAGCCTTCTCATTAAAAACAGAGAGACAGATCTGGTCCCCCCTGCGGAGCCTGGCTCCGTTCGCTCCACTAGCAATAGTTCCAGTTTATCCAGGGAGAGCAGGACTGAGCATTGAGGTTTGGAGGCAGCTCTTAGGACACGACCCTGGCAATGGAGCCGGGCGGTTCAGCTCCCTGACCCTCAGCCCAAATTTCTCAGCAACAGAAATTACTAACAGTGCAGCCGAGCAAGTTTCCATGGCATGGGAAACTCTTTCATAAGGAGGTTTTGTTTTATACAGGAGAAAATAGCTGTGTATCCAGGGGATGTAAAATCCCAGTATGACTAAGAGTGGAGACTACAGCAGGACATGAGCTCATGTTCAGGCTATGCCACGAGTGGGACTCACAAGGGTGTTGCAGTGTGTGATTTGCACCATGTGGAGACTTTAATTATGAGCTGGAACTCCTCTTGCACATTGCACATCGCCGAGAGAGCCTTTCCCATCTATCTCCATTAGCGGCGATCATTATTTCTTGAGCTGCTTTAATGTTCCTTAAAAAAAGATTTGCAAATGGTCCACCCTCCTATGAAGATAGCAGATAAACACTCCAATAGACTTCCAATGAGGACTTCTGACCAAGAGAATGTGTCATTATATTTATATATGTTTTAAAATGGAGTCAAAAGCACAGAGATACTGAATTGCAAGGAGAGAAGAGAGTGGAAGAAGTTAACTTGCAAGATATTGTAAAACCAAGCTCTAATACAGTGCAGCAGCATTCAAAGTGTTTTTCCAATCTGAGAGAGAGGGAACTGAGATGCTGAAGGAGACGTGACTTGTCCACGGTGACTCAGCAAGCACAAGAATCCAAGTTTCCTGAGTTACTGCTGGTATTTCAGCCCAAAAGCCGGAGGACATAACAGGGAGGCAAACTGCCTTCCTGCACAATCGTTGATTTAAGATAACCCAAGAGATCACACTATTAGATTTTTTGCAAAAAGTCAATGAATTCCCAAGGGGGAATGAAATCTCTTTGTGCTCCAGTGCATACGCTGCCGAGGGTATCATTAGGAGGTAGGTTTATAGGGGAACACCAATTAATAGATGCACACAGCGATACAGCTGGTATCGAATGCTGAGCCCTGCTTTGGGATGCAGGCAGATGCATCCCAAAAGATGTCCATTTTTTACGCTTTGCAGTGAGCAGTTTAGAGCATGGTTGGGAGTTCACACACCCCTCTGGAAAGGGAGGAGGTTTTAACCTCACTCAGCAGCATCCAGCCCTTGGCACGAGGGTAACATCAAAGGCAACATCAAATGTTTTGATCCTCTAGGTCCTCCAACCACTCACTGCAGCGCTGCAGAGCGAGCAATCCCTCCCGCTGCCAGCACCGAGCAGGTCTCCAAACCAAGAAGAAAATCAATCCCAGAGCGATTCCCTCCTCATCCAGCTCTCCATTTCAGAAAGGAACAGGTCTAGAGTGTAGAGACGGCACCAAATTCCCGCACATCCACCCATCACCTCGACATTTTTCCCTCTCCATCCGCCCGTGGAGCGATGCGGGGGCCACGGGAGCTCACCTGGTCCCCAGAGCGTGACGCACTGCTGCTCGTGGGTCTGGCAGATGCCGTTGTAGCAGTAGCCGTCCACCCGGTGGCACGCGTGGCCGTCGTGCAGGTACACGTTGGCCGGGCAGTGCGGGCTGGCGCCTGTGCAGAACTCGGGCAGGTCGCAGGAATTGCTGGCCTCTCTGCAAGAAATCCCCGCTGGTTTTAGCTGGAAAACAAATAAACCCCTTGAACCGCTGCAATTGCACCCGCTAGGAGGTGTGCAGTGAAGCCATGCAGCACACAAACAGCTTTTTTTTTTTTGGTCTCTTTTCAGTGGCTCTGCACCAAATGACCACAGCGAACGGCGTAAAGATTATGCACATTTATTCAAGACGTGTTGCAAAGAATTTGGCACATTTTTGGAACGAGGGCCAAACTGAGCTTGTGGTTGCAAGCTTGCCCCATGCAGCTCAGGTCAGAGCCTGTTAGTCTGCAAGTATGGGTCAATTTTTCAGATTCTTGTAATTCTGCTTTTTTTTAAAGCATCTAAAAACACAGTCATAAAAATGTTCTGGGCTCAACAGCAAAGCAATCACTGCAGCACCAAGCAAAGGTCAGAGCAGAAACATTTTCCTATATCCAGCCTCAATTCTGGGTGCTTGTTCTGCTCTCCAGGTGACTTTAATACCGCAGGATCAAGGCAGACAGCTGGTCACACAGCCTTAATATCCCACATGGAAGCTCCATCCCTCAAAGCCACTCTCCCATCTGAATATGGACTCAACTTCCTGAGATGAAATCTCTCTTCCTTACAAAAAATCTCTTTTTGTCACAAGTTTCAAGCCCTTCCTAGACTTAACTGATAGCCCAGCTACTCCAATTATCCCTTTCTCTCCTGATTTATGAGGGTAGCCACACAGTGCAGGGGTGAAGGCAGCGTGCGGGTACCGTGGAGCGTGCCAGCCCCAACTCCCACTTATCAACACGGGAAGAAAAACAGCCTGGGAGCAGCGCTCATTTTTTAACAGCATCACCGCAGTGTTTTGGGTAAAGAGCAGGACGACGGGGAGATTGATTCTGCTTCAAAGCCCTTGCTGGGAAGCCCTGGAACAGCTTGCTGCTGTTTCCATAGCGCTGCTGCTGCCGAGCAGTTGGGCAGATGGTCGCTGCAGACACAAGCAAACTCATTGAACGCTTTATCAGCCCCTATGCAAGAGCTGGGCTCAGAATTCGGAAGGTAAACGCCTGTGGCAAGCTGCTTTTTATAGTCCTAGGAGTCCACGAGAGCTGATGATCTGCCATTAAAAATATATACGCTGTTGACGGAGTTAATGTTTTAAGAGTCTTCCCTTAAAAAGATAGCTCGGTATTTACTGACTGCACAACATCCAGATCTGCATGAAAAAGAGCACAGTATACAGGGCTATAAAAAAGAAGAGGTTTTGCATGTACAAAAGAAGTGGCCAGAAACAGAGCAGACACCACTAAAGAAGTCTATTGATCCGGCCCTTCGATAGCTGTTAAGGTTTGATACTCTTTCTAATTGCTTACACCAAACCCGAGTGTCTTAATGATTTATTTGTTCTGCAGCCTTGTTGCTTGGCCTGCAGTCGAGAAGACCTTGCATTGCTGCCCACCCCATGCAGAAAAGGGCCGTTTTGAGGGTTCACCTGGCAATCTTCACAGCAAAGGCCATGGGCACACACCGCTCCGGGCTTCAGCGCGCACGTGCTCGCGTTGCAGCACTGGTTGGTGCATTCCTGGATTTAAAACAGACAACTTTCAGTCATACCGAGCCCTAAATCATGTAAAACTCTCTCAAAGATGTGCTATGGCTCTGCCAAGAAAAGCTATGCGGGAATTGCTGAGTTATGCATGAAATTCTACAGCTTGATCCAACAGCCTTGTCTGTCCTTAGAAACTACAACTGGAATAATTGTGCTGAAACCAGAGGAGCCACGGAGCAGTGTTATAGATCTCGTCCCAGTGGATTGACCCCAATCCTGATTGTCATGAATTATTACGCTCTGCTAGTTCCACAGGAATCAATGAAATGACATCAATTAAAATTTTAGAAATCTGGTTCAAATTCT
>JAWLRI010000060.1:5660184-5719775 GCA_034781795.1 Crypturellus tataupa | reverse complement strand
ACAAACTCCATCATCTCCAGTTGAATTAACCCAGCTGAGGATCTAGACTCCAGCTCCTATAGACAGAGCTGCTCAACATCGCTCTTACGGCTCTCTATTTGTGATAGCTGCTCACTAAAACTCTGGATTGCCTGGAGAGAGGCGGCTGCTGCAAAGAAAAGAGATGCTGACACCATCCAATGCAGCTGACAATCCACGAGCTGTAATCTTTTATCAGGGTATTTCAATATCTGAGCTTTACGAAGAGTATGAATTGCATTATCACTAACTGATACAGCCCAATTTCACACTTGTGGATGAGATGGTGGCACATGTGTGGTTTAAAACCTTTCTTTCTCACTAAGAGAAGAGAACCAGAATTTTCAGAAAATAATGGATTTGATTTTCCAAAATTTTACTCATAAGCTACAGGTTCAATGAGCTGCACTGGAAACTCAGTTCTCGAACAAAAATAGCAGCAAATAAATTTGCTCTTCAGACGCGTTAAGTCGGTTTGGCTTAACAAGGGATCACTAACACTGTACTGAACACAGGAAAAATAAGTGGGTTACAGTGATGTTCGCAGCCTCTTTTTACTTTATTGGCTTTGTAGAGCTTGCCAGCTGGAAGACGAGGCCACCTGATTGTGCCACGGCAATCACAAGCAATGAGCAAAATAATTCCCAGTATTTCACTGTTTCCTTAAATAATATCTGCCTGTGTACACAAAGCTACATCTTTGCTTGCTCCGACGTAGCACAATGACTTCCCTGTACCTATTTTGGGGCATGCTGGAAGGCAGCAGGCTACTCAAATGCTTCTGTGCAGCTGCTCTATTTAAAAAATAACATTCCTCTGCACAGAAGCGCATTTATACATTCGCCTCAACAGCAATCTGGGAAGAGCAGAGTCGGGAGGGCAATTTCAGGCCAATTAAGGTTCTTCTGAGAACAGTTGTCTCCTATGTGCCATGGTCCGGCCATGCACAAAGCAGCCAGTGGAGAGCAGCAGAACTTCCATGGACAAGTGGAGATAGAGATAGACAATCCCCAGAACTTCCATGGACAAGTGGAGAAGAGATAGACAATCCCCAGAACTTCCATGGATAAGTGGAGATAGAGACCCCCCAGCACCATCTCCTGCTACCATCTACACGGTGTCACTTGCTGCAGGACATGTTCTCACCACCACTTTCCTAACAGCAAAGAAAGACCACGCTGGGTCAGGCTATAACGCATCCAGCCTTGTGTTTTCCCAACAGAAGATGCTCGAGGACAAGAGTATGAGCACGTCCACTGTGCTACTTGGCATTCCTAACTCCTGCAGTGTTCAGCAAGAAGGAACTCAAAGCTGATCTACGCTGCCCGGGCTGCACTCCCTCCTCCTTTGGAAAAAGCTGCCGTTTGCTTCATTTGCACCGTTCTTGTAGGGGACCATCATTTCGAGTCACTCCTGGCTTTACGAGCTCTGGTCACGTATTCCTTCACTTTCCTCTTTTCCAGGGAGAGCTCTTACAAAATGTTGAGCGTTCTTGTTGCCTCTCTTTGAAGCTTTTTCATTCTACTTTATCCTTTTCAAGACCAGGCAGGGTTAGGAATAAAACTGCGCACAGTTTCAGATGCTGCTCACTGCTGATTTATAGCGACCTACTGGTGCTCTGTTTAGTTTTCCTATTTCTTCCCTGGTAATTTCTAACAGCCTATTTACCTTTTAGACAACTCTTGAGCACTGAGCTGACATTTTCATGAGACTATTTATTACAGTATGAAGTCTTGTTCCTCTGTAGTAAGAGTCAGCTGAGAGTCCATCATGTTATATGTGATGCTCAGGTCGTGCATTACTCTACACACCGAACTTCATTTGTCATCTTAAAGCGCAGTCAAGCTTTCTCATAAGGTTCATCTGCAGTTCCTTCACAGTCAGCTTTCATCTCTACAATCCCAATATCATCAGCAAATCCAAGACTATTCCTCTTCCCAGGTTGCTCGTGAGTATGTTGAATGGTGTGACATCCAGGATGCATCTCCCAGAAACATCCGTGCTGATCTCCTTCCTCTGGGAAAATTCCTCACTCATACTTGTCCTGGATTGCCTACCTTTTAACCCCACTTTTGTCCATGCAATATTCCCTCATCCTATGACTGCTCCGTTTCCTATAAAGGTCTTGGTGAAGGGTGCTGGTCTAAAGCACCTTGGAACTCCAAGGAGGTTCTAATATTAAACTTGATCTTCCCTTTCCATCTGCCCGTGAGTCCTTCAGAGACCTAGAGCAGGTTTATGAGACAGGTATTTCTGTCACAAAAGTTATGCTGAATTTCCCTGGCATGTCCCAGCTATTCACACAACTAGCTCTTCATTACATTAGCTACTAATTTGTTTGACCTCTGATTTACCAGTTTCTAGTTCTCTGATGTCCTCATAACCACCTATAAAATCAGCCACATTTGTCTCCTTCCAGTCCTCAGGGACCATGGGACATTTGCAGACCATGTTTAGCGGGTCAGCTGCTCCAGCCCTGAGTTCTTTCCAGGCCTTGGATGAATTCAGGTGACTGTTGCCAGATTATCCATGTTCATCTTGACCATCCTCCATCACTTTAATTTAGATGATTCCTCTCATGAATCCTCCAAAGACAGAATCCTGCTGTAGAAACCTCCCCTCGTTCTTCCACTGAAGCACAAACTATACTTTTTTTTCCCACTGTAACCCTATCTTTTTCTCCGAATGCTCCCACAAACCCTCCTAACTTGTGGGTCCTACAGAATCTCCCATAGAGTTGTTGCTCCTAGACGTGTTCCAAAGGCTCCAGTTAGTAATCTAAGACCCCTTTTGCCTTCTGTTCTTTTTGTGTGTGTCATCTGCATCCACCCCTCCTTCAGGGACACTGGAGAACTTGAAACATTTCCGATAATCTCTTACAAAATCCGTTTGGAGCTTGGCTGGTTACCCTTGATGTGGTGGTGGGCATGCAGGCATCTACTATACTCAAAAAGGAGCTCAAAAAGGACCCTGTAGCATGGATGGAGATGCTGTCCCCACGGTGTCAGTGTGAATAGGGGTGTTGGAGGTTGGGGACACCCTACAGTCACAAGTCTTTACCCTTAGCAATCCATTCCTTGCTGTTCCTTGCTGTTAAGGAATGCTGCTGAGCCCAAGTTGCAACAAGAGACCAATATTTCAGTCGAAAGACACACTGAGCCTGTGGTTTGCTTAGCAAGTACTGCAAATATTTCTGCAATCCCTCCTCACATTCCTGAGGGTAAACAGTTTCTCGAGCAAAGGAGAAATATCCCTAGTAACCAGCTACATCTGCATATTCAAATTGATATTTAGTTCTGATCAGCAATAAAAACAACCCGCAGACATGATATTTTCTAGCCTTATTGTAATGTTCCCATATCATAAAATACTGCAGCAGAACTGACATAACTCAACTTATCTAAGTCACTGGGCAATGAATTATTAACTAACCTAATGGGTTTTCTGGTACCACTTAGACTACAGCAGTAGATTCCAAATTAACTTAATTGAGCCCAAGATGTAGTTTTCCAACATAATTAAAAAAAGAAAAAAAAATAGAGGTAAATATACTTACTGCTTATGGATTTTAAGTGGCTTTGACTTGAAAAGGTATAGCTAGCAATTCAAAAGTGAAAATGAGAAAGATAACTGGGTTAGAAAGACATTTGCTAGCTGCTTGCATTCTATTGACTTTAAAGAAGAAGATAAGCCTGCTTTCTCCAACCTTGTTACCCTGAAGAGTGAGTGAACTGTCAGGAAATCCTCATGGCTTGTATAAATCCAATAGACCGTATAGGCAAAATCCAGCAATTTCTGTTTTAGCTGCCCCGGTTCATTTTGTCTGCAGAACCATAGTTATCAGAGGAAGCAAATCCCTCCTCTGCTAATATATTTAATTCAGATAATCTGGGAGAAGTTCAATGTAGCCAACGAACATGGGAAGCCAAAGGGATAAGAATATCTGTTTGGAATATCTGTTCAGATATCACTTGATTCCTAGGCTTTGCCTATCTCCCTCTGATCTCGGCAGCACCCTAACACATTCACTAAACTGAACGGAATGATCTTGGAAGCAATAGGAATCCTTTGGGGAGGCAGAAAAGCCATTTCAGCTGTAAGGTAATTGGGTAGCAGCAAAGAGAAAATCTCTTAGTAAAAGAGGGAAAGGTACCAGACCTGAAACCTGCGGCAGGCTCCGAGGAAAAAATACTCGATCAATTTTAACTCAGTGTCTTCTCAAATTTGGAAATAAATCTTCAGTTAATGCACGGTATCTTGATAAATCTGAGTAATTCTAACAATTTTGTTTTGGATTTCGACTACCAGCTAGTACTCAAAGGAATTTCTGTGTTGGGAAGCTTGTTAGGACCATGACAGAGGCTCTGTTAGTTCAAAAGACAAGTGTTTGTCCTTTAAAGGCAAATGGAGCATGTTCTTAACTAAAATCCAACTTTAGCAACTCACAATGCAAGTTAAGCAGAGATTCCCCCATTTGAGGGGTCTTTAATTTAGTTTTAAGATGAAAAGATAGAAACAGAGAAGGGATTTTTTTTAAAAAAAACAGCTTTAAACACGCCAAACCAATTCTGATTTTTTTTCTACTAAAATTTTTTAGATAGGATAGATAGTTGAGTAGCAATTCTCAAGAAGAGCATCTTACGTCAGGCTCTCCGCAGTCGCATTCCTCTCCGTCTTCCACATAGCCATTCCCACACTTCTGGCCACCGAACGACTCCTTGACTTCGGGCAAGTTGAACAGACACATTCCCACTCCTTTTTCCAGGCTGTTTTCCAGGTCCTTTCTACTGCAGCTACTGAACACCATGGGAAATGGATAACTAGAAGAGAAATACATATAAAAAATAATAAAAAAAAGATGAAATATCATCAGATGAAACTTCTCTCTTCTGTCAGGCTGGTGACCTTTTACTCTACCTGTTCACCAAGAAAAAGTGAGTTCGTGTTTTTAATTCTTTAACATATGATTGAGATTTTGCAGTGCACTGTGAAAGAGCAGTGCCAGAAACCTTTATAATAATTCCTGACTATGAGTAAGGGAATTTCCCTGATTTGCACTTAAATTTATGGCTGCTGTTCAGGATGGGAACTGTTCACACTTGGAAGTACACATGTAAAAAGCAGTTAGAAAGCAAATCTGATCGTGATCCTAAAGAAATACTGGGATTGTGGAGAGATTTCTGGCATTCACAGGACTGAAAATACTCAAAACCACCTTGGCAAACAGCCTCAAATGGCAAATTCACTCATCTTGCTCTGCAGTGTGGCATTCTGCTCTCCATAGGGGAGAAAAGAGAGAAAAACACCCAGTTACTTGATAAAATTTTACTTCTGCAGTTTAGCAAAGCCGAGCTTGGGAAGTGCATGATTAAAGCAAATACAGTTCTTATTTTAAACCGTGGTGAAAGCACCAATATTCTGAATTCCCACTCCTGAGAGCAGAATCTGGCCCTCTCTGAAGGTTCATCTTTGATTTCTCCTAGGAAGCACACAGAGAACATTAGCAGAATAATACAATGTAGTACCAACGTTTCCAGATAATCTGTGTTTTTCTTCTGGAGGATTTCACTCCAGCCTCAGTAATGAACCTTTGCCATTTCATTCAAAGACACGACTTAAAGTGGCGCTTGGATATTGCCATTCGCATCGTTCCAGAGATGCCTGTGCCCTCTCTGCACATGATTACATTGATCTGGATCACAACCAAGCGTTAAAATAACATTCAAGCTGCCTTATTTCCCCTAAGACCTAGGTCCTTACTCGTTGCTGATCCACAGGCAGGCTGTAATTCAACATAGTGGCAGCACAGGGAGCCATCCTGATATACCTGGACTTTATTCACTATATGCTTTGCATCAGCCATGTATTATTAAGAACAGAGCGTAATGTTTATAGACAAACAAGATATAGACGGAAGTTATAGATGGAAGCTCTGCACTCCTGTTAGCTCTAATATTCTAAAATAACATGTTTCTTTGTAGATGATGCCTACAGATATCAGAAATTAATGTTTTCTATTAAAAAAGAAGTGCTTGACAACTATTGATGTAACAGAGCTTTACATTCCTATCCTGATATAGGAGAGTGAATTAGAATCATGCAGAACGGCTAGGGGTATCTTACAGAACAGAGTTAATTTTGTGCCTACTTAAAATTACCTCCATTGCATTGCAACAACTAGCTCATTGGTGAAGGACATAAACAGGATTCTGAGGAATAAAAATTCCATTTATCACTATGGGACTTACCTAGCTAAGCTAAACAGCTCAGCAGTTCACTAATGTGACTTCAGAAAGTTAGTGGGCATCTTCACTTAAGAAACTTAAGTTTCTGAGCGGTGTCAATGCTTAGACATAAGGGGACTCTAAGATAAATAACCAAATAACCAAATTGCAGAGGAGCAGGAGGTAGGAGCCAGGCTGCTAGGAAGAGCGCTGGGCTCCAAGGGAAAACAGGGAAGGTGCTGAGGATAACAGCACAGAAAGTAAAACCTTTTATTGGCCTTTTAATATTGAGTAACTGGAGTTGTTCTTAATCGGGTATCACAAACTGTCCACTCTGATTGAAAAAAGGACACGAGTTTTGTGTATGCGACTACGAACAAGTAGATGGACTATGACCACTGCTATCAAACACTGGCAAAACCTCAAGAATTGCAGCTATGTCTGCCTGGTAAATCCTGCACAAAATATAGGGCTGCTGGATCAGATATGATCCTCATATCAAGATGCAAATATATGATTATGGTCTCATCCAAGCAAGATCCCTCATCAAGACAGATTTACTTTGATGACCACTAAGATGAACGCAGGGGATGTACATAGCTGACACCATCTGAAATGGTTTCAGGAATACAAATAATGCATTTTCCTCGTGCCGGATGTCTCTGTCATCCAAACAGCTCGCGAGTCAAGACAAGCCCTGGTTCAGCCTGTCCCTTTGTCCCGTGAACGCTCCCAGTCGTGTGCATGGATACGAGATGGGAATGTCCATCGGGGGACCCACTCCTTGCCCTGTATGAGGGCCGCAATAATGTCACTGTTCATGAAAGAGGCTTCTGTTCCCCCCAAAGGAACTTCAAGCTGTTTCCTATTTTTGAAGTAAGACGTCCATTCATCTTCTGGCTTTTCCTGCTCTTGACACTGATTTCCTCGGCTGACATCAGTGCAGCACATGTGATTTGATGAAACCTTCTGAAAACATCTTTTCCTTCACCAAATAATGCCCAAATAAAGCAATACGAGCACTGAGATGAACCCAGCTACTGCATACTGAAGAGTGATTACACTTGCCAGAGAAAATCCCACAGCAATTGATACACCTTGGTGTTCCCATCGGAAACTTAATTGATCTTTAATACAACCATTCTTCATTTCTTTGATATAAACAAACAAAAAATCCCATGGAACAGATATAGCATTTGATCACCGTGACTGCAGAGGACATTTTGGCTGTCTCTGCAATTTTTAAGCGGTTTCATCAGATATGCAAATCCCTGGCAGATGGGAAGGGAGGCTGCAGCTACGAGATGTCACTAGCATTAGGCACGTTGTCTAAGTGACACCGGAGCTTGTGACAAACGCTGGGGTAGCAGCCACGTGAGAACCCTGAACAAATGCAACCAAGTCCCTCCTATTCTACTCAATTCTCAATGCTGAGCAATGCACTCGTTTTCTATATCCTGGGATCTTTTAATGCACAACGGATCGCGTTACTGAACCATCTGGATGTGGGTACAACCCTATAGGACCTAAACTGTGTTTAGTGCTCCTGTCCTCAGTGGGTTTGCAACAAGGAAAACCATTGTAGTCCTTCTAGGCACTTCCCAGTGTATCCTTGGTGCTTAAGGGCTGTGCATAATCTCAAGCAACACAAATAGCAAATATTCTGCTTCCTGCAGAAGCAAACTGGCTTTGTCTGCTGCTACAAACGAGAGCTTCACAGCAGCAAGATGATGCCCGCTAATTAGCTCCTTTAGAAACAGAACCTGGTTTTGTCCTATTCATTTACATCTCAAGCACCGAAGCCATTCATGGCTGGTTTCCAATATCCACTTTTGCCTTTAGCCTGTATTAGAGGGCTCCTTTCATTGAGTGAAGCGGCATCCTCACGGGAAGTGTGGAGCCCTTTGAAAGAGAGAATCCTTTGTCTGGGCTAACAGGGCATTGCCCAGTGTCGCCTCTTTTCTGCATGAACTGGGCAAGTTCTTCTCCATCATCTCCATTTTAGAGGTATTTTCTCTCCTAATGACGTGTCTCAGGTCCCTTCCCCACAGGGCACAAGGCTCCTTTTGTAAAATACATTGCTCTTCCTCAAGAAGCATCATCAAGGCTCCGGGCACTTCTGCATAGAAGACAAATCCCAAGTTCCCACATCTTGAAAACAAATATTTAATTGTTAGAACCATCACTATCAAATCTCAGATTATTTTCCTTTCAAGAACTGTAGAATACATATAAAAATATGCTTTATTCTATTTAAAAGATTGATATATACACAGCCACACATTATCTGTATATATATACATTGTATGCCTATTTATAGGGTTCATTTATTCCAGTTCATATAGCAACCAGATTATTCAGTATTATAGCAATGTTTATACAGAGCCTTTTACCCAAGGCCCTGAAGTGTTTTACAATTATTCACTCAATTAAAATGCATGACAGCCCCTAAGAGCTCTTTTAAGTACCACCAGGCCTTTTTCCCTGAGGTAATAAGATAATTGGAGATTATATTAATTTTAAAAAGGCATTTTGATTTTCTGGAGCATTATTGAAACAACTGCTGACTCTCTAATTTCCAAAAGAGTGGAAAACTGGGACTTGTTTTTGTCCAGAATGCTTGAAAAGTGAAGCCTGAGAGGCCCTGTCTGGATGGTTCAGGTGTCAGTACTGCATTTGAAGAGAATGAAGGTGCTCCAAAAGGCCAATTTCATTTCAGCCAATGAAATTTCAATGAGAAAATTTGCCAGTTGTATCTGGAGAAGAGAAAAGGAGCTGGGAATCTCCTTACTTAAGCATCCTACAGCCATACTTGCTTTTACTTGTTCTCATTATCCCCATAAAACCCCTATTTTTGGCTGCGCAGTGATCAACAGGAGAGCAAGAGAGGGAACCAGCCCCCTTTTTGCAGATGGGACATGCGGGTTTCAGCTCTCCCTTGTTCAGACCCTACAGAATGAAGCAGGAATGGGCAGGTTTCCTATAAAAATGGCTGTTTTTGTTATTTCTGGTATAAGGAATTGTCCTAGGGACAAAACATCACTTAGCAGTAGCAACAATAACATAACTTACCCTAGAAGTTCAGGTGAAATGAATGTTTTTAGCCCCATTGAGGTGTGGATATCAAGGAGCTATGACAATTTATCTGCCTTATTGACATCATTCCTTCCCATTAAAAACCAATCTCTTTGCTTTTAACCTTCCAAACATTATTCCTGCTTTCCATCTCTTCACAACAACTCCGTATGGTCTCACAAGAGAGAGGAGCTTTGTAGAATTAAACTGAATTTGCTAGGAGCTATCAGCTGTGCTATACAATATCTTATGATAATGAATTCATTAAGCACAGAGAACCTCACATATATTAGATATTAAAGAGGAGATAAAATGCAGCTTTCTTTGATATTTAAATAGGTGTTCAAATACTACAGACCTCTTAGCACATAAAGTTATGTCATTACACGTTATTTTAAATGTGTCATATTTTAATAGTTATTTAAAATTAGACAAGCAGTATAATATGAAGGGGGTTTTGATCTATTATTTAAATGATGGCTTCATTTGTAAGTACTTTTGAGAGAAAGGCAATGCACACATGCAGTTTTAAAGCAGATTCTGCAACATGATAAGGTAAGGGCAGATCCTAAGGACAGAGAGGTCTCCATCCAACTGCAGCTCCGCTCCCATCCTAAAATTCTTGCCGTGGAAAATGCCCAGGAAAATCGGGAGTATGGGACAAACTGGAGGACTCCTTGGTCTCCATCCTTGGAAGATGTGCAGACTCTTGCAGACCAAACATAGGCAGCACATAAAGGTATATTATATTGTACTTTTATATATTGTATGTATTGTATATATTGTACTATTGTATAAAAGGACACCAGTCCCAGGATGGGAGGACACATCTTTTTTTAGTGGAATTGAAAGAATTTAGCTAAAAAGGCTTCTTCCACTACACACTATTGAAATGGGAAGTTTGCTTCCAAAGGAACTAGATATCTGACAACTCATACTTATTTTTCTAGCCTATTTTTCACTCTCTCGCTCCTCTTTTATAGTTTTAATCCCTAGAGCATCAATAAAGTAGAGCGCGGAACTGGGCCATGTAGTTATACATGACATCAAAGCTCTGGCTGTCTGAGTTCATGGTCAATGATTTAAAAACAAGCCCAGCTTTTGCCTATAGCTTTTGGCGTGTTCTTTACAAGGGAGCTTTTGCACCACCAATAAATAACTCGGAATGTCACACCGGTGATTAATTTAATTGATGTGCAGCAGCAAGGGTTTGTTGTGCTACAATAGAATTTCTAGGATTATTGAAAAGAGAGTCTCACCAAGCAAATGCTTAAGCCTCACGCACAAATGCTGCAGGTTTATTTTAATTTGGCCTTGGGGATAATGCAAATTCCCAAAACACAGTCAAGTAACATTACTTCAGGCGCCTACACTGGATTGCCATAGCCCAGCTGAGATTCGACCTCTCCCATTAAACTCAAGGTGAGAATTTAACTACTGGAAATATTCAAAAAGGCAGATTTATAATAGCGAACGTGGGACTTCAGGGCGGAAAGCAGTGACGAAACAAATGGTTGGATGGTTCTGAAAAATACTTTCTGCAAAGGAACAACATGTAATGGCTTTATACAGTATACGCTGTCATGGCTTGATATTTTTGCAGTCGCAAAACTGCCAAATAAAACATTATTAGCAGTTACTTGCACTTTGACAAATGTACAGTCAGAGAAGTTTTTTCTTGCTGAGAGGTCTATTGTGACTTTCATTTCGGTGTTCAGGGGGTGAAGCAATACTAAACCAATTTATCAGTCTTGACAGTATTCTAACTAAGCGCCGGAGTTATCTGCATTGCAAAAAGTTCTATGGGAATTGTGCTCGGGTGATTGTTTTTCCTGTTGGAAAGCAGGCAGCCAAGGAAAGTAGCTGTAATCACTTTCAATTTGCCTCTGGCTCATCTCTTGCTCTGTTTCCTTTCAGACCACTACCTCATTAATAAAAATCTGCTGGACTGCTGAGAGTTTAGGTTTTGCAAGCAACTCCTTCGAATTTGAGGGTAATCCAATGCTGACTATGGGAAAATAAAAAAGCAGCAACTAGCAGCAAGAGGGATGCAAAGCCCAGGTCAGGTCTAAAGACAACCAGAGCAGCAGCCCCCAGCCCTGAGCTCAAGGAAACTGGAGATAAGAGGCCCAACCAGAATGATCTGTGTTTAAAACTGTGACACAAAACATAACATCCTCAGCAAGCCATAAATACAGATAAATGGTGCATCCTGTTGCTCAGAATACCTTGCTGAAGGCCAGGTTCCTACCAATTTCTGGTTAGATAAAATGCACCATTTGACCTAGCCAGGATGGTACTGCATCGTGGTGCTGCTTCTCTTAGTTCCCAATGTGATTTTACAACCCGCTTTCAAGCCGTTACCTTCTGATTTTCTCTTCTGCAAAATCTTGGGATTGTTCTTAGGTGGATCAGCAGCAGCTTGGGTTTTCAAGCACTTCACAGAGAGGAGGATTACTTTATGGACAGCACATTTGGAGTGAGGTAGCAAAATATTTCTCAAAAAATAAAACAAAATAACAGGGAATATCAACCCCCTGATGGCTCAGAGGACAGGATCCCCATAGGGAAGAACCAGGAGAGATTTGGGAATCCTTTCCGAACAAGGATGAAGAGGCTGCCCACTGTCAGGAGCAGTTGACGAAGCAGCTTATGGAAACACCAGGCTGCAGGACCTGGATCTGCAGGAAAACCGCCAGCCCTGCAAAACTGCAAAGGATATACAGCCGGGGAACAGGATCTGATTGATTTAACTTAACGTCTGTACTACCTGGCCTCTTAATAAATCAGGGCTCCAAGACAGGAGGATCTGATTTGCAAGCAGCATAGCTCATTTTTTAGCTCTCCTAGAAAATCCGGAGGAAAAACAACTACGGCATTAACAGTGCCAGAAATCAGACCGCATTCCCATGGCATTCCTGCCTTCCTGGGGAGCGTTGATGCGGTGTATGCTACAAGATAAGCGTTGAGGGATAAAAACAGCTTTTTCCCCACGTCATCTGAAGCATTTCAGACAAATGGAAGTGGAATTCCACCAAAAACTTTCCTAAATATAGGAAATTTTCCCATATTTTCCTTCTTCACACAGCTTGGACAAAGGAAATAAGCTAATTAGCTTCAACACTGCATGTAGCCATTATTCCAAGCAATGAGAAAGGAAAGGATCCAGCCAAGATCTGCCTCTCATAGGAAAAAAAAAGCTTTTGCTCACAGGATTGAAAGGCTCCAATAAATCTGAAGAAATCCATAGGTATCCTCACGAAATCCTGGCCTTATTGAAATCAATGGGAGCTTTGCTATTGACTTCAGTGGAGCCTGGGTTTCACATTTAATGTTCTGTTGCCCAGAGAATGTCGATGCCGAGCACAATTTCCATGCGATGTTCAAAGAAGCCAGAGAGGCTCCATAGGACACCAAAGTTATTTCACCTCTTTATTTTCAGTGATTTTACACTAAAATAGGTGGTCGCTTATCTTCATCTCAGCACCATACAGTGCCATACGGTTTCAAAGAGCTGAAATAGAAGCTGGTGGTGATGCTGCCAGGAGGAGGCTGCAGGAAATGCACGCGGGGTCCTATAATACCCTATGGCCTCAGGAGGCACAAACACTCACTTTGCAAAAATCACTTGCTGGGGTCAAACGCACATGTCTCTTTGCAGAATTTTAAGCATTTTGCACATCCACCCCAGACACAAAAGCCTCTGTGATTCCCGTGACAACTGTGGCAAACGCAGCCGTGGGCATCATTTAATTACCGTGATTCAGGCTTCCGAGTCAACATCAGTTCCTTAAGGGCTTCAGGGCATGCAGCACATCCAAAAAAAAGCATTCGTGTGACCTTAAGAATATTCCCTTTAAGGTATGTTTCCATTTATACCCTAGGAATTTGGAATTTATTAGCACCAATTAAAAACGGGCATTGTGTGCTTAAGTCTCCATGCGCTGCATTACGGATTTGTCCCCGCAGGTTGAAATGTTTTTCTGATGAAACGGGAAGCTAAGACAAAGGGAAATGTCCTTATATGAGTGATTCTCCTGGGTCACAGCAATGGCAGCACTGTAGGAGGAAAATGTCCCTTCCAGAGCTGTATTTTGTGGGGATATTACACCGAGAAGACAAAACGCAGCTGGACCTGCACACATCAGCATCCAAGCCAGTAAAACTACTCATTCTGGATACATCGTATAGGAGAAAACATGACTTGTCCTTAAGTATCTGCTGTAAATAATCAGAACAGAAGTAAAATGTGTTTTCATTTGAGGAGTAACCTCTCTCCTTGTCAGCTCCACTTACAGAGAACACGGGCTATAAATCTGCAGGAGTTCTGCTGGCGAGTATACCAAAAAAAAGCAAAATAATTTTATTTCTAGCAGCACATCTGTAGAAATGTGAAAGACGGAACTAAAATAGAGAAAAAGAAAATATTTTTAAATGCCTGTCCCATTGCCATGTGTGTTGTTAGCAGTGATCCGCTCCTGCAAAGGACTGGGAAATGTGCAGCTTGCTTTAACCAATGCCACTAACTCTTGAATGCTGATCTCGCTTGCTACAATAATTAAATATATCTATAATGTCAATATATCTATAACATAGAGAATATTCATAAAAAGGGATGCCAGGCTCCCTAGAGATATGGGGCTATTGGAGTTAACCGAGAGCCTGCCATAATTCTATATTCTCGTGGCTGTTTCCTACCAAAGGAAGGACCAGAATGCTGCGTGCTGAATTACTAGGGCATAGGGAAATGCTGCTCAAGTGGTTTTTTTTACAAACGCAGTCGCACTGCTGGCACAACAGACCTAGCTCTGTCACAGGCAATTTATTACATCAGTATATCAAGTTTATTAAAAAAAAAAAAGAGAGAGAGACAACAAAGAAATCTGTCTGTGCGGAGCGCGGCTCAGACCGGTTTGGAGACATAAACAGCTTCAGAGTTTAATTACAAACTGTTTACGTCTTAAAGATAATTTCATTTTCTCCAGACTGTAACAGAGGTAATTCCAGCGAGTCCTGCTGACTGCGCAGTTCCACGGCAGCACCAGGAGGGCTGCAGAGCTGCAGACAAGCGCGGAGGGGTCAGGAAACGCAGCGCTAACTAATAACGCTCTGATTATCTCGCGTTCAGCAGCTCTGGAGCTACGAGGGACCGAGACGTCCAGCGAGGAGGAAGGAGCCAGTCAAAGTAAATTAAAAAGCCCTTTCCCACACTATTCCTGCTCTCCAGCCCGCTCCGAGCTCCGACCTTTTGACTTTCGGGTTTTTTTCTAACCTTGTGCTGTTTGAATGAGTGTTTTTCGCTTCAAACGGAGCTCGCTAGCGAAGCCAAGACGCTGATTTCATCGCACGTCCGACGGCTCCCGAGGGCGGCAAATCCCGCGGGGATGTGGTCACGGCACGGGAGACTCCGCATCTCCGAACCCGAACAGCTAAGAGCAAACTCTTCCCGCATCCAGCTTCCTTGGGATGCCCTTTAAAACCAGGGATTCTCACTGGCACTAATATTTAATAAGTGATTAAATATTTAGTATTTAATAAGGTGATTTATACAAATGACTTGTAACTTCCTAACTTGCTTTTCATAACTTTTCATTTATTTTAATTGTTTAGCTACATGCTTATCATGTAGTTAAATAGATTCTTGTGTTTATTTAAAGACAAAAGTCCAACAAGAACGGACAAAATACCAAGGTTTCCCAGGAAAACCATTGAGGGTTGACCCTGCTGAGCAGGATGGGTCTCCAAAAGACATCAGCTGCCCATTTATCATGCAAACATCTACTAACACATTAGAAAATCAGCATTACTGTTGCTAGCCTTCTTTTGATGTGCAGGGAAATCTCATTAATGGGTGATACACGAGGGAAGAAGAGATCTTCAGCACCATCAAAGGATAAAAATTACATAATTCTATAACACACTCATGTCAGGGTGCAGTTCCCTCCAATACCGGCCTTGTTGGATGGAGAAGGGTTGAATCTCCTCTTTCTGCCCCAATCCTGCCGTTCTCCCACCTCCCCATTGCACCGAGCTGCAGAACAGGTCACTAAATCATCCTCTTTAAAAATAATCTGACTCTACAAGCCTTATTCTTAACTCCAATGACTTCTGTGGTCGGGGTTGTCATGTAGTCACACAAGATACTGTTCTGATTCACTGGGGGAGGATGGAAACCGCATGGCTAAAAATATTTGGGATTCAGATCTCAGGCCAATTTCTCAACCCAAACCAGTATTTCACAGAGCAGGTTGTGGGTGTAATTTGCTAATTAAAATATTTGATGGTTTTTATGCAGGGAGCAGGTGCACAGGCACATAACTCAATGGCTGTGACCTACCATTTAGCTTTACTTTAGCAGAGGCAACAAACAGCTGCTCCAAACAGCATCTTCTGGGCAGAATATTCAGGCTCAACCCTGGCGCTCAGCAGCTTGGGGCATTTAAAGGAGGAAAATGAGACCACAAAAGTCCATCTTTCAACAATATGAAAAAGCACAAGGAAGTGGGTAACCACGAGGAGATGGGAGGGCCAATATAGCTGATTTATACAGCACTGATAATATACTTGCTACTGCAGAGGGCTGTCAATAGAGGGTAGTCAATGCAACCAGCTTGTATTTACCAGCAGAAACAGATGCTGTAAATGACACGAACTGAAGAGTAATGCACTTCCCAGCGCCTACGGAGGCTAAAACATGGGAAGGAAGCAGCAAATGTCGCTGTTCCTCAGGCCTTGGAAAGCTGCCCTTCAAACACAGCTCCCAAATCACACAACGTTTTCGGAATAGCAGAACTTTGTATTGAGACCTGATTTATGGCACAGAAAGCAACAAGGGACGAACGGTTCCTTGCACAGCCCTTGGGTGCCTGGGCGGCTAATGGAAGGAATAACTTTCAAATATCTTTTCTGTCATTCACAGTCTTGCTTGATGTCACATTTTAGCCACTCACGAAGAAGTTACAAAGATCTGGGATTACTACTAGGGAAAAGACTTTGCATTCCCACTTAAATAATGCATTTAGCCTTAATTGTAACTAATGGCCAATGCAGGATATCTAGGTCTTTCTAAAGAGAATGAAACTATTGTATACACTGATGCCTTCTTTTGCAGTTCAACTAATAGAAGCCCTCCAGGTGACTCTTCCCATATTTATTTTCTCTCCCTTTACCTCAATCTAAGCACTCTTGGGGAAGTTAATTTAATTTGTGACTATCATTAAACTGATTCCTTACAGATTTTGTTTTCTTTTTGCTCTCACTCTCACCATAAATCAGCTCTTTTGGTTTCTTCTAAAATTCTAATTATAAGGATTCCATTTTTATTTAAAAACATACTGATAACAGCAGACACTTTTCAGATTTGTTCATAAAAATCTCCAAATTTCAATAGTAAATAAACCAGTATTTTTCTGTACAAGTTATACAGTTATCTCTGTAGACTCTCTCTGTGTTCTTATTTGTCCTCCTTCTCCAACTCCTGACTCCAAAAATTCAGTAATTAAAGTGAGATTGTGTATTGAAGGGCAATTACTCAAAATTAGCCATTATTTTCTTTTGAGGGGCATAAGAATCCTCTCAAACCATGATCAACAACTGAGAGGTTAAAGAATTTATTCCATTTCTTCTTTCTCTCCACTTCCTTATGATCAGTGCACAAGAGGGCAGGTCCCAGCTATGACAGAGCCCCAAGCTCTCCTGCTGCTGAAGCTCCTGGTAACAGTCATATTCTTTGGGGAAATGCAACTTAAAACCTGATCCTATCAAAAAAGCTTCAAATTCCAGCTGTGAGAATGGAAATGATAGCACAAGATCCATGGAACAAAAAGAAAAGACTGCCAGGTGAATTCAAAAGGCTCAGGCAAATAGTGGTAGCCAAACCCTCAATGCAGCATTTTGCTGTTCACAAAGAACAAAAGAGATTTATAGCAGATTTATACCAGTTGCATCCAAGCTTTGAACCAATAGTTCTTAGAATACTTTTCATATGCATTATTATTTTCAATAATTTTGCATTTATTTCATCCCTTCTTTAATTCATGTTCTCTGAAGAGAACAAACCAAGGTAGGAGTAAGAGGGCAAGTGGATTGGTCATGCAAGAACATGACCTGCTTCCAGATTGTGCATGATGGACTTGGAGACCAGCCCTTGTTACTCGTTCCTCAGCATGACTCTGTCTTTTACCTGCTACTTTTTAGCTGCTACTGCAGTTGTTGGCAGGGACGAGCTGCAAGTTGGTTGTCTTTCTACTCAGTACAAAGACAATCTGCTGCATGGAGGTGTAAAAGCCCCATTTGATTTGTAGATTTTGAGCTTTTGCTTAAAGCGTGCATCTTTCTAGCAAGGTATTTCATCTCACAATTACATGGGCAGCAAAAGATATAGGATGTGGTTAACAGGGCATAGCCAGAGAAAATTCTCTACCATTCCTGCTGCTGGATGCAGACGGGACTGCAGCAGAGCCTGGAGGGCAGCATTTTTCCAATCATGTTTTCCATCAGCATGGTGAAAACCTCTGCAGAAGTGCAAAGCTGTTGCATGAAACCAGAGGGCAGTGAAATAGATGGCTCTGTGCTAGGAGCCTGCCTGGCATTTCAATTATCTGGGGCTTAGGTGATTCAGCAGCAAGAATTCTCCTGATTAGTGCACAGTTTTGATGAAGGATCATGATAAAAGCACATTTCCAAATTATTTAATAGACAGTGTTGTCTATTGGCAAAATTTTGCTCTGTAGTTTGTCCTAAACTCTTTTAGTTGCAGTAAATATAAACCTAGAGTGATGCCTCAGGTTTCACTAGAATTATTTGGGATTTATCTAACTGTGGGGAAGCTCCTGGTAGTAGAAACTTTAGGGAAGTCCTTAGAAGAATATTGAAATGGCCTCGCTGACTCTCCACTTCACCCCTTTGCTTTCAGATACTGCAATCACAGTAGAAGATCTATAAATTTTTCTAAAGATTCCTTATCTTCTTCACTTGGAACAGTTTATGGTCAAAACAACTAAAAAAGTGAAAGAATATCATTAAAATGTAACATAAAAAGGTAAATGATGCCTTAGTAGCAAATACTTCCTTGTTGATGATATTTTTATAATAAAACCTAAACTTCTACAGTGGTTTTTGTGTGATTTCCCTAGCAGATATTTGAATCTCAAAGAACTGAAGTGCCACAAGTTCTCTTTTGGGTTACCTAAGCATAGTTCTGTGTTAAACAGAATATATTTTGCTAAAGGATTGGGTCTTTAAAGCCTTCGTTGCTCAAACAGAAGTGGTACACATCTTGCTGGTATCTTTTTAGAGAAAAAGCTCTAGGAAGCTCATTAAAGGAGAGATCCAAGAGAGTTTAAATTCCACTGATCCCAGGAGATTGTTTCCACCGAGAAGTAATTTCCAAGACAAGTTTTTAATGCTAACCCCTTCAAAGATGAAACGTAAGAATGAAGAAAGATGGCAATAATTAACGAAATCACTTCCAAACAAAAAAAAGCCCTTGAAACATTCCCCTTTGCTGCAGAGCCACACAAGTGACTCCAGAGTTTGCAAAGGCCTTTCTGTTATAACTTGGGCATTTCCTATTCTTTTAACTTCTTAGATAAAGTCTTCTCAGAAACTCATACATTTTACACCACCTTCAACACAAGAATGTTTTCTCTGATTCTTGCACTTTTTAAATTCTGCTTAAACCAACAGCAATTAGAAGAGCACAGTGGGTGCCAATGAGTATCCCAAGAAAAGAGGCTGCCTCTCCACACCAACAGCACTTAACTTGCCTGAGATATTGCTTTTTTTTTCCAATTTTAAGAATGTTTCCCAGGCATAGAATATTCCTTTAACCAGACACTTCTAGAGCTGAAATCATTTTGGTGCTCCTTGAATTGTTGCTTAAAGAAATGTGCATTTATCAGACGTTGAGTAAATATTCAAACCATTAATTTTCAATTGGTAAAACGCAGTGTGGCTTCAGGCATAAAGTATTCTCCTGGAATACTTATTACACATTGACAACGCGGTGTGAAGGTAAAGCCTAGGGCTACCAGCCTGATGTTAACATTTCCATTTACAAAGCAATAGTCGCTGCAATCCAGACTCCTCTGCTCCGTGAATGCCACAACTCTTCCTCGGGCATAAGTTGCACATGAACTTTGGTGAGCTCTGAGGAGCATTATCAGGTCTGATAGGCACTTCTCAAAGCCCCGTGCAGCGCTGGTGCTGGGCACAGCATTGCTGAGATGAATCCTTGAATCCCTGCTGCAGAAACCCTGGAATACAGGTCTGACCACGGCACCGAAAACACCGCATCGCCTCTCGGAGCTGTTTCCAATTTCAGCTTGTTTTCACAGGGTACGTAATAACCCTGATGTGCTGCAGCATGCAGTTCCATAGGGATATTTATTACCTCTTGTCTTAGAAAAACTAAGCTATTTTTCTTCTCCAAAGTATAGAAATCATCTCTCTCTCCTCCAAACATTCAAACGTGTTTTCACTCTTTGTCCCTCACTTGCTGTGCTTGGCCTTTGGCCAGGATCCCTTTTTTTTGTGCCTGGAAGGAGGGTGACGGGAGGCCTTTGAGGAGCAGCCAAGGCTGCAGTTGGGTGAGCAGCAGGGCCTCTCCAGCACGGCGCTCCGTGGCCCCTCCAATCTGCTCCCCTTTCCCAGAAATGGGCAGTCCTGGAGCTGACAGACACGGAGCTCATCACGAGTCCCCGAAGAAGAGATTCCTAAGCAATGGATAAACTTTAAGCACACACAGAGAGCGCTAGACCTGGAAGGGACATCAGAAGATCAGCTAGGCCCATCTGTTTTCTCCAAGGAGAACCAGCTGTACCTACAAGATAGCTGCTCTGCTGACAGATATTTGTCAATCCGTTCCAAAACGTCATTTACCATCAGACAGCTTTGCTAAACCTCATCTCCCTTCCTCTCATTTAACCCACTGCTTCTTGTCTGACTCTTGTCTGTAATTAGTTATCCTGGTCATGACACGTGCTAGGAAAAGTAACCGGGCTTTCATGTCTATGGAACACCAAGCCTCTGCATTGATTTAGTTTTTTTTTTTCAAAAAACTGAAAATTCAACATTGACAGTCAATAAACAGTCCTCAGGCCTGGTAGTTTGCAGATTTGATTTGATCACATGCCAGTATCACCCTTGCAATGAGCAGTGCAATGCAGAAGTTGCAAGCACTCCCTGCACAAGACAAGGGCTTTACAGAGAATCTAATAATATATTTCCTCCCTCACTTTATTTCCTACATATTCATTTTAGACTTGGCCTTAGGACCTTGCTCGTTCGTATTATGCCTATGATATTCAGTTGGCAAGATGAGAAAAGGTGAAATTCTCATTCAACACCGGATTTAAAAAAATGAACAACCAGTTGCTTGCAGCATTTTCGTCTCTCTCACTGGTAACATAAAAAGGATAGTGCAGTGGTACATGTTTTGCTCTGATAACAAGTTTAATTATTTCAGCTTGAGGGAGATGACTTCAAGGAGATCTGACATGTCTTGGAAAGGTTTTTCTCCCTTAAATCTTCCCGAGATGCAACAAAAAACAAAGAATTCTCCACCATCAGCTACAACCTGCCGGCTTTACCTTGCACTTACCCGGTAGAGGGGTTCATGATGCAGCCCCCTTTCTCCGTGGACGCTTTGCAGTTGCAGCCCCTCTCCAACGTATCGTGATTCATTCCAAAGTTGTGACCCAGCTCGTGAGCCAGGGTAACTGCTGCGCCCAGAGGGTTCTCTGAATGATCCTTAAAAAAAATAAAAATAGTGAAATCAACATAGAAATCGGTTAAATTACACACTGCTTTTCTAAGGTGCCACTGCCTGTCCTTTGAAATGCTTTATAAACTGACCAGCTGTGCTTTCATTATTGTTAAATGAAGAAAATTTATAACTCATTAAATTATATTATTTTAAAATTCATGTATACCAGGTCCAGACTGGGAATTTCAAAGCAGCCTATGGCTCCTGGCTGCCTTATTCCCTGGGACATTTGGCACCATTGGGAACCTGTGAACTGGTCATCCCCATTGGAGATCCTATCCTGGTCATCTCTATTTAGAGCCTGAATCTGTCCCAGCTGCTCCTTTTCCCCTGCTCAGTGACACCCCAAAAGTCAGGAGCAGAAAATGGTAACTTAAATGTTGAGTATTGGGAGCTGGATACTCTGTGGGAGGAGACCCTTCACGGTAGGAGCTGAAAATGAAGCAAAAACTCTTGAGAAGAGTAACCAAAGCAAGACGAAATCCCAGATGGTCTCTCATCAACTCCTGCATTCACGTTAATCCTTGTTGAAATCCTGGCTTTGGGACAAATATTTCTGACAAATTCCCCTGATTACTGACTACTGATCAGACTGATGTTTTGGACTGACCACAGGTAAGAGGCCTTTCCACATCATTCCCTTTCCTTAAGGGAAAAAATACATTCACTGCATTCACATAAAGCTTCCCCAGAAGGCAACATCATGAAATATAAATGCACGATCCTCTATTTATCAGTCAGTAGATGGAATTACTGTGTACAGCTGCCTACTCTAAGAGCATATATGAATATATTCAGCCTTAATAACTCCTCTAGTATCATCTGTGCCAATCTTCACAGTAAATATATGAGAAAGGTAGAAATGTCTAAAGCTTTAGCCATATATGAATTAAACCCTTCATACATGCTTTGGCTTAGATTTAAGAGCTTTTTCTTTCAGCTAGAGGTGCTAAAATCTTTAGTAAGTCAATTCCCAAATAGAAAACAAAAAATCAGAAAGGAAACAATCAAATTCTTATAACAAGAAACTATTCCTTTTGTATTTGGAATGAACTCAAAAGAATTTTATCTTTTAACAAAGGGTTTTGCATTTACATGGATTTAAAAAGGTGTGACTAATACAACAGCTATTTTGTTCCTGTGCAGAGTTATATGTTAAGATGCTTGTTTGATAAAAGGAGCTTTACAACTTGCAAGTGCTTTTTGTAAAAAAAGCCTAACAGAGAAACCCATGCAGCAAAAATAATCTGTAATAACCAAGAAAATATATATTCCTGCATGACACCTAGATATTGAGATGTCTCACCTAGATATTAGACTAATACAGGTTGATTTATCCTTCTGCTTATGGTAATTTATTAAATATTTAAAGATTTCAGTGTGATTGAACCTGATATCATCAAAAGATGACCTCTTGTTGAATAGATCATATAACCTTGTGTTAAACTGGAAAACAAACAAGGAATGAGTATTAGGAAAACAATGACAATTATGTCCATCTAATTTATCTAAGAATCACAGTGATGCCTTTAAATTATGGCTCTATGGTAAAGAAATTCCTTTATAACTTTAACCATCTAGACAGACAGTTGATTTCAGGTTTTCTTGATCTTGCCAGTCACTTCTTTGCTTATTGCATAGCAATTCTACTTGAACATCTCCAAAGCTGGCAATTAAAAATGGGAAAAAGTCCACTCTAGAATTAGAGCAATAAATGCTCCGACATGTAATTTGTGTCTTGAATAGGCAAACAATTATTACAACACACACGGTTCCCCCTGCTTGCTCAGATCCACTTGGAATGCAATTTTATCCATTTCCAGAGTAGGTTCTTAAAGCAGGGAATGTGATGTCTCAGCAAAAGGGGTTATTTGAAGGCAGTATAAGTGAAGACTATCAAAACAAGCAGTAACGTGTCCCATTTGATATTGAGTCTACTTAAGTACTGCAAGTACTAGAGATGAACAGCAATGTGACTTGGATTGATTGCACTAAGGTCTCTCAGAGTTAACTTGAGTAGTAAAAGTCATTAGCAAACAGTTTCACAACCAGCAACTCTTAGGACACCCAAAGATGTTGACATAACACAGAGATGCCTCGTTCACCGAAATTCAGTTTCTTCCTTAAAAATAAAATACCATCACGTGCAGCTAGAAGGGACTAATGTCCCACGCTGCACTCACCAAGTGGGTTCACTCATTTGTAGCGACCCCGTGTTTCTTAAACCACCTCTGTGCAATTTAAACCATTCCCTGCACTGCTCATCAGTCCCATTTGTGTGAGGGAGTTCTTTTGGAATGAGTGCTCAGCATGGGATGGGATAATTCATTCGCATATATTGCGGTTTTAGAGCTTTCTTCTTCTGTATGTACAGATTTGGACCAAGACTCTTTTGCAAACACATCAATTAGCCTTAAGTTAAAGCCTTAAGTTAATTTGCACCTCCAGAGTTTCTGTGCACCGAGGTGGGAGTCTGAGAAACAATGTGCTTCCCTGCAAGGCTGCATCTCTTAGACACGCGCTGCATTTCTCCTGGATCTATAAATCAGTCCCTTCTCCATCAGAGCCCTGAAAACACGCTAAAGAAATGCTGATCCCTGCTTTCTTGTTACTGGGATGAAATAGCGCTTGTTGTTTGTTCAAAGTGTCAGCTTCCAGAGTGAAGAGGACTGACTTGGCCCTAAAATACTGCGACACATTTTAAAGGTTAGAGTCTAAATTAAAAGGACAAAATAATAAAAAAAAATATAATTAAGAGCATCCCTGACTGCCAAAGCAGAGAGTGATGATCTGTTGGAGAAATGAATAAAATAGGGGCTGTCTGCCTGATATATGCCTTGGTCAAATTTCAGAACTGCTGCACAGGCTCCTAAAAATGTTTCCTTTCTCCATCTTCTGCACTTTGGTTGTTTTTTCTAACTCTTTCTCCCATTTTTCCAGCTCATCTGTACACTCTGCTAGGCTGGACCAGCCCAGCCATCACTTTCCACCAATGCACCCATCATCCCAGCTTGGCTTCTTGCCGCCTTCACTGAGAGCCCCTTGTCTTGGGGCACAACCCTTGTTGTCCTGGGCTCCACGTTAGCCCCATGGTGCACCAGGGACTCTAAAACCAGAGAGCATGCGACCTCCAAGAGCATCGTGTATTCCTAGCGGATTCAAACCTTCTCCTCCACCCTTCACTGCCCAAAACAATGCTCAAAATTCAGAAATTTTATACATCTTTCCAGAAATTTTTCAGAATTGCTATCAGATACTGGCTGAGATGCTACTTGTATGTTCATTGTGTCTCGAGTCTAACAGTAATAGTCTCTGAGATAGAGATGTAGGTAGAACAAATGCTGCCCCTGTTTGAGCTTGATTTTGGAAACAAAATAAAATCATTCTGCTGCGAATACAGAAAATAAGGCCTTCTGCAGGAAATGTTTTATGCAGAACAAAATCCACAGAATTTCTGAAGAGATTCAGAACAGTCTGATGTTGCCTGTTACACTAGGATACTCAGGTGCATAACAAATACATGATTCTCACCTTTCACCATACATCTCCACCTGATTTATTGATAACCAGGACTAGTGCCCATTCGCTTTCAGGACTCTTGCAAACAGGCCATATATTTTAATCCAAGACTTTTGTTTTGTTCACTATGGAAACTATGATTTAAAACATCTACAAGAAAGCTTGTAGATGCAGCTAAAATGGAGATTGAGAGTGGGACAGAAGCAGCTGATGTTCTGGTGGGGAATTCAGAGTCACAGACCTTGAAAACACGTCATATCAGGTGGCCTGTTCCTCTTTTCGTGCCCGTGTCACTCACCATGACCACCCCGCCGGACTGCTCCGCGGTGCACATGCTCATGATGGGCGCCATCCCGATGGTCGTCCCTTGGAAGTAGACCCCGCTGCGGAGGGAGCAAAGGAAAAGCAGCACAAAATCACCTTTTCATGCCAAGAAAGAGCCCTGTGATTTTCAGTCTTGTACTTTGGCCAATCTCGAGGAAAGATCCCATTTGGAATGTGTCAGCTTTGGACATTTGCAAGTTGCAAACACTGAAAAGCATGGATTGGTCATGCAGACTTGCCAAAGTGACAGTGACAACATCCCTGCTACTTGATGCATTTGATCATCATCCTTGAGATTTACTGCAGCAACAGGGCTCTTTTTTTTGTCCTCTTTCTTTCTTCCTTGACTGAAATTGGGAATACAAATACAAACATAAAAAATGTCTCTAGCTCAAGGAAGAGTTATTTTATGCAGGGGCAAGTCTATATGCTACTTATAATAATACTCGCAATAAAATTATTCCAAACAAAACATTATTAGACATACAGAATATTCAAATATCTTATGATAGATTATATGAAAGGGCTCACTCTTTTCACACAGATAGTGTAAGAATATTTGTACAGCAAAGAGAGCACCTTTCACTTACTAATACATCAAGTATGCTCGTTGGTATGGTATAAAGAATGGCTCATTGATCATAATGATAGCTGGTTCAAGAAAGAAGTTCTCTTATTCGTATTTTTAACTCTTGAGTACATTTACTCAATTATTTTAGTCCAAAAAAGGCAAAAAGATGAAAGATATAAAGTTTAAACCTGAAATTACAAATATAAATGAATTGTCCAATTTAGACCTCTTTTCCTCTTTCAGTAAAAGTTTAAATTTAGACTAGCTTAAACTGGTTGAGAATTCATACCCAAAATATTTACCAGGTTATAACCCATCCAGATTCTATGTGACTTGTATACAGGAAAGACCTACAAGGAACAGAGCTATTGCTGTTCATAGGGCCCTACGAAGTGTCCTTATATTTGCAGGACAGCAAGGCCAGGCAGTGCTTTCCACCCTCGTGACACAGCTGTCCACAACAGCTCAACAACCGAACAAGAATTCAGTACAACTATTCACGAATCACTGAAATCCCGGCCAAAATTAACTATATGGTCAACTCTACCTTATGAGCTGTGCATTGTCGTGGGGTTTACGAGGTAGTAGCTTTAGCTTTCTCCAGTCCAGGAACTCATGGAGGCTGGTGAAGGGGTCTTGGGAGATCGAGCACTTATCCATGTCGTTCCACACCTCCACGCCAACCAAGGCGACGCGAATATTCAGTGGCCGATAGAACTAGGGAGGGAAAATGAACAAATAAACAAAAACCAAACCCACGTGCTAAGACCAAAGCAAGGCAAGAGGGAGAAGCAACAGTATTACTGCAGCGTGCTACGGTTGTGGTTCAGAATAGTTCATGAAAATTAAATCAGAGTCACTGAAATTTGCTCAAAGCAGATTTAAAACACGTAATCATGGGACTGTTGTCCACATCACTCCATCACCACCTCAGTAAATGCCATAGTTGCTACAAGACGGGAGCTGGGGCAGTGTTAATTTTAAGCTAAGACTAATGTGAAGGAGGACTCCAGAATCAATCAAGTACCAATTTGGTTGATAGTCCGAGAAAAGTATACATTAGATCTTTGTCTTGCCTATACGCATTACAGTCATTTGGAGAGTACTGCCATTTACTGGGCACAAATTGAGCGTAAAACATAAATATATTATAACATGCAAAATTAATTTTGAATAGGTAACATATAAACACCCTTCCTCCGGTAATAAGTCAGCAAGACAATTACAGAAGAAGTGGAGGTCTATTCAGCATCCTGTTTTTAATCAAGATTGCTTCTCCTTGACTTACTGTCCTTGAAGCACCAATGGGTTAGTTCCCCATTAAATTAGACTCTCTCGGTTATAATTTCATTACTGGAGCCCTCATTTTCCTGGCCATATAGCACAACAAAAGTCAATCTGTTCACCAAACACTGTAGTGCCTCTTACCCAGAGGACTTGAGACTTTACTGTATATTGTCAAGAAATTAGTTCACATACAAAAATCCAGGGCATGTCTCTTGTCTCCACGGGCAAAATACCTCTGTTCTTACCTAGCCATAAAGCCTTTCCTCCCGAGTACAGCACAGCTTTCATTCTCATGTACTATATAGCTTATTGCCCATGTCTTTATACACTTCTCCTTTTGCTGCCTTAATGGATACTGCTTTATTTCCCCCATCACCTGTGCTGCCTTCAGCCTGGACCAGCACGGCCACATACAACGAGGCACCGAGCAAGTAATCGTGGGGAAACCACATATATCCCTCAAGTTTTTGCAAACAGCTTTTTGTCCACGGGGCACTACAAAAATGATGGGTCTGCAGTGGTGCTGGGTAACCTAAAAATACTGTAATAAAGTCAAAGCTGCCTAAGAAAGCAAACTGCCTTAGCAGGGACAACAACAGTTTGTTTGGGCGAATCTGTAGTAAGTTCCTTTGCCTAAATTAATTCTTTGGCACTTCTTTTGTCTTTTTTTGTCAGGATTTTTTTTTCCAGGACTAATCTAAAGTCTGTTTTCGCTATTTCTCTCTTTAGGTTGGACTCTGTCACAGAGTGACTGAGCTGATTCATAGTTGATCTGGTAAAAAAAGAAATAGTGGAAATGTAGGACTTAATTTTACCAGCAATTCTCAGTGATTAGCTCTTTTTCTCTCCATTAAAATGTAATTTTTACATTTTAGAATCTGTTTTAATTTACTAGTGATAGTCACTTAGACGACATAGGAATAGCCACTGGGAAGTGCAGTAAGGCTTGAAAAAGTAAAATAATTTTAATGTTTTCTTACCTTATCAACATAGTTTGCAATTTCTATCAGCCTCTGCTTGATTTTTTCTACATCCTTGCCTTGTCTCTGAAACTTAGAATGGGAAAGATCAATATGCAGCACCGAGATAGCAATATTTCTCCCCAGCACCTCCCTTGCCAGCGGTCACTGCTGTTTCTGGATCACAATGGGCAACCAAAAGCCAACAACAGATTCCTGATTTATACTGATCTAAATAGCACTCCCCATCACTTAAGCGTCACTACTGGGATGTTACATATGAAATATATTATTTGCAACACCATGAAACCTAAACGGAGCTGCTCATTTCCCACCTGTACTTTCCATATCTTTTATTTTTAAGTTTCTTACCTCACGATTATCTGCCACAATAACAAGCTCCACATACTTGGTTGTCTTCAGAGTCTCCCTCTTGTACTGACAAAAAAAAAAAAGAAAAAAAAAGATGAAAATAGTATTTTGTTTCTGCAGTGAATCCTCTTTGGAATCAGCTTGGTCTCACTCCAAGACAGTGATTTCAAAGGAGATAGATACACATCATTTCAGATTTCCAAAGGTTACACTATTTACATATATTTTATTGTTTTCCTTTTCCTCAGGAAAGTCATTCTTTTATCTACCAGAAGATAAATAGAGACAGAACAACACACAGAACAACAGACTTGACCAGAGCAAGAAGGAAAGTGATGCAAAGTCTTCCACAACTTGTTAGTTCCCTGTGGTTGAAATATTTTCCTCATAGGAGGACATCATCTGTGGTAGAAGGGCCCTGGCTTTTCTCTTGCTACATTTAGACAAAAAACAATGCAACATTTAGAGAACTTTCCACAAAATAAATCAAGTGGCTGCTAAGAAAAATGAAGGATAAAGGTGTACTGAGGGAAGTAGGAGGAGAGAAATTGGGCATCTGATAAAAAAGGAGAAAAAAGGGAAAAAAAGGGAAAAAAAAAAGAACAACGACAAGGAAGAAAACAACGACAAAGACAAAATAAAACACCCAAAGAACTGAGTGTCTGGGAAGGAAACCTCAATGCTCTCAAAACAAAGGTTCACATTTAATCCTGCATCTGCATCTTCATATACAGTAGTACATCACGATATTTGCACTCCTAAATGCAGATCTAATCCTAATGCTTATCTGCAAAAAGATCACTAAAGATAATTAAATGATTTTTGTAACAGTACTAATAACACGGCTGTTCTAAATTGCAGTGATCTGTTGCTGTTTGCAACGTTTCTCTGATCGGCGCCAGCTGAGCATCAATTCTACCGCTTCCCCCTTGTTCCTGGAATTAGGCAGCTGGAGAACGGAGCTCCCAGTGGTTTGTCTGACCCTCTTGCCAGAACTTAAGGGTTTTTAGCAGACGCATGACTTACGGAGGAGCTATGATGGCTTGAACTAATGCTCTATAGCCTAAAACACGGCCAGAGCTTTCCAATGCAAACTCTGTGTTCCAAGGCAAACTCTACAATCCCCAAGGCATTTTCCTAAGAAGTTAAGTCAGTCCCAGACACCACGGCCAGACCTTCCAGATTGCAGCAAGTTTTGCTCCCATCATCTTCCTCTGTTACGGTGATTTGCAGCTCAGAGCGTTTCCCAGGGAGCGTTTTGCTTAGAGGGGAGCCACAAACACAGTTTAATGCACCTTGAACACCCAAACATGACAAATCTCCCACTTAGGGGTGCTAATCTGCTTTGAAACTCAGGAATAAACTCGGTTTGGACAGTATTTCTGGGCTGAGAAAGCAGTAGAGGACATCATCAAGAAACCAAGCATCGATGGCACAACGTGTTGTTGGATTCCACTTGTTCTGAAGCCTGACAAGGGAGCTGGGGTGGAGGCCCACCATTTCCTCCAGCATTAGGATACTGTCCTTCCAGTATGTGGATTTTGCTTGTGGTAGAACTGGTTTCTCAGGCACCGCAGCTCTAAATATACCAGAATTTTTGTCTAGTCCAGATCAGAGAAGCACCGCAGAGTCTTCTTCCAACTGAAGGGTAGAAGATCAGGTGAAGCGAGAAGAGCTCTGGTACATCGCTCAGTTTACACCCTTCACTCCTCAGCAAAGCAAATCTGTCCGGGCTGCACAGATTCAGCCCGAGAGAAACTGGCTAGTGTGGTAAAATCATCTGATTTTACCTCTGTTCACCTTTGGGGACTGATTACCCTAACAAATCCACTCCTGCGACTGGCCCAAATGCACGCATGCTCCTCGATTGCAGTATTTCTTTATAAATATACCTCATCATCACTTCTTTCGGATTGCTTTCTGCAGACAGTTTCATCACTGCACAATCCATTTCTTCATTTAATTGCTCAGAATTAAAAGAGAGGCAAGACAACAGGCATAATAAACCAGAATGGAAGAAAATACACTTGGCTCCACTTGCTGCTGATGCCACACACCACCAAAATGACTATTTTATGTGACCCCAAAAGGACATAGTGTAGGGTGTTGTCTTGCACAAAGGATCTTTGCCTGGAAGACACAACCCATGAGCAATCGGAGGGTCCTCCAAGTTACAAACCCATCCAGTGTTTATGGACACACTTCTAACAGCACAAGAACTCCTGCACACATCTGCTCTTATCTGTCTTGGCCAGTTATACCTTGTGTCTGGCTCTGGGAAGACGAGAGGGTATCTGCTGTTGCTTTGTTTTCTATTTACACTTAAGTCTAAACTTAAGTCTAGACTAACTTTATGATATACTGATCTAATGTTTTAGCTCAGCTCAATAACCTGAGTGAAAGTCAGAGAAAAATGAAAAGGCCCCCAAAACTCTCCATGAAACTCCAAATATTCCTAGTGCACTAAAGCTGAGCCAGGATTTCTGCTTATTTCTATGACCCGCTGTTATTTGGAACAGGCTTTTCTTTCCATGTTTGCAGGTCATCTCTATTCGATGCCTCCTGACAGTCTATTTAGCTGATGAAAACACTGACGTGAAAATTCACTCCCCAGATTACATTCAACAACTTGCAAAATTCATATATTAGAAATCTATCCAACATACTCATTATATGTATTTTACCTATCTGTATGATATGTGTTTTGACAGGTTTTATAATTATGTCCACTGAGCCCCAGTAAAAAATGTTACTCAGATATTAAAGGTGAATCCTCACACGCAGTTGAAGCCTGAACAAAAATAAGAAACTTGAAGGCAACAGTAAAGTTACTTTGATTATATCAGCCGATTATATGTATACCCTTTATTTCCATTGCCTAGTGTTAAACTGATTATGTCAGCAAACTTTAGTTAAAAATTACTAAATATTTTGGGACAGTCTTAATAAAGATGTAGAAAGTATTTTATATTAACATTAATTAGTCCTCTCTGGCTGAAAATAGAGTTTTCTAAGCTTGGGTTTCCATTCTCAAAGAATGGAAAGCTCATGTCATCTATATAAAATATGAGGACAAGTTAATAAGGAATTTTTAATCAGAATGCATAAATAAATTTCTTCTCATTTATATGCCAGCACTTCCAACCTATAGAGTTCAGGCTTTTTCAGAAATAAGCTTACCCCATAAAATAGTGTATATAACGGCTAGTGAAAAATTTATGGGGCAAAAAGAAATTTGGAGACATATTGTTTAATATTCCCCCATTGTACAATAATTTTATCCCACTACATAAATAATACCTAGGGATGCCATTTAGTTTGTTTTCCTTAACAATTAACTTGATGCAGAGGCTTAGTAGAATATGTGACTATAAATCCTAACATGCCACATTTATTAAATTCAGAGAGCAAATTTGTACCATTGTATAATTTTTGAATGCCTAAACCACTCTTTTCTACACTCTCCATCCAATATGCACATGAGTTTGTTATAGTGCATTTCTTCTTCGTGCTTTGGAGCTCCTTTCATTTTCTCCAGTTTTCATTAGCCAGATACAATCTAAATTAGGAGCATTTCTTCCTGCATAAAAACAATTACAATTATACATCTGGAGAATAAAATGGTGAGAATGTTTTGTCTGCATAAAATACTTTCCTACTAGAATTAAAGGTTCATTTAAGTTTGAAAACATATTATTAGCAAAGCATCATAGCTATCGTGTTCTTTCCATCTTGGGTGGGCAAGAGCTATTCTAGAACTATTCTACTCATTCTTATGGGGTCTTAAATGATTGCTATAATTATGAATGGAACATGAATCGAAATACATTACCATAATATGAGACCACACACTCTTCTGTGCCATCTCACTACCAGAAAGAGAATTTTAAACCTATGTAAGTGAGACCAAGGAAAAGCATTAAAGCTTTAGTAAATCATGTTTGCCTAACTCTAAGCATGCTCAAGTAGTTGACTTCAACACGAGTGACTAAATGGTTTAGTGGTTGCTCAGTAGGGATGTAAGAAACTCAAGGATTAATTCATGGAGAAAGCCAATGCACCAGGACTGAGACATGCAGGGAGCAGCGATCCGACCTCCAAACAGATCACAACTAACCTTAAAGTGAAGGACAGCAGCACAAACCTCTGCCCTTCTCCAGGACAGAGCTCTTCCTTGGAAACCTGCAATCTAGACCCATGCAGCAGAGGAGGAACGACGACTACTTAAGATTCATGGACACAAACAGTTTTTGAGGAATAGCTCTTGAGGTTGGACAAAGTCAAGGTTGACACTAAGACGGACATGCTACCAGTAAACCGGAGCACCAAACTGCATCATACACCTACCCTGCCTGCAAACGCTTGAGAACCATGTGGGGAGTCATCAGTCCTCGTGGCAGGAAGGTCCAAAACGTGGCCACAAGATCCCGGGGCGATTTTCAAGTTTGCCGATCGGTAGATCTTGTGTTCACTCGCAGCACCTTCTAGCGGCTCCACAATGTAGCTTTTGTTTTCAAATACAATAATTCCCCTGTTAAGAGAGTACAGTAAGATGCATAGGATTTCAAGCGCTAATATATGGTTGTTTTCAACAAAGTTACAACGGGTTTTAATAACGACAGAGCAGGAAGAAAGCAAAACGTGGATTTACAGCGTCACGCCTGGGTGGAACAGGAGCCATCAGAGTTGTATATTCGTCAGAGCAGCACATTGTACTTCACAAGAGGAGAATTTTCTTTGAGCCATTGCTTCTTGTGAAGTGCTGTGCTGTAGAGTAAAATTACATTTGTGTTTTATGTGTTTTCTGTTCTCCCGCTGATGCATTGCCACTGCGGAGAGCAGTCACGGAGCGTGTGTTTCTGAGGACCCGTGGAAAACAGGACAGAACAGAAAGGTGGTAAAATGCTTTTAGAAGAGAAGACGCAGAGGAAGAGCCCGTGTTATGATCTGCAGGGCGTATTACACCTTTTAAACCAGGTGCTGATGCAAGCAACAGATCTGCCAGGTGACAGATGCAGGTATCTAAATGGATTATTAACTGTTGCATAGTGGGGCACTAGAATGGACTCAGATAGGATTCCTGTTTAACCAAGGGATCCTTGTTTTACGTATTTTGCTCCCAAGAGAAATTGCTTTATTGCAAGCCCAGGTGAAGATCTTGGGATGCTCCTCCAGGCATCAGGCAGGCGGGCAGCCTGGCATGGGGCTGCTGCTGTGTGTTAGACCAGGACTAATGCCGTTAGGAGCCACAAACCAGACTTAAAGCCAAGACTTAGGTAGAAGTTATAGTAAGAAGAAGGGATTTAATATTCAAGAGTCTAACTCACATCCTGAGCACACAGTGAACCAAGCAGGAGGCTGCCACATGGCACGGGAGATCAGGTTTTTCTGGCTAATGGCCCAATCAAAGCTAGACATCCTTTAAAACCCACTTCTCTTTTGTAAACTGCAGATGAAAAATTACTTACAGGGGTGCTGCAAGTATTCACCAATTGAAACTGCACCACATTACTAATTTCTTACTTATCTTTAAATTATAATGGAATGAATCCCTAAGGACTGGCAAAGGTTCGGCAGTAATAGTAGGATTCTGCCTCAAATTACCTTGCTGTTGGCCAAGACAGATGGAGTATCTCAATTCCTCCGTTAATCTCCTCTACACCGTCTATATATGCTATTATCAGCTATCATTTTCAGACAAACAAGTTACATTTCACTAGTGGGTCTTTTTGGGGTATAGGAAGTGTTTGTTGTTTTTATTTCTTGTCTGAACTGCAGCAAAAAAGAGATACTACAACCCCAGTGAGACCAGCACGTATCTCATGTGTTTTTACACATTCCTGTGGCTTAAAAAGAAAACAAAAAACAAAAATAACAGCAGAGAACCAACAGCAGGTTAATGAGACCATAAATGCTGATTCAAAAAAAAATAGATATCATGGAAAAACTATCTGAGAGAGAACAGAAAGTTATGAAGATCTGAACAAGACACTTAGGTCTTTGGCCCCCAAACCAATTAAGAGAAATTTTGGGTTTGAGCCAACTCACAGCACAGCCTTGCTACAAAACATCATTAACTGCAATTCAGCCAAGCCAATAAACAACCATTTTTCCTGTTATCTGTCGCTAAAATATACTAGAAAGGCCGTGCAACAGCATTCACAGGCCCACACAAGCAAAAGGAGCATAATTCACTGATCTGAACCAAGACTTGGAGTCTCCAAGCCTCCCTTGCAGCCCTGGCAAGTCAGATAAGATTTGTTATTTACCCACGACATGGGCATGTTTGCAACTTAAGTGTTTCAAAAAACTCTTTACATATTAAATATTTCATAGATGCAAAGGCAGAACTTCCAGCTATTGCCACAAGGCTGCAACCTGAAGGACACAGCAGGGACCTCCAAGCAAGTTGTCCCATAAGCTGAGCAACCTCCCTGCATGCGGCCCCAAGAAATGAGGTTACATCCACTTCATTCCTTTAAGGATTCCGTAAACTAGGACAACATATTCCCTTTACTCCGATAACCAGCAGCTCTGTAATCAGCATAATTAAATAAAGGTTGTCGTCTTTCCCATGTGCAATTAATCATTTAATATTGGAGGCTGCTGGAGCCAGCAGTGGGGGCAGAGCCCTGTTAGTCACTGTTTGAAATGGGCCAGCCCTGACCCTCTCCCCTTCACTGACAACAGCATAAAACATAGAGCTTTTCTTATTTATTTATTTATTTTGTAATGTTTGACTTGACTTTGCTTAGAACATTCACTTTAAATATCTATACTTATTTCATTTACTTGGGGCGATATGAGCAAATGAGCAGGTACCGAAGGGATTAATTTTATTTTCAACTAATCATATCAGAACCCAAGGGGGTAGATTCAACTTGTCACCGAAATTCCCACCTCCCTAGGGACAGCACGAGCCTCTGAGTGCGGTTCCACCTCTGTGTAGGAAACAACCCCAAGGTCAAAAATTCTGCAGATTCAACATAAGGAAAATATACATTTCATGTAATGCACCCTTATCCCTCGCGTGCAGCCTACAGGATATCAGCACCTGGCTTGTGACCCTCTGTAATGAGATAATGAATATCAAATATGAATTACCTTGGCCCACTTTCTGGTTTTGATCAGTTTCCTTTCCCACTTTTGCATTTTCCCCCTTTGAATAAGAGCCAAACACGTGACCATAAAAACACAGCTTGTCAAAAACCATGGTTTCCCCTTCTCTTTTGGTGTGGCAGCATAAAATTAACTGTACCTACCAGTCTTCCAGTATTCCGAATTTGATGCAAATAAAATAAATCCATAATTATATATTTTTTTCTTTTCCTTCTGCATTTTGGACAGCTTTTCCAAGCAGGCTCTGTTACTCCTGCGCTGCTCCCAAGTCAGCACATGCTCCGGGAGATGGTCCATCTTCTCCACACTATTATTTTACTTCCACCATCCCCAAGATGAGACAATTCAACCCCTATCTAAAACTTAAAATAATTAATCTGTTGCTAAGAGCTGCTTAACTTGCCAGGAATCTCTCAACTGGGCAAACACAATTACATGCAATAATTCTACTACTTAAGCAGCAGTCAAATAGGGTATTTTTTGCTTTCAAAAGAAAAGAAAGGGAAGAAACAAAATAAAGCAGCACCTAATGCACGGCCAGTTGAATTTCATAAATCAGCAGGCTTTAGGAAATCTCAAGATATAAATGGGATTTTTCTTTTCCAGCTTGTCAGCAGAAGCAGAGGCCCTGCCAACATAAACCATCGGTGCATTCTTGTCTGCGAAACTGTGACGCTGAAGCAAAACTTGGCTGGGGCAGCAGTATATGAAACCGTGATATATTATTCTGCTGTGCTGTACGGGGAAAGCTAAGTAAATCAATAAAACTGATATCCACGAATGCAATTAAACATTTGGTTTTAATGAAGCTCCGGGTTATACTCATTTCTACATAATAATAATAAAAAACCCTATTGCCGTGGGAAGATGAATGTAGATGTCTTGGTTTGTATTGGATTAATGGGAGCAGAGGGCTGTCGCGCTGCACCCTGCATGTTCATATTGAGTCTATTTCTACCCAAGGCCACAGTTAGGTCCACGCAATGCTCGTGTGGCATTAAAAACCAACAGGATTCACATTAGATTGATATTGGAAGGTGATCTGTAAAGGGATAAGATTAATTATTTATTTGATTTTCTTAGAAATCCTGCATTCCCAGGACTTGGGAATTCTCAGACTTGGGAGCAGGCAAACAAGCAAATAGGAGGAAAACTGAAATAAGGAATGAAAACCCAGTTTTAGACTCTTTTTAGTTAGTTGCAAGCAAGTACTTACTATGGTGATAACTGAACTAGATGATCTCTCCATTCTTTTTCCAATCTGTTTATTTTAGGTATTTCTAGAAAACTTTACTTTGAAAAGCCTGAGAAACACAACGGGACGTGGATTGCAGAGACAGGGCTCTCCTGTCTCCACCACGGCCCAGACAGCCTGGAATTGGCAATTCCCTTCTCGGTGCATCAGCTCCCCATCTGCTAAACAGGGTAAATCCTACCAACTCCGGATAATGAGGATTTATTGGTGAAGAGCATCACAGAAGACCGAGTATCACCGTTATCCTTCTGTACTACCCACCCAAACTCTATTAAAATAACAAAACCGATCCAAATCAGCGCGGGCCAAAATGACCAAAGGAAGGGAAAGCAGCAGCATTATTGGTTTTACATATTGCAAGAGTGGCGGAGGTATTCTTGCTCAGACACATCATTAATCAAATAAACGTGTTATTCTAGCGAATGCCTTGCACTAATCTGAAAAATCTATTGCACAGGACAGCGTGCAAAATGCAGCCATACCTAGAGACTACTGCAATGCACAGGTAGACGAGTTAATCCTCTCTCTGTGCAAGGCAGATTTGTCCAGAGTGCAGAAAAGTCTGCAATTTTGATGCCTGGAATTTAAGCAGGGAGCTGCTCGAATTGAAAGGGATAATGCAATCCCATGGCCAGCATTTGGGAGGCGAGAAACACTAATTGTGTTACCAGCCAAGGGGCTGTATGTGAACCCAGTCTGCAGGGCGGCAGGACAGAATAGAGGAAAATGAAAGAGGAAAGAGATCCTGGCATCAGTGCCAATTTAGGGAGTATATTATAGCAGTAAATGGCATACGGTGAAAGAAACCTTGATTCAAAATTGCACATCATATTATGGCTTCTAAAAAGTCTTTTCGAGCTGCAAAATGTATGGAAAAACTGTCACTTTTCATTTTTAAGAAGTGCTGACAGGACCCTGACCTGTGGGGAAGGGGCAGGCTCAGAGAGCCGCGTTAGGACCCGTTCTGACCCCGGGTTACATCAAACGGGGCCCGCGCGCGGATCAGAGCGGTGCGGGAGCCACCGACGTGGGGAGCACGGAGCAGCCCTGAAACCCCAGGGACCCCCCGTCCTGCTGCCGGGAAACCCAAGATCCTCTGCTGGCTCCGTGGTCAGATAACTCACCAACTCAAGCTATTTGCATGGACTAGAAGCTCTTCAGAAATTGGGGGAAAAACACACATCCAAACCCTTCGCTTTTCTCAGCTGGGATTTTCACATAACCTCTGTTTTGGATAGAATCGCCCCTCCTGCGAGGAAGCCCCGCTTGAGCAGCTATGAGGAATTCCATTTTATTCTCGCTGGTTTCCTACTTCCATTTCTTTTTTTTTAAGCAGGGGATGTCTGAGCGGCCGTAATTAAATCCCGGCTTCGGCAGCCGAGGACGCAGCGAGTTCAGCCAAGCCCTTTGACGAATGGGTGCTTCGAGCATCGGCAGCCTCGTGCAGCACAACATATAATGCCTTAAAAATCCCATTCCACTCAGTTCTGTGCCCTCCCACCCTTTATTGTCCACTTGGACTCAGCACCTTTCAGTTGCAGATGCAATTGGGTATTTTTTTGCACGTGGGACTGTGCTGATTAGCTGGCAATTAGGTGACTCGCAGAAATCCTTATGGTTTTCCGGAGCATTTAGGAATTTTGTTAAGAAATGGCTTCCTGGGAGGCCTTAATCCACCATGGATCTTCTGAGAAGCTCCCTGAGGCTCTCACCCCTTTGGAGGTCCCTGTTACCTGCCAAACCTGGAGCTACAGAATGTGGAGCAGGGATTTGGGGCTCTTCCTTAGGCTGGGATTGGCATGGATATGTTACCTTGTGCCTGTGCAGAGAGGGTAACAGGGCAAAAAGCACTCAGGTAAATACAAATTTATGACCGAACAAGCGTATATGATGGCTCGAGGCCAAAATTATGTATGGAAGATGCATCTATTCACTAATAAAGCTAAAGAGCCTCTGTGCTAGATAAACAAGAGGGCATTTGCACAGGACAGGAAGGAAATGACTTTGTTGTATTTCACCTTCCTATGCATTTTGCCATCCTAACTGGCTTCCTTACCCTGATGGAAGTGCCGGAAATCCTGATTATCCATTGTTCCCATCCCGTGCATTAGGCATATTGTGTCCTCCCTCCTCCGGGGCAGGCAGCGGGCAGCAGATTACGGCATGATTACCCTCTCCAAGCTGCATTTTTGCAGCTCTATCAGTGGCAATCCAACTATTTATGCCATTGTCATCCTGCATGAAGTGAGACATTCTGCTGTTATGTCTGAGGATGTATCATAGCCGGAGGACGTGAGCGTCTGTGCATGAGAGAAGGGAGTCTGCTTCTCCGCTATCTTCGTATCTCGCCATCCCTATCTGCCTAAAGACCATAAACCAGTCAAACCTGCCTGGGTTTGCGTGTTTCACACTTTATTCCAGCGCAGGGGGCGAGCAAGCACATTCCTGTCGGGATCCCAGCTTCAACACCCGGGGAGCCGGGGGCTTCCTTGCGTTTGAGGGTCTTGGAGAGGTCTCGTCCTGCTGCAACCTGCCCTGAACCTCCTGATACTTCAGACATTGGCAGCTGCTTCGACAGTGACTTCTACAGCTTCATTGTTATAAACGGAAAAAGTTTCATAAAATGCCTCCTAACTCTGGCATTATGAAAAGTACCCATCAATTGTCCCCTACTTAGCATGACATCAAACCTAGCTTCATCATACCCCCTTATCCATCATCTCTTCCAAACTAACAAATCCTAGCCCATTTTCTTTGCTTGGAAAAGGCTGCTCATGTCTTTGATCACCATTTTTGCCTTTCTCTGTGCCTTTTCCACACACAGAGTTTCCTCTTTTGAGATGGGGACGAGGAGGAGAAAGCAAGAACAGAGCGCAGGATGGGAGTGCAGTATGGATTTATTAAGTGCTAATGGTGCTTTTTGTTCTATACTCTGCTGCTGGCTCGGTAATTCCGATGATCCTCTTTGCTTTCCGACCACTGCTGAGCGCTCAGGCTCTAAACCGCGCAGCCCACCTCTTCTTTATGAGCAGCTTCATGTGTTTTAACGCTCTTGTCTACCCGGGGGAAGGCTTCCTACCCCCAACACATGGAGCGGTGCCCGAGACGCCCGTCTGCGTCCGTGGGAGGACACGAGCGCTCCGAGGTTTCAACCATTGAATGAATTTCACAGATGGGGAAACTGAGACTGAAAATGGCTGAGGGATCCGTCCCGTTGGCTTAGAAGTTGTCCCAAAGGCAGGAGCAGACCTAGACCTAGACCGGGTCTCCCCGCTCTGCAGCTCCTGCCCTCACTCCTCTTGATTTCCCCCTGCAGATCAGGTACCTACGAGTTGTCTCAGGACACAGAATGTCGCAGTGTGACTGTTAGCACTGAAACCCCGATATATTTTCAAGCCTGTTTTGCACCCTCACAATGTTTCCTTACACACAACTATTCTTCCAAGCTCTACGACCAGAAAAGTTGCCGGAAAACTGAGCTGTGAGCTAGTCTGCACTGTCCTATTCCATCTCATATTACTTCAGCCCTGATCACGTGCAGCAAAACTTTCCCCCAAATTCCCAGAGGACGTACAACTACAATAGCATATTATAAGAAATGTTTTGATGGATGAACTATACTGTGACCTCTGGGCCTGATTCCAAAAGGTGTTTAGAGCTCTTAGGACTTCATTGTGGGTGCTCAGGGTTTCACTCCACCTGCCCCTTTATTCCTAATCACTTTAATGAGAGGGCCTGGGCGGCTAGAGGAGCCGGCAGGACATTACGTAGCCTTTGCACCAGCCATCCCTGTCTCAAACCAAGCACAGATAAAGCCTGGAAGTTATTACCATTGGCTACCAGGCTGTGAAATGAGTTTTGCCGAGTTAGTCAACAGGCACCTTTATCACAAAACTGTTATCACTCGTGGGCACTCGCCGGGGCAGCCTGAGCAGTGTGTGCAGCAGCCAAACGGGCAAAAATACTGGGATGTGTCCCCATCCTCCGGGCTTTCCTCCTGCTCCAATAAAGAGGCTGCTGCACTCGTTCTGCAGGGAAGGAGACTGGTTCTGTCAGCCGGTCCTTTGGGGATTTATTTGCAACAGTGCCAGACGAGAGGAAAATGTCACTGCCAACGTATGCTGCCTTCCATATCTGACTAGCTGATACAGGGGAATGATGAGCATAACTCCGGTAGTGTAAGAGAACAAGGAAATTCAGGAAGAAAACACATTAAATGATGACAAGAGTCTTTTCTGCTGAGAGTTCTTTGTTTTCTAAGTAGCTCTGGAACAAAATATTGATTCGGATGCTGTTTCATGCAGCACAAATCCTGCTTCTGTGGACCTTGCAGCGATGCAATAGCTTTAGTGGTGATTCAAATACAGGCAGCACTGCATATTTTTTTTTTTTTTTTTTTGCACACTATGAGAATGATTGGCCAATGCAGACCATCACACACCGTGCAATGGATTAATTAGTGGAAGCTGTGGAAGATGCCAGAGTCATTCCTGAGCATTCCCAAAAGCCTCCTCCTTGCTGCAGCACCCACAGCAAGTGGGACCCACAGTAAGAGGGAATTTGCAGGTAAAACTGTCCTCTCCCTGCTGCTCTTCAACCTAGAGCATCCATTTGAAGGCCTTGATGTTGCTCCTACTGCACAAAATGTAAAATCGAGGGAAAAAAGTTCCAGCTACTCACGCTGTTTGCAGATAAATTAAACAACCCCCAGAAAAGGTTGAGACAGCTGGAAATCTGACAGGAAAGCTGGGTTTTTGAGACAGAACACCAGAGCCAATTTACAGTTAATTATTGTGATTTGGAAGAGCTCTGTGAGTAAATACCAGCCTCGGACTGCCCAAGTAAGGAAGATAATTGTTTCCTGAACGGTGTCCACTGCAGGCTTAAAACGCCATCAGCCCGTTCCTTCCTCAAAGGCAGAAGGAATTTTGTCTTCAGCAACGCAAATCTATTACTCTTCTGTTAGCAAATATCTAAAATACCAACACAGAGCATCTTCCCTGCCATGAGCACAATTTATTGAGCTCCACGGGCGCGATTTGGAAGTAATTTTTCTAATGACAGGAACGAGGAGAGGAGAACCCTAATACACAGCAAGTACCACAGTGCCCCAAGGGGATGCAGGAGCACACGGGGCATCACGGACAACTCCCACGTTGGCTCCTCTTTTATATTATCCTCTTTGAGCCACGACAGGGAGAATTTTTTTACACAGAATGCAGCAACACTTGAAAAAATAAACCCATATCGGTAGATTTTAAAAGGGGAACAAAAATGCCACCAGTGCTAGATGGTCTCTTGAGAAGCTCGAGTATTACTGAAAAACGGGCTCACCTGAGTCCAGAGCAGGTACTGAGGCTGACGGAAGAATCGGGGTACCCCTGCACATTGCCGTGGTAATAGCAGTGACCCTAGTTAAAAAGAGAGAAAATATTTCAGCAGGCAAAACCACACAATATCTCATCTTATCATAATTTTTCCATACTTATTTTTTATATTGTAAGGCAGATTTTTATCTAGACTACAGTACTCAGAATCAAACCGACAGCATCTTTCCCACCTCCGCTAATATTAAGCATCCTTAACTGCCCAAAGCATCCTCAAAAAGTGCATAACCTCAGGGGGATTTTTTTAACAGTGTTTAAAAAGCATGACTGTGATAGATTTAAATACAATAACACAGCAAAAAAGGGGTTAAGCTATGGGATATTTTGAAGACAATAATCAGTACCAATCAACGGACACGCTTTACTACTTCCTATAGACTTGTATATTTTTATTAAAGGTACTTTACATGTGTGCATTTCTATAGGAGGGAGCTATGTATAAAAGGAAGTAAAATAAAGCGAGTCCCAACCCTGCAGTTTGAAAACTGCAGAGCAGATGAAGGGGAAGAGAAGCATGTTGGAAAGGAAACCTTTTATTGAATTACCCGACCGAATGGCTGCACGTTATTAAGAACCCAGAAGAAGAGGGTCTTCTATTTTGAGAGGCAACAATCCAATTTCATTTTGTGGCTAGGTTATTGTATTTCCTTAATAATCCACAGCTTGCAAAAGGCGACCACAACAGAGCTCCTTTCGCGGCGCACACACATATCTGTCTGGAATCAAGGTTAATTTTATTGTTGACTAAAGGTTATATTACATTCCCAATTATGGGATTGGCTGGGAAGTAATGACCGTGTCACGGCCAGCATTTCTTCTCTCGTGGCTCCTCCGAATGCCACCTGGAAGCTGAAAACACCATTGTAAAAGGTTGCTATCTGATTAGTGCAAAGGCAAGTTATCACTCAGGCTTCAGCCTCACAGCATCTCGCCGTGCTGTTTTATCACTCGGTTCATTCACATCCATCTAGGTGCATTAATTAACCTTTGCAGCGCTGGGTCGTGGTTTTCAGTTACAAAGCCTCACCTGGTGGACTTGGAAAGACCACCTCAATTTTGCTAAGGAAAGCAATAATCGTGAGAGCGCTGGGGCAGGATGGAATAATGCAGATAGGAATTTTCTGAGAATTAGACTGCACCAGGACAAACACTTCTTTGGAGCATTTCCTATTTTCCAGCACCAGCAACTAAACACAGAATGTGGCGTTTCCTACTTATGCTGTTAAGCAAAGGACTTTTTTCTACCGTTCCTATTCTGAGCAAGAAAGGAGCATCCAAAAATGAGAAAACACTGAAAACTCACAGTTTTCAGAGAGAAAACAGAGCCTCTTCTTCTGAGTTAAGATGTTATATATGGAAATACTGCCCTTCACTGACAGCACAGCCCATCTCTGATGGGGATGTGGAGCATGATGCTGCTACCGATGCAGTCAATAAATAAATAAGTAACATAACAAATACTCCATAGGAGCTGGAACTTCTTAGGCAGATAAAATATAAACTTTGTAATTAAAATCACTCTCTGCATTGTTTTTAATTAAGGCATTCATACTGTCAGAGGACAAAGGCTTTACTGCCTTAAAGTGCTTTTATTGTTAAAAAGCAGCTTGAATTATTTATGATAAAAACATTTTGTGCTGATTTTAACAAGGAGCAGACTACCAAGGGAGATGCATCTCTATATAAATATGTATATACTCCTATGTGTGTGTTTACATATATGTATACATGTGTACGAAACAGTATTAAGGTCTATTTAAAAAAAATAAACCCAAATACCCCCTACTCCAAACCTCAACCATTGGTTCTGCAACGCACCCAGGGCTCTGGTGTGAGCATCTCACTACAAAAAGCAGATATTCTGGAAGCAGATTTCTAATGGAACCAGGATTTTCCTCCTTAACTGTTCACCAACGGCTGCTCGCAACTTCTGATGAAAATTTAATGGGCACATTCCCGAGAAGCCGAATAAATCCTGCACTTTGTATCAGTCGCCTTGTTAAAACCAGCACGGCTTCCCTTCAAAGTCTCTCCCGAAAAATCCGTGCGTGGGATCAGAGGAGCCAGGAAGGCCCCAGAGGCGACGTGCAGCCGGGTCACACATGAGGTGTCCCTATGGTCCCCGTGTTTTGGCGAGGTGGAGCCTTACCGTGCGGTTGGGCGCGAGAACCACGTCGGTGCCGTCCCGCAGGTAGTGCGTTTCGGTGAAGGTGCTGGCCAACAGGCCCCTACGAGTCAAACAAAGCCACAAAGAGCGTTAGTTGCCTTCACTTTGTCCCTTCGCGCTCCCGTTTGAGGTGAGTTTGACGTTAATGAGACGGTGACTGCAGAACCGAGCGCGACATAATGACAAACGTAACTTCAAACACTGCAGTTCCAGGACACGTGCTCTACCTGCGTTAATTATAAAAAGGCTGCAAGTTTCCAGGCGGTTTTCTCTTCCAAATGAGCGCTGAATGTCAGCACATCTCAGCGCTGAAGTCTTCCAGGTAATTATCAACACGTTTCACATTAAATCTGCAGACATCGGGAAGGAATGGTGGTTTTGGAAAAGGGAAATGCTTTCCCTGTGTTACTCATTTTACTCTATAATGTGCTGGACTCATCAGCAAGTGACCACCCAAAGACGCGTTTAGCTCAAGCCTCTTCCATTGATATCCAAGGAAAAACAGGGAGCGAGACCAGGGAGATATTTTCTTCCCGTTCACTCCACACTTCCCCTCCTGGCTTGGCAACGGCACCAAGAATTTCAACTTGCTGTTCCAGGTTTCTGGAAACATCCGGGGAAGGTTTATGCGTGGTAATAACCTAAAGATTCCCCACGTAGTAAACTTATGGAATGGGGAAAGCAGCCTCTGCTCAGCCCTGTTGAAGCCTCTTTCTCAGTTACTTCTCTACAGGGCATTTCTAACAAGGTCGGAAGGAAGAATAAATCCCTACGCTGGCTCTTAACATGGGTGTTCAGTGATAGCCCTCAGCACAAACATGCTGGATTTTGACAAACATCTTTTAGTGAAATGGAAAAGTACTATTTGAAGAAATCAAGTCATAATGTCACTCATTGGAGGGCAAACCTGTCTCCAAAAGCCCGTATTTTCAGGTAGAAGAGAAACAAGGTTAACAAAACATGGCAATAATTAAATAAATAAAGTGATAAAGATAGAAAACCTAGCACCATGGATGTTCAAGCATAGGTTCTCACTTGAAATTTTGCAGATTGTAGGAAATATTAGCTTGTTAACAGATACCAGATAGCAAAACGCAGTGATGTTTGGTGAGTTGTACAAGAACGGTTCTGGATCTTGGCCATCCAACAAATCGGAGCAGGATTTGGTTGCCTAAATCAACCCAACCAAACCAACCGCCCAAGCATCTACTGTCAACGTAATGCCCTAGATATTCACTAACCCACTCTATAGAGATGCCCCAAACACCTAGTGTTATCTCGGGCAGCTCCTGACACCTGTGTTCATCTCACCCCTGGAAATCCCGCTTGAGATCCATCACGCTGGGTCTACATTCCCATTCCCGTCCTCAGAAAGAGCAGCTGCTGTCTTAGCTATAACCATCATTTATAGAGCTTAGCAGGGGTTCCTCGGCTTCGCAAAGGCAAAAGGCAGGATCCCATTGCTGCTGAAGCGGGGAGAAATTTGCCGTGCACTTATCTGGAGATGGGATTTCACTTAGGACACCAGAGCAATTCTTATTTAATGGGACAAAAGGCAGGCGAAGGGAGAGGGGAACAGATGTAGCATAAGGGCGAAGCGATTGAGCAATAAATTTGGTTTGTGCTCTGCTATTTGCAGAGTGTTTGACAGCAGTGATGATAAAGGTGACCTTTCTGCTTCTGTTGGTTCTGCCCTCAGGCACAAGCCTAGAAAATATTTCATAGATTCATGGGTTTTAGTACCAGAAGGGAGCGCTGTGATCAGCAGTCTGGTATCCCACGTCACATAGGTCATTTCCCTTGATTAATCCCTGCTTCTAGTACAATAACTGTGATGGAATGAGACTGTTTTCTTAGTATATACAGCCCTTGTCTTGATTTCCCATGATGAAGAAACTACCCCAATCCTGCTAAGTTTTTACCAGTTAACGCACTTCTCATCCAGCTCAAATTTGTCAATGCCCAATTTCCAGCTGCTGGCTCTTGCTCCCTGCCATTGAGGCTTCACTTTTGTGTATTTTCAAGGATATTTCTAGATACTAAGTAGAAAATACAGCAGCGAAACAAAGCCCTGGTGCTGCTGTCTCCAGTTCCTCTATCCAGGACGAGGGGTTGCTCTCTAATCTGATGGAAATACCAGTTAACTGCAAGAATCCTAGCGAGGCAAAGGCAGGGCTGGCAGGACCACCAGGATGATGCGGTGCCGCTCTTGGACCACCTAATGAAGCAAAAACGCCTTCATGTAGCAGCCAAAGCAGGTTGGGAATCATGGAAACTGCACATGCAGCTGAAGGGCGTCTAGGTCACAAGAAGGTTTTTCAGGAATATCTATTAAAACCCATTCACTTTAATAACTAAGATGTTATTGCTACGGCCTCTGCTTCTGTGCCGTGTACGGTGCTAATCCTAGTTTGAGAACAAGCCAGAGGAAAGGTTTTCTCTGCATCGTAGGGGTCGGGGACCTATACGAGAGAGGCCACCAGGGAGCCAACAAACAATTTCTGGCAGGAAAAGAAGCCGTTATCCCACTTTCAAAATGTCTAATATCTTAAAAGCTGCGTAGCAGAATAAGCGTGTAGCACCAGTGCCTGGGGACGGCGAGTCATGTAAAGACATTTCTGGAAAGGTTACCAAAATAAGTGCAACAAGCACTCGAATTCCACCACAGAGAGGGATGCTCTTCAGCTCCAAATTACGGTAATGATGTTTAACATTTTGAACAACAAATTCACCATATGTATCTGTTAGGTAATTTAATTGCCTCCCTCAAAAAGATATGTAACATAATAAATTGATTTACATTTCTGTTTCTGACTCACAGTAAAGGAGATTAATAGAGGAAAGTAAATTAATTTAGATGGCAAGCTACTTAACCTAATTGGATCAATGTAATTTTTAAAGAGCAGGGATCAAAATAACATTAATGTATCATGCTGCAATTCATCACCACGTCTGGGGTTTCAAATGCTGTCAACTCCAGAGCTCAGCGGTGTCAGACCATAACCCTCTCCTTGCACTGCTTGAAGCAGTGGAAACAAATGCCCTCAGGAACTGTCCCAACTGCTGGATAAGACTCAAAAATATCAATTAAAGGAATGCCACTATTTTCTACTTAATTCTTTGAAGATGCAAAAGTGAAATTCTTGAGTTCAACTAACATGTATTTAGGCACTGCGTTTGCCAATACCATGGATCTACCTGTGTTTCCAAGAGTGGAATAACATGGAGAAGCTTCTAAGGCCCCAGATGCCAAGTTTTACTCATCCTGATCTATGACAGGCAGAGCAGAGGCTTCCTCCCTGCCATAAATCAGCCCCAGGTTACCCGTCAAACCTGCCTCCACTCACCTAAACCCTGGAAACAGCATTGAAACTTCCAACCCTTCATTCCCGGCCCCTCCATGGTGTGGAGTCTTGGGTGGTTTGCTTGGGAGGACGGAAATATCCTGCTTTAATACATCAAGCTCTTTACTCAATCCACTTAATACCAGGAACGGTAATTTAACACTCTGCCTCTTACTTACAAATGAGAAAATCAGTCTGCGTTCTCCAAGCGCCAATATATTATTTCAAAAGGTTATAACGATACCTCATCACCCAGGCAGTGTCAGAAAGACGGAGTCACAGGCGCTGGAGATGGGAAAAATCCAGTGGATCGTGCGGGCGGCCTCCCTGGAAGCCAAGTGTGCTGGAGATCAGATTAGTTTTCGTCTCGTCTGCTTTCCGACATCAAAGGCAGCGCTGGGGCCACCGCTTTCCAAGGGAGATTACTCTGCACTCTAACAGATGTTGCTGTCACGACGCATTTCCCGAAACTCGGCCTCGCTTTAATTTCTCCTCGTTGCGCTGCTTTTACTAGCTGAAACACTTACTTTTTGCCTCGTGGTACACAGATCGCTCAAATGGGTGCAGATTATTATCAAATTCTCCCTTAACCGACCGCTTGCCAAGTACGGCGAATTAGGACATAAAAATCACAAGAGTTGAGGTCGTGTTGGTGCTGCTTGGGAAAAATGGGGCTGTTTCCACAGGGGGACGTGGGAGCAGCCACTCGGGAATGCTACGGAGGGCCCAGCTTTTCCTAAGGGCACTGGAGCCCGTGGGGGCTCTAAAGGATGAAGCTGGTGTTGGCTGCCCACCTTGCAATAGCGGGATAAGGAGAAGGGCTCTTGTTTATGGAGCTAAACGGAAGTACAGGCAGTGGGATCTCACGTGATGGAGTCACAAATCCAAATGTGCTGCATTAAAGCTGGACACGATGTCCGGATGGGCTCCAGGTTGCAGCGTGTCCCATCACGATGCAGTTCCCAAGAACAACCTCTCCTCCGCCCCGGCGAGGATGAAGGAACCGAATGTCTCAGTGCTAAACCTTTCCTTCCAACAGCTCCATCCAACTGCCCTCGCGCCCGGGGCGGCTCTGCGGCGGGCACAGAGCCCGGACGCCCGCGCCGCGCGCTCGGGGGCAGCCGCTGCCACGGAGCATCAGCCGGAGAGGCCGCTGACGCGCGGGGAAGAGGAGCAGGAACTGAACAGCCAGCCCGAGCCCCGCGTCCCGAAATGGAAACGCTCGGAGCCCTCTCCGGGAAACGCTCCGCAGTGTCTTTCAAGCCCAGGGTAAGCAGGGAGCGGCGCTGGCTCGGAGATGAAGCGTTGCAGACGTGCGGCATTTTGCCTTTGACAGCTGACGTGCCTAGGGGACGGGTGCCAGGCACTCTGCGTTGATGCTGATGGACTGGCAGCGCCGAGATGTGCGCTCGGGTTCGGCTCCTCCAACCCCAAATCCTCCTCCTGGAGTTCGCACATGCAGCCCCCAGCAGTCGCTTTAATTCCAGTTTCAAACCCGGTCACGTATGCACAGCTCTGTCCTAGGGTCCAACATCACTCCTTGGTTACAGTATTTCAGAGCAGCTTTTAATGATACAGAGAAGGTGCAAACCATCTCCTGAACTTTGGAGAGAAACATTTGCTTTTACACCTCCGGGGTTCGTGCTCTTTATCTTTTCTTTTTGGCTAACCTTTTAGTTCTGACTGAAATTTTCCTGTAGTGACATTACTGCAGAGCAGCTGCTTTAAGAGAATATTAAATCTTGTGACACAGTGACTATCAACTGCTCTACGTACTCTATTAGAGTATTAATTTCACTAAGAAATGGGCAGAACAAGGGCTGCCTTGGGGGCTTCCTTTCCCTTCCATGCATGGCCTGAAGTTCGGGCCGACAACTGACCTTTATTCTTATTTGTTTCTCCTCCTGAGTGATCAAGTGTCTGTTTTCTCCCTGTCTCTCTCTGTTAAACAAATCCGTATTAAAAGCCCTTTTGCAACCCATTTTAAGCCGTGCCTAGGAGTGAGGGAAGCGAGTGGAACAGGATGGCATACGGGGAAGTTATAGAAAATGTCACTGAAATTTCTACCTACTGACACCACCACAAGCCATTAATTCCCTAGCATCTCCACTCCGCTCATCTTGACCTTTACGCTGGAATTAGTTGCTAGTTCTTCAAGTGCTGCATTTCTGCAAAAAATGTATTCAGAGAAATAAACAAGTCTATTAGCTTGCTGCCTCCGCACGGCTGGTTTCGGTGCCAGGATCACCCGGAAAGGCTGCCCCGCCGGTGGCATTTTCCAGCTCCCGTTTCCTATTACAATATAAGGAACGGGAGAAGCACGGATAATGAGTTTTCCATGCACAAGCACCTAACATCATCCTGCTCACAAAACCACCCATCTCCTTCAAACACGCCACATCCTTTCCTCTTGTTTAATTATCTTAAGTGATTTGAAATGCTTTTGGACGGTTTCCCGTTGAATGTCTCCACTTCATAAATATCCTATCTGCCGCACTCCAGCGTGCGCCGCGGAGGGACGGCGACCTCGTCACGGGAAAACCTGCAGGATTGGAATTTGTGGAGCTTAATTAGCACCACAGTTTGGAGGAAAAGGGGAGCAAAATACAACCATAATAGCTGGGAAATCAGCCAAGCATCCCAAGCACCAATATTAAGGAGATGGAAGCAGCCTGCGGCCTGTTTCACATGGACAATTTGGGTTCATCATACGGCACCTTGCAACGTCCTCCCCAATCCGTTCGACGTGGGGACTCGTAAACCCTGTGGGATTCCACCTGGCACAAGCAGAGCGAATATGAATACTGCAAACCACGACTGTGTGAGGTATCTGGATGTATAAATCCCAAATAATAGCGTGTGAAAATGATTCTGAATAGGGGAAAAAGTCACCTCCCTACCCTTGTCTGGGGAGCAAAAGGTTGGTACTTCCAAAACTGTTGCATTTATTTTTTCTTCTAATGATAAAATATTAATGAAGAGACTTCTTGTTAACCAATATTGCCATGCAAACATATTCTTCCTTAGAAGAAGATACACAACACGTTTGCTAAGAAAGCAGATGGGGAAAAGAAGTTCCCTCTGTGAAATGGCTTAGGCTTGGATAAAAAATGCAGTGTAGTTTTAATGGGACATGTTACTTCGCTTGCACTCAGATGGCCATTGAGGGAAGAAGCAAGGAAATCCGTAAGGTGCATGTGAAGGAATGAGAGGAAGAGCAGCAACACTTCTCTCTGTCTTCTTATACACAATTGGAGAAGCCAAATGAATTATAATCATGTTGTTTCTGCACCCTGAAAAGGCTATCAGCCATAAAAAGCAATTAATTTGTTAAGTACTTGATAAGGGTAGGTTAATCCAGGGTAATGCCTGGAGATCTGTCCACTTTACAGGATTGGGACTCAGGAAATGTTTCAAGACACTGAGGAGTCTTCATGATGGATGCAACTATTACTCACCCTGAAGTTTTAAAAAGAGCATATTTGCATTTATAAAAGCATAAGCAGCACAGCTAGAAAGAGTTGGAAACCCTAGGAAAGGGTTTTTATATGAAAATGAGTCTCTGAATGAATTTCAAAAAGGGTTGAATTGAACTGCTTGATAGCCAATAGGCATCTGAACTGAAGAAATGTTTTAGCTGGATTTACCTAATCCACATAGGGAAAATTCCTGTACAAAAATCTACAGCGTCTTCAAAAGCAATATCAGTTACACTGGGGAATGGCTGCCCTCGCTTCTCCCATCTGGACCAAACGTGTGAGACGAGCAGGAAGCAGAGGCAGAAGCTACCTCGTGCTAACAGCACCGACGTGTTCACTTTGCAGACACCAACCCAGCTACTCCGGATCTGAGAATTATCAATTTCCAGCCTTTCTCATAGAACTACCCATGAGAACTCCTCACTAGGAGTGTTTTACGTGACCCCTTAGAGCTTCCTAGCAGAGCAGCAGAGAAGTTTGCATTTTCCAACAGTAGAAACGATGTTATCGGTTCAGCCAGGCAGCACGCCAAGAAAAGCAGACACCTCCGAACTCGTCGTGTCAGTTGAAGAGGGGTTATTGGCTACTCGACACTCGATGGAAACCACAATCTGGTTCATCTGGGCAACACGGGCAGTCCGAGCCCTTCAGAATTGTTTTTCTGTGTTAGCCACATTAAGTAGTTTTAACTCGGAATAACGGCAGTGGCTGCGAAGCTCTGAACCCACGTGCCAGAAGTTAAACATTATGCTGGAAACAGCCGCTAGACTATTACATCCCCGAAGTATCCGTGGCAAAGAGCAGAAGTAAAGAGCTCTGCAGGCTGAACCCAGACAAATTCATCCAACCCGGAGCGCTCAGAATTGGCTTTGGCTAGACAAAAGACTAACACAGCTCCCAAACTGCTGGCTCCCCTTGCACGGAGCTGCTCCTCCGCTGACAATGCTGTGGTTTCTTACGAAATGCATACTTCCCTTTGTAAAACTTCCACTAAAACTTGCACAAGATAATTTAGCGGCTTTAACACACTTATCTTGCACGCAGAAGGCAGATCAGCACTAAATATGCATGCGACACATGTAAAGTCTGTAAAATCAGGCCTCAAAAGATCACTAGAAAGCACTGAGATGTTTCAGAAGCGAAGCAGCACGTACCGCAAGCGGCAGACGTAATATTTTAATGCATTCTTTCCTAACATCATAGTGCTGTCTTTCACAAAACAAATTCTTTACATTCCCTGTGACACTTCGAGGATGGCATATTTTCATTAAATAGCGAGCTCGGAGATACTGGGCTGGAAAGCTGTCAAAGCCCATTTGAAATGTTTCATTCAATTAAATATGTCATTTGTAGCCAAGTAAAACTGTGCTGCCGAACAGATGTCATTGGGCAAACTGTCTGCCTGCAGTTTCATGTGAACATTTCTAGAGCAGCACAAACCTCCATCGAAAGCGTCCAGGAAAAGCAGTGTAACACAGAGAATTCATAGACACAAAAAGCTAAGCCACTCCAATGAAAAGTCAGGAATTATTAAAAAATAACTAGCAAGATATAACTAGTACTGTGGGGTTACAGAGGTTGCATGCAAGCATAAGGGTTTTAGAAAGGTAGGCTCTAATATGAATGAAAAATCATTGTGAACCCAGCATTTTTAGACCCTTATTGAAAGTTACTTTCTTCTTGTGACTCTTGCTTGCTTTTGCACATGAACATGCACATGTATGTTTGCATTTGTACATTTAATTTAAGTGGAGATATCAGGTGGGATGAAGAGTGCAGGGATGGCGGGAAAGCTCTGTGCAGAGCTTTATGTCTCAAGCCTACAAATCCTACTCCCATTCCCATACACTTAACACCAAGTAGATGGGAAAACCTTAGGAATGGCCACACAGTGGTAGAACAGAGGGCCACTTAGACCTATAGACTGTGTCCAAAAGCAGCCAACTGTGGATGCTAAGGGAACAATACAAAAACAGAGCACAAGGCTGCACAAAAGAAGTTGCATTTCCCCCAGATTTCTCCGTGGGGAGGGACAAGGTTGTTCACAGGGTGGAGGGATGTGTGGAGGGGACGGGGGTGAAACTTGCCTCTTTATCCCCTTTATCCTCCTTAGCCTCTTGGCCAGCTCGGGCTCCCTGCTCGTGTTCTCCAGGAGGGAAGGGAAGGGATGGAAAACCGGGAAGAGGAAGGGACCAAGGCCAGGGAGACATGAGCCCCCTTAGTCTGCACACAGGACCCCAAGGAGAAACCTCGCAGCATCCCCGGGCTGAGCGTTCACTTGTTTAGGAAACAGATTTAATATCAGATTCTGACCCAAGTTTTGCCTTCTTGCCCAGCAAGGACTGCCTGCAGGCCCTGAGGTTTCCATGTTTCCTTCTCACCCCCTTCCAGCAAACCTCATGGCACTAAAGTTGCTCAAAACGCGCTGCCAGAAAGCGTGGGTGAGACGAGCATCAGACACCAGACACCATCTTTCAGCAGTTAAAACACAAAACTATAATTTTCTTTACAATTCGCGGAAGTAATTAGCTTATAACAACATTTAACATTTAGTTGCTGACAGAGATATGACACTTATCTTACATAAGTCATTTTAATTATTCCTGCTAACCAAGACCTCAGAAATATTGTGTCGTCGCAGCTAACAATGCCTTTCCAGCCACTCTCGCTCCTGCTGCCGCTTGAAAAATTGATGCCTACAGCATCAGCATTTATCAAGCTCATTACAGATTTCATCCAAATGACTACAGATAATTAAAAGAATGCTTCATTTTTATTGGAATGTTTTTCCCCCTAACACTGCAAAGTAATTTCGGTGTTGCTCTGGGTTTTAGGAATTAATGTAAACTCATCTGCTGGAAAATGAAGTTTCAGGATTGTATACACACTATTCATATATATATATACACACACACTTATACACAAAAGACACAAATGGTATATGCATGCATAACACAAACATATATATATTCATACTTATTTTGGGGCACTTTCTATGTATTTAAACACAGTTTTTGACTGAGTTTGCAATAACTAATGCAATGTCGAGTTTGGCTTGTGTAAGTGTCATATATTACGCATAGAAATCTGCTTCATTCTAGGATCCTTAACAGCACTTCAATTAAGGAATATCCGGTATGATGAATTTCCCTTGGCACAGCTTTATCTTCAACAGTTTTATATTTTTACACCTCTTTCCAGGTTACTTTGGAACTAAAATTACCCATAAATAGCAATGACATTAAAACCCAATTATAGACACATGCCTTTTTAATGTCTCTATTATAACCCTCATTCTGGTAAATCAGAGGGAGATTATTTAATGACAGAGGGCACACAGAAAATTCTCAGGATTTAATACTAGTATCCCCATGAAATACTGCTAGCAAGGGTTCAACGAGCTGCTTCCAGAACGAGGTAGCAAAGTCAAAAACAAAATTATAAGGAGTAGAAGCTGATACAAATATTAGGAAGAAGACCTATATTTTATAAAGGCCATTTTACTTGAGCCATTTGGGAGGAAGCAAAGACTTCCTCCTGTTTGCAGAATGAATTCCCTGGATGTTCTCTTCATTCTTCTGGTTTTTCCCTTCATAATGATACTGCTTTTATTTGAGTTCCAGTCAAGTCAGCACGTGTTACTTCAGGCTTTAGTGTTGGATACTATGGGCTAAGGCAAGAAATAGCTTCTACCAACAAATAAGTAAAACAGCCAACACGGATTGGGACCTTCCAAAAAAGAGATGAGACACCTTTGTGTCACTTTTGAGAGCAACTTGGACACCAGATATTGGAGGTGCTTAGGGTGTTACGTCAGGTTGTCCATCAATCACACTGGAAACATGAAAATTCTGCGTTGCCTCCTTGCACACTGGCCAACGGGTTAAACTTATTTCTCTCCCTTCACCCTGATTTATGTGGTGGAGAAGACAGACGATATTTTACTCTTAATTGTCCTACTCAGAATAATAATATTTCCATGCAATCAAGGCTCTGCTCTGAGGGCCGACACAGAAATCCCAGTATCGTTTTGCTCAGGGAAGTCAGACACCTCAAACCAGCCACATTCCCCTCTGCCTCCTCCGTTCTGCCAACCGTTTCATTATCAGCTCAAGCAGGAGGGATATATCCAATAAATTCCCAACTATTCTCTCCCTATGAGGAGGCAGGAGGCAGGGGGACAGGGATGCACCGGCTGGTTCAGGTATTTCTGCTTTTGCAGCATGGAAAGCTCTTCAGTTCCCAGGGCTGTTAGCCCAGCATCTCAGACAGCAAATAAATGCAACAAGATGGAACATAGAAAATATGAAATAAAGATAAAAGCCAAAGCAATGAACACCAAGGGTTTTTTTTCCTTAAAATTTCTAGGCATTTTTCAGATCTCTGAAAAATCTCATGCTTTAAGGTATCCTTCTACTACCTTAAATGTTTTTCTTCCCCATCTCTCAATTTATTTTTAATGTGAAGTGACTGGTTTTTTCTTCAGATACTTCCCACTGCAGGCAAATGAACTCGCTCACCTGCATTTTATTCCCATTCTGGCTTGATTTTCCATGTGGGAGTCAGCTCCTGGGTTTCCCTAATAAACCAAATGTGCTCTGCCACAGCTTTCAAGGAAGGTAGAAGTATCTATGACAACCGCTCTTATTATTATTATTAGCTTTATCATTTCTAGATGCCATTAGTGAAATTCTCCCTGCTTCAGCCTACCCTTAAAGGCAACTCCGCTTGGTCCTGAATTTCCTCTTAGTCTCCTCTAATTTGTCCTGCTTCGGGGAGGATTGCTAAGGGCAATGACTTTGCTTTCCCCAGACTAGGTCTTGCCCAGAGATCAGCTTGGTCTGCAGCCTCAAAGTACTGTTTTTTCAGCAACTATGAGGGAGTTTTCCTGGGAAAATGGTCCTTGGTCCAACCTTGATCCAGAAGAGTCTTTTGCTCTTAAAACGGACAGCAAAGCTCAGCTTTCCAGATGACCTTTTTCGTGGTGACACTAACACACATTGAGGTGGATAGTAAGTGTATATGTTTCTAGACATAAGGGTTAAAATGACACAATGAAAATACCAATTTGGTTTCATGAGCAGAGATTTGACACACCTAGAAAGTGCATTTGGAGGCAATATTTCAAAAACACTGGTGCAAATCAGCAGAACCTCATTATCTCCTCCTGAGCTAGGGTGATTCATATGAGCTGAAAAAGAGATGAAAGAATAAAAAATTAGAATGCAAAAGAGATCTGCTCCCTGGATTAAAATCAGGCAGCAAAGGCACGAAGCTGAGTTTTGAACTCAATGCAAGACAGCAGTCGTAGCATATGAAAGAGAAAAAATCAGAGCACCGTGGAATTTCAGAAATCTGCTCTCCTAAGAGGAAGTTTTTCTTATCCCTCTGATGGATGAGAGGTACAACATCTCTGAAAGAGGAAAGTAAGTGCAGCTCCTGAGACCCCAAGCTGCAAAGGATACCAAGAATGCTGCCAGAAAGGCATTTCCAACCTTAATAAGACCTGACCAGAGAGCATTGGGCTTGTTTCAGCTTCCTGATGGTTAAGAGCTGGAGAGGCAGCAGCAGAATCTGAGCAAAAGTACCTTGAAAGCCTAGATGGCAGCCAAATAGCCAGGAGTAGGTCTGCAAGGGGCAGGACTCGACTAAGTTTATTTTTGCTTATATGTCTTCATATATTTTTGGTTGGGAAGGTCTTAGAAGCAAGGAAGTCTAAAACAAGAAGTCTACACGTGGTTCCAAAATGCCCAAAGACCCTATGAAAGGGTCAGCAAGAAAACGCTCAAGTTTTGCATGTTTGTCTGCATCTGAAGGATCCACGTTGCCAATTACCGCTGGCTGTTGTCAAGGAGCGTTACAAGGACGTGGGTGCTGTCTAGGAGCACCCAAGGAACACGATCCCGAGTTCCTCATCCTCAAAGGAAGGCGGGAGCACCGGGATACCCGCTGCCAGCAGCTGTCACAAGCGCTACGGCTTCATCTCGTTGTTGGCCTAACAACTGTCTTTTCCTTTTCCATTTCTTGCCTCAGCATATCTTCAGCTGTCATCACAGATATGTCAAGCACTATTCCCCTCCCTACAATATCAGTTCAAATTACTTCCCCGAATGCTCCTCTTCTGGCCGCTCGAAGTCTCTTTCCTCAAATGCAGTTGGTGCAAGAGTAGAACCAACTCGCTGTCTATCAGTGCGTCTTTTCCACACAGTGTCACACTGGAGATGTCAAGGATTAATACGAAAGGCAAATTAATGTAAAATTGCAAAATCACAGCGCTTATTGCAGAGTTGCTATGGAAAACTCACATGCTAAAGGGAGAAAATCTTTTGCTTAGGGCCTCAAAGGGAAGGTGAGAGCAGCCCACCTGACAGCTGACCTGCATGCCCATGCACTCCAGCAAGATCAAGAATGTGCAGGGCTTTTTTAAGCTTTCCTCCTTCCTAATAATTGTCTGATCACAAATGTGAAGAACATTGTGTTGTACAGAGAAATGCTCAAGAAAACAGCATCTCTCCAGAGGTATAGATGTAAAAATATCTGCAAAGAAAGCACCTTAAAGTGGGCGAGGAAGGGAAGGTGGCATTCTAGGGATTACAAAATCAGAAAAAAGCTGCCTCATGTAACAGCAACATTAGCGGTCAGCCTGCATTCATTTCCCATGGGTTTTTGGATATTTTTTCCCCCATTCGCCCAAATATCAGCGTTTAGGACTGCAGTTCTTTGCAGGCGACAAGGGTTTCCCATGCCGTGGTTACTACCAGGTATGAGCAGCAGCAGGGGAAAGGCTGACAGAGCCACTTTCTCACTGTACATCCATGCTAAAAGGCAGGTGTTCCAGGGCAGGAATATCTTCTTTCCACTGCGAAACTCCTTCCCTCGATCCGAAGCACCAGCTGCTCCGACGGCTGCTGATGCTGCAGGTCACACAGGCGCTTTCTGACACACAGGATAAAATCCGGGCAGCTGGAGCCAATGCAAAACATCAACTGTCCTCACGGGCATCAGGGTTTCACCCAAAGCTTTACAGAAATGTGTTTATTTACAGGTAGAAGGGAAAGGTGGCAGCAGTGAATTTAAGGCATCGGATGAGACCGCGGCCGTCTTTCCGCCAGTTGAAACTGCAGCGCGGAGCATTCCCAAGTTTTCCCTTTTTCCTTTTTTCTCCTGCCAATTGTGTGCATGGCGGGGAGGGAAGGGTACGATTTCATTTTCCTGTTTTGAAAAACATCCCTTCCCAATGGGGAAAGCCTACCAACACTGAGGAGGAAACTGCAGAATTGTGGCTGGGGTCCAGCTGAGATTTCAGCACCCATTTAAGTAGAAACACATGAATTTCCAGTTCCTCGCAGACGGCTGAGCGCACAGGGCTGAAGCTTTGTAAGGGCTTTGTGTTTCTTCTTGAAATGGGTTGTGAGAGTCTATGTTTAAATAACCTCTAGAAGGGGCAGCACTCAGCTGTGTGTCTTACTGGGACGTATACAATGTATAAGCCAAGGTATAAGGGATGTATATACATTAGAATATTAGAATATAAGAAGTGATAACCTCACAGGAGAGTCTGAAACCATCCTGCTCTTTATACTTTCAACATCAGCAACTTCTAAACACCAGACAGAAATAAATCCAGTGAAATTCACCGCAAAAAGTACGATGAATGGAGGGAAAGGAGAAGATGCAAGAAATATGGCTCTGAACAATTAGCATATACGACTTCTGCGGGTTATTTATATCATTTAAGTGTGTGGAGGTTGCAAGGCGCCTGCAGACTGCACCAGGACCTGGGTGCAGGTTTCCCTTATCCATCTCCTCCCAGACACGGGCAGAGATGTCCAAGCCGGCCACGTGCGGTGACACCAGTGTCCCCATCCAGCCCCTCCGTTATCCCACAGCAGCACTTTGATTTTCACTAATATTGCACCAGTGGACGCTAAATGCTGTTTGTTGTGCCAAAAGGCACTCTGAGGAGCGAGCACGCTCTGCAGCTTCCACCACAAGGATCTTTTACGTGTGGCCCCTTCAATGTTCGCAGCCAGTTCGCGCCAACCGTCATGACTTATTAAATGTGCAGCTGCAGCTCGTTCTCCATTTCTCGTTGCTGGGCCATGTAACTCTGAAACCTTCAGCTCCCGAACGACCGCGATGCATCGCTATAAACTGATTAAATTGAACTATGAGAGTGGGGAGAGCATTCCTGCTCCGTAAAGGCTTTGGGAAGGTACCGTGCCATTTCACGGAACACAACAAGTGGAAGGAAATGGAAAATCTCTCTGTCCTGGATATTCTGGGAAGTGCGAGGATGGGCTTAGCCCTGGTGAGGATAACGCACCATCGAAACGTGCACTGAAGCTCCCTCCGTTCCATCAACAGCAAGGGAGAAAATAGCAATATTCCTGATACTTGAAGGCCTACGAGCAGAGAAACACCTGGAATAACACTTGAGAATATGCAGTAACGAGGGAGATAAAAGAGAAAAATGAGCACAGCACCTTGGGTCTATTGCAAACTGTTCTGCACCTTCAGAAACTCAGCTCATTGGCCCAATTCCCTACTTTTTTCCTGCAAAATGGTGTTATGCTTCTGTGCCCCAGTTGTACATGTTAGACAGTGAAGCCTGCCAATCATTGCCATGTATAGCTATAATCCTATGGAGTCCGGTGTTATAAAATATACATGTTTTCCCGGTTAGACAACGTTAACAGTTTCATAGCTAGAGTTTTATCAGGT
>JAWLRI010000060.1:5638483-5659099 GCA_034781795.1 Crypturellus tataupa | reverse complement strand
AATGCATGCATTTGCAAGGTAATTAATTAGCATACTAAAAATACACCTGCTGCTGTCTAGAGCAAAATATACCTCTTGTGCTGCTGATTGGTTTTCGGGTTGCATCAATGCCTCTGTATTTCACTTTGCAGGAAAAGTCTCTTACAACCCTATTAAACTTCTGTCTTTGAGCAATATGTGTTGGGCTGTCCTGCTGCCAGGTGCTCATGCTGCAGTCACTTTAGACAATCTATAGCAGCTTATGACATCCTATTATAATACTTAGCCCTCATTGCCTTTTTAAAACGTTATTTAGCTGGTAAGAAGCGACGCGAGCGCAGATGGGAGAGCTGGCACCAAACGAACTCTCTTTTGCTCTCAGTTGCAGAGAGTTTCCAAACCCTCCTCCTAAAAGGTTATTGTTGCATGCACATTCCTGCCCATCAAAAGACAAAGATCTGAGTCATAGCATGGGCTACAAGTAAGTAGAACTACCATTTCTCTTAAATATAAACATAATTCTTAAATAAAGAATTCAAAGAAAGAAGATTTTGCAAAGACACTGTGTTTTTCAGAGAGATGACCCACAAATTACTTGTGAGTTTTAACATGAGTTAGTTGAAGGGGAAGCTAGAGACAAATTCAGTATTAGCAGCTAAAATATATTAAAGTTATAACTCACTTTGCCTATCTTAGGATTTGAGTGCACATTTTTAATACACGTAAAAAATCATACCCTGTCCTGCAGGAAGACAAAGCTTTAAAGTGGTTTGCAAGGGGTAGACACATGCAAAAAGGTGTAATTCAAAGCAGCTCAACTTGGATTCTGCCATCCTTTAATAGCTAATTCTGCAGCTCTAAATTTTGCAATGATTCTACAGAAAGTGACTTTGCCTGTTTTGCATTCAGAGCCTTTTTGGTCCTATCATCTGGGCTGCATCTTGCTCAGATCTCTCGAGCTCCCCGTGGTGCTCGCTGTCTCCTACCTGCAGCCTTCTATTCTCCGCAGCTCTATCCCAGCCTTTCTTCCTCACACACGCTCACTATTTCATCTACTTAAATGGCACCTATTTGCTCCATATATTCTGAAGTTTAAAAGGGAGGAGGTGATGGAAGTCACCAGCAGGCTGCAAGCACTGAAAACCCCAAACTTGCCCGGTGTGACACCGGTCAGCAGGCTCGACGCCGCGGGTAAATAATAGTGGTAATAAAACAACTGCCCTTCAGATCAAAATGTGCATGTTAATGGGTTTAAACCAAAAGAAAAAAAATAAAAAAATGAATTTAGATGAGGAAATATTACAGCCAAGCTGTTTAATGTCTTTCATACCAACAGTTTAGCAAATTTTGTTCCCTAAAGCAGCATCAGTGTTTTATTTTTGTAACAGGCCATACTCCCATCTAGTGCATCTCTAGAGTGCCCTTTCCTTTCCCCATTTATCAGATGGCTGCGGAAGGCACCGAATACTGAGTGCGACTTCCAGTTCTCCTACCCCTTATCCGGGGATACCCTGTCATTCCCAAGTGGGGTTTTCCCTATTGCATGGAAGAGCTTAACCTGAATTCAGGAGCCAAGCCACTGCTCTAGCTTTTGAAAAGCCCAATAACTCCATTATAAGTAAAAGAAAGTTTTGTAACTGAATCTTTGTCAGATTTCTTTGAGGAAAATAGGTCGTGTCAGACAAACCAGAGTTTCCTCTTTGATAAGGTTCCATATTTGTTGTTATGAAGACGATTACCTGCTTTAAAGTGCTGGAAAGGGTTTGACCTTGCGTTGTGCAGAGTACTGACTAAAAATCCACACAGAAGGTGCATGCAATGGAATAGGACTTAGTGGAGCAAGAGAATTCCAAAAATTGGCCAAGCGTGGGCGTTTTTGGCTCCAGGAGAGTTTCCGTGGGGCTCTGCAGCAGGTACCTTGTTACTCCTCACTGTCATAAACAGCCCTCAAGGTAAAATATGCAGCTTATTCACACTGGGGAGAAACGAGAAGGAAACGACCGCTCTGCTAATTGGGCCTCTTCTAGGAAGGTGAATATGAAAATGTGAATTCCTCGTGTTGAGGGGGTTCCTCAAAGGGAGCTCAGCCTGGCCAAGAGGTGCCATCCCAGCGTGTAATTCCTGAATGTCCATAGGATATTGGGACGGACACACACAGGAGCCAACCCCAAAGCCCTTTTGGGTCCATGGGTGTATTTCTCTAAACTATACCGTGGTCTGGAAATGCAATTAATGGTTCTAGCCCAGGCATTAGTTTCCAGCAAGGGCTTCAGCCCAGTATTAACAGCTACCCTGATCCTCTGAGCTGATCACACCATTCTGCTATTTGAAGAGTGAAATAAAAACAACTAATTTCCCTGCATAGGTCCCTCTCACCCTCACTGAAAATAGTGATGGTGCTTTTAGAAAAAGGTCTATGAAAACACTGCCGTTGCTCTGATTTTACTTGTGATTTTGAAGTTGCTAGTTTTGACACTGAACTCCCCTTCTGAGCTTCAGGATATTCTAAAACCACCAACTCATTTAGGGCTGTACTGCAAAATTCACTGAGGAGCAACTTAAAAACAATTAAAATACCTGTATGCGTGATAAGAATATATGAGACAGAATCACTGGCTCTTCTTAAACTCAATCCAATTCAACATTTTCATTCATTTTCTTGGTGTTTTACATTCCCTCTTCCAATACCCTCTTTTCCAAAGATCTCATCATTGTGGACCACAGATTCTTGAATCATTTAAGCTTTGTCACAAGAATTTCACGTGTTCTTTCAAACACACCTACCCTCCTCCAAAGCCTGCTAGAAAGCTTGATTTATTACCTCGCGCTTCATTTTATCAGCCAGTAATCAATATGATTTATTTTAATGCGATAATATTAACCTAAAGTAGATTTCACAGGAGGAAATATGAAAACAATTTCCATAGGCTCCATTCTGCTTCCTTGGCTTTTAAGGAAGAGCTAACAGACAGCAGCTGGAATCACAGCATCCGAGGGCGAGGGGCAGCGCTCAGTTCATGAGCTTCCAATTGGGATGCAAACACTAAAAATTAATATCTCGCTGGTGCTGCAATTGCATTAGCTATGAACCCTGAAGTGCTGCCCCTCAGGATGGTCCCCCAAGCTGAGATCTTGGATATGAGAGTTTTGGAGCTGGATTTTAACCCCTGATCCCAAGGGAATTTGCTCTCTCGGAATGGAAGCGCTTCCCACCAAGGAACCCGCGGCGGCTGGGGACACAGTTGCTCATTGCAGCAGATGCCACCTGAAATGCGATGTCAATAAATACATTCCTTGCCCTGCTATAAATCCGAATAAAGGAAATTTGCCCGTAGTTTGGTTCAATTAAGTACCAGAATGCAAAATTGGGAAAACTAGAAATGCAGCTAGCAGTGCTCAAAAGGAGCCCCCAACTTAAATATTTCCCCCTTTTCTGGTAAGAAAAATATTAGAGTGGGCAGAGGTAGCCACCGTTTTCACTGGTTTTCAGGGAAATATTTGCCACCTGGTTTGCTGAGGTATGGAGAGTTAACAGAGAAATCCAAGCCCCTGCTTTCAATGTTAAAAGAGTATTTTCTATCGGAAAGCAGGTATTAAACCAGTCTTGCCTGGGTAGAGGGTTTTCCCGCTCCTTTTAGCAGCTATTCGAGTGTTAGCACACTGTTTGGTTATAAGAAATGCAGTATATGTAAGAAAATCTAATGATGCTATAACGTTTATAAGTTAAATGCCAAGGCTTCATATGCTGACAATGAATCACAAGGTTTATCTCAGAGTATCTGTGTTTACCATTTCCAGTGCTCACTTTCAATTCGGTAAAGTGGGTTTTTTTCACATTTCATGTATATTTATGAATATTCTATTACTGCCAAATTCCTAGCTTAGCTATCTTTGCAGTGCTTAATACATATTCAAAAGTCACAGCTGTGACTAGGAGGAGATGAGTATTTTCATGGAAGCCAATTTTTCGCACATATCAAAATGTGTTTCCTTAATTTATTGTCACATGCTTGTTAAATCATATTTTAGATCCCTTTCCTAATGTATACTTAGGCAGAAAATATATTGCGGTTTGAACGACTCCTACAATTGCAGCCCGTACTTATTTAAAGAAAGATTTCCTTCAATTATGGAATACTGTGGGCAAAACACTGGCAACGGCATTTGGCGCTTAGCGGGAGTGCCTGCAAACTACCCAAACTCTCAAATATTATTAACATGCAGAGTGCTGATGGCTCTCCTATAATATCTGTGACAGCTACTGCCATTACGGGCTGTTCTCAGAAATTACTAATTAAGTAACTCAGTAATAAGGATGAAGGATGAGAACTGGAAGAGATTTAATTCCTGATGAACTCGCTGTGTGCTGCAGCGTTTACTGGTGTTTTGTAAGTTTGAGGAAAAGCTGAATCTAAATAGGAAAGCAGGGAGTTTGCTGCTTAGTCTGAACTGAGCGGATGACTTCTTAAATCCCGATTTTACTGAAAACGGGACTGTTGGGATAGCTGTAAATGCTTGATCTATGTGATGGTGCCCAGGGAAAGGGATCCCCTGCAATGATCCCTGGAGAGGGTGATGCCAGGATGAGGAGTCTAGAGGACCGAGCAGCACTAGGGGCTCTGCACATACTAATGTCCTCTAAAAGTGCATCTAAATATTATATATAGGTTATTTAGGTCTGCTGAATGGGCAGGAGGGCGCTGCTGGGTAGATCAGGCAGCTGTAAATTACTGAAACCTCATCTGGCTGCACCAGGGTGGCATTCAGCTAGTGCATTGGAAATCCACGTTACTTGCTTTAGTCTGGACAAACCCAAAGTGCAGGAATTGTTAGGGTCTAGCAAGAGATGCAAGGAATGAGACACCTGGCATTAAAATACATCTCGTTCTGGAAAACAATACAGATGCAATGTTTCTGCATAGTTTGTACATTTATAATGGAGTGGTACTATCTCCAGAGCATGGATTTCCCCGTATCATTTTCATCTGCTTAGTGAGCCAGAGTTTGTTAACCATCTGCACATGTGCAGTATAGAATTTAAAAGTAATTATTTTTATAGCATTCCAAATTGCTATTGCATAAAATTGCATATATTTTTCAGATAAACAGCCTGAGGTTACCCAAGTCATAAAATACATTAGATCATTTTGCATTCGTTTCAGTTTAGCTGTTGTGCAACTACAAGACCGTGTATATATATGTTGTCTCCAAGAAATATAAATATTTCCAATGAAGTTTTAAGGTTCCTTCCTAGTAAATGTAGCTGAAGGGGAAGCTTTGGGTGTTTTATTTTCATGCTTCCAGGGATATAGGTGAAACTGTGGCTATTGCAACTATAGTTCACAAACTCAGATGGAAATTATTCAGGTGAGGCTTTGCAGGAGGTTCTAATTGCTCCTCCTGAATAATTTACAGTGGAAAACTATATCTACAACACGCATCTGAGGCTAAGATTGTCCAGCCGATGTTGAGCTGTTTTCTTCACTGTTCAGGACTGTTTGGAGGATCTGTGGAGGAAGCAGGAGGGGCTGGAGCCATCTGACCTAAAATCTGTAAATTAACTAAATCCATAAGAAATACCCTCAGTTTCTGAAGTCCTAAAAAGAGCCAAACCGTCACAACGGAGTCAAAATACCTGACTTGCAAATGACAGCTTGCCATTTGCGAAGACACAAGATGCAAAGCTGTAGTTAAAATCTCCACGCACAACCTCAGTTGAAAGCTAAGCTAAGTTTTGCATGCATTTAGTGCCTTCATGTAGCCAAAACCCAAGTAATTTCCCTTCAAGGTGGCCATTACCCCAGGAATAACTGCTCCACATTCAAGTGGTTTCGAAGCCGTGCACAGCCCCAGCCTGGCCAAGTTTTGCATTCGCTAGCACATGCCTCTCTGAAAAGCTCCCTGTAATTATTTGGAAGGTCAAAATAAGACAGAATACCGCAAAACCACTGAAAAGAGGACATATTTCACCACAGACTCTCGTTTTATTTTTATTTTCTCTCAGAAAAGAGCATCCCTGGCAGGTAAATCCACAGAAAAAACTCGGGCAAGGTTAGCACAAGCTTTTGAGAAGCGAGTCTTGCCAAACGCTACATTTCTCTTGCCTAAGGCAAACAGTTTTTTTTCTGGTGGATAAACAACAATATCATCCCACCGACATGTGTAAATTCAATTCCTTCATGCACAAATTCCGTAATTATTTTCCAGGCTTTGATAAATAGCATGAGCTCTGTATTATGCACGGCCCTCCCCTGTAATGAATATATTTCCTTTTTTCAAGTCTGCAGGTCTAAAAGCATAAATAAGAAGGAAGCAAGAAAAATAAAAAGAGAAGCTGTTTCAACATGTTGATTGTGAATAAGGTCAAAAGGAAGCAAAACCCCCAGCGTGTCCTCAAGGTTTGCTAATGCTCTCACAACGCAAGTCTCTAAATGTAACACCTTCAGACAGCTGTAAATTTGATCTACAACAGTAATAATTGCAGCAGTGATTTCTAATCAGGAATTACTGGCCCTATCATGTCTGGTACATTTTTTATTCATAGTTTTATGCTTTTCCTTAGCATCCGTTTAAACAGAGTCGCATAGTTTGGGAAATTAAATGAGAAAACTATACGGCAGCTCAATCATTGCTAATTTAAAGCAAATAGTCAAATTAACATTTTCACTCAGGAAATGCCACTGCAATGTAATTCCTCAACAAAACGTACTCATCGATATGGAAGTTTTAAGCTTTTAGATGCTCTTCTGTCGCAGGTGCACGTAAATGCACCCGCTTCCAATCCCGTTGCCATCCTTGTGGAGAGCACCCTGGGGCACAGTGCGATGCAGAATTCGGGATGCAGAAATTAGGAGCCCAGTTTGGAATGCACCTCTACAATTCTGGATGCACCTCTGCAATTTGGGATGTAGAAATCAGGAGTCCAGTTTGGGATGCACCTCTGCAATTCACGATGCACCTCTGCAATTCGGGATGCAGAAGTTAGGAGCCCAATTCGGGATGCAGAAATGAGGAGCCCATTTTAACACTTCTCCAGCCCACGGAGGCCCCGGCCCAGGGGCCACCAAGTCTGGCAGCATCAGTTCAACCCGCTCGGAACATCCTGGGGTTTATTCCAAACGTCTCTCTCTATGCAAGAGCAGGCGGGTTGTGTCCCGCTAAGCGGAGGTCTCTAAGCTTCGCCTTTGAAGCAGTAGCACATGAGGGAAGGCAGGAAAAGGCAACGAGGAGGCGGCTGATCCGCACGTGGCAGCTCCTCGGGGTGACTCTCCAGAGCAGCAAGTGCTCAGGCTCGAGCAGGACCCGGTTAAATCTCAGCTGTTCCCACGCGATCCCTTCCCTGCTCCAGAGAGAGGGGTTCCCTGCCGGCATCGGGACCGCGCGTGCCTGCTGGAATAATGCGGGATCGTCCTGGGATCCCCTGCATGGACATGGACACGGACATAGTGCCTGCGGCGGCGGCTCCCGTCACTGGAGGGCACAAGACGGCTGCTTTCCCTGGCTCTCCCAGGGCCTCTTCCCCCAAAGTTTGGGAAAACTGCCCTTTGGCGGCTCTTTTTTACCTCTCAAAAATTGCATTTTCTCCCTCAAATTACCTGGATGCTCAAGAGCTCCTTCGTCAATCCTCATTGACTGCTCATTGTGAAAAACATACATACATACATACAAATATATATATATATATATGTCCTGTGAAGCTTTCCAGACAGGGTTACCACTCATTAACTCCAGCATACATTTTGCAATCCTGTTTTTCTCTTGCTCCCGGCTTTACATCCTGGAGTTCATTAGCACCAAAGCCAAATCCCCGGCTCTGCCCTCGCCTTAACTGCGGCAAATTGGGCGTCCGTCCCTCCAGGCTGTTGTGCTCATTCAGCATTTCCTGGAGAAACCCGAGGAAAAAGCGGTTCCAGGGAAAGCTGCTGCTTTTCTAAGGCCGTGCACTTGGGCAGCTCCGCGCGGGGAGACGCACGAGCAGGTCCTAATGCAATGGATTTTGCAATCCCGTTTTGACACATAGGCTGGAACGGTCGGACGCGACTTCTGGAGAAGCTTTTTGGCAAGCAGTTCCATTAGCGCACGACGTTTGGCCCGGCTCTGCTCGAGAAGTCGGGGCTAAAACTCAGAATGATTTTAACGAGAGAAGAAGTAGGTCAGGGCTGGAAAATCTCATGCGCAGCCTGTACGGCCTGTCAGCGATTCCCTGGGATCCTCGCGGGAAGAGGAGGAATTCCGAGCGAGCAAAGCCGGGACGTCACTTTTACTGCCCTGTCCAGGAAGACGCTGCAGCCCAAAATGCTTCGGACTGGAACCGTCACAGCTCCGCATCCTGCAAATCCTTTGGGAAGCTTTTCCGCCTATCCCAGGACGTCACCGCACGGCTACGCAGCGACGCTCCCATTTGCACATCCCTTCAGGATGTTTGAAAGACCAACATATAAAAATTAAAGCAGTTTAAAGCACCCTTTATAGGTAATTTATACTTGATTTTGAACTTTAAAGTAGTAACATTTTCTAATCAAATGATGCTGACTACTACTTACTATGGCTGCGCTCACCAGAGGCCACAAAAGTTTATTCAGTGACCTACATCCCTGAGCAAATCATAAAATTCTATTTTCAAGTGACTAAATTATGCTGTTGTTTGGTAAAAAATGTATGATATAACAGCTTGTAGCAGGATCCCAGGAATGTAGGATGGGAAGGAATCACCTGGTAATAAACACTCACTTAGCCATGGTGTATAGAGCCATCAGCTCCATTCCTTTCAAGCTGAGAAATTCCCGGGATCTTCCAGTAAGAAAAGGAAACCCTTCCGAACTGGAGCCCGAAGCCCTAGGACTGCTGTGGCACAGGAGCAAAGGAATTGCCCCTATCCCAATCCTCCCAACAGCAACAGATCTGCTAACTAAAAACACCAGATAATTCAGATTATCTGGACATTTATGCTTGCTCACCTACCTCCATGCCACGGAGGAAAGCCTGTGTTACCAATACCAAATTCAATATAAAATTAAATATATATATATATCTCCAAGCAATCTCTCTACAGATTACCGTTGTCCAAAGAAAATACAAACATTCACCATAATGATGCACTGTTGCACACAGACAAGTCCCAGTTGCATTGCATTATCCACAAGCATCCAGATGTTTTGGAAATCCCTCCACAAGGTTGTAGTTACATTCAGCAAACATTGCGCGAGTTACGTGTTTTTAATTGCTATAAAAGTGATACTTCATGCCTAGAACACACTTTACTAACATTATCATGACGCAAGAGGGTCACGTTTGACCAGATTAGTAGCTGTACGCAGCTTATATGTATATATATAAGCATATATACATATAAATATATATATATAAATCTAAATACATAAATATATATATGGGCCATTGGTTTTACATCAAGCTAGGATCTACTCTGCTGCCTTCTTTGCTCCTATTTTTCCGCATTGGCCTAACTTGTGCTATGAAATTTGCATGCTCCGGCCATGCTATCTAATACTCGGTGTCATTCTGGCACATTGAAATACACATTAAACGCAGGAGGAGCAAGAAGCTGGAATTTGTTAAAAAGGTGCTGGCAGCCGCGCAGATGTCAGCTGTTTTCATAACAATAAAGTGTTCTTTTGGGGACAGCGCAAAAACACCATTTTCAATAATTAACACACAAAAAAACAAGCTAAGTCAGTCACGCCAGCCAAGGGTGATAACGCAAACGTTTTTTTTATTAGCAGAACATCATCCATTTATTTTTTTCTGGCTTGCTTTCACGGCATCTGAATTATTATTGTGGTCCTAGATGCTACTCTGCCCTCGGAGCACAAGAGCATCTCTGCACATCATTAAATATCTGTTCTGTTGGCACTGCACGCCTAGGTATTGGGTAGAGGAACCCTTTTTTTCAACGCTGGGTTCACTTTGGTGAATATTCACCCAAAAGTGCCCTGTTGGAGAAGCCTTTTGGTGATGCAAGCAGCAAAGGATGCTAAAACAGCACGTTCCCATCCCTGCCATGATCCTGCCCAGCTCCTCATTGCTGAAGACTGCTCCAGGAAAGAAAATCTCTCGTAAAAGATAAAGAAAATGGAGATTTCATATTAATATCAGCAGACTTTGATCTGGTAATATATCTGCCAAATGCTATTCCGGTATCACGTTCTAAATCTTTGTCTCCGAAACGATGCGGATTGTCAGAACTTCATACATAAATTTATAAGAGAACATCTTTAATTTCATGCAAATGTCAGTCCTAAATGGCTCTAGTAAAATACTCATTGTCTCCTACTATCGTAAATTTCAAACTTCTTCCCGTTTTCCATGGGCTCCAAAGATGAATGATATTCTAAGTGTTCTCGTTATACACTCCCATGGCCTTGCTCTTGCAATGTGTTGCTGTGTTGATACATTAAGATCCAGCTAGGAGATAGTATTGAAGAGAAGCCTAGCAGCTCTGAAAGAAAATTCCCTAAAAATCATGGAATAAAACACTTTAATGTGTTCAAAATGTCTCTCTCTTTTTTTTTCTAGATAAAAATGCCTGTTTTATTGAATATAAACTCATGAATATTTTGGGGTGTCATAAACTCTTCTTTGAGTAATTAGATCATTTGAAGCTTTTGCCCAGCTATCGTATTTTTGTCACACTAATGACAAAATCTACTTTTCCTTCTCAATGGAAACTTTCTGTTTTGAGTGTTTATCAGGAGAAAAAGAAGTTTTCCACATTTTTTTTTTCCAGAAATGCCTGGCTGGTCCAGCGGACGCTTCCAAGGAGAGGGAGGAAGGGGACAGGTGGCACAAGTGCCACTTCCTCAAAGCAGGTGACAAAATGCACGACCAGCCAAGAGGAAAATGAAGAATTTCATCGTCCACTGCAGGGGGATTAACAGACAACACTGAGATGTGGAGAGAAAAGAGAGAAAAAGGGCTACCAGCAACAGAGAAATGAAGCACAACTAGAATATGGATAATGTGTTTGTTTTTTTCCCTGCTGTTTTGCATTATCAAGAATTAATGCAATAGTTCAATTAACAGCACAGTGCTCATTTACTATAGCTGTGGAAAGAGTCCTTCCTCCAAGGCCCTGCAGAGCTTCTGTGCACGTCTGGGACATGAATCAAACATGACAGGGATATTACAAACCTTATTCTATGTTGTTATAGAGATTTTACTAAAATCTTCCAGGGATAAGAGAATTGGAGCTGGATTCAGTGTAACTCATACAGGCATCGGCTCTTTTACGCCACTGAAAACCAGAACCGCGAATTTCCCAGAACAACTTTGCATAAGTTTGCCTTGGAAGCCACCCTTATATAATTAGTACATAGGATAATACATAATATAATTAATAAATATATAGTTCAGGGCCTGTATAAGCACACACACACAGTGGATTCCCTTATGTCACGCTCATGCCAAGCAGAGAAATTCCAAAGGCGCCCTGCGAGGGAATGCATAAACATCAGAGTTTGAGTCTGCTCTGAAAAATAAATCATTATTTTTCAAAAGGAGAAAATAAATCAGTGGTAGAAATGAATGGCAATCAGATACCTTTCATACAAACAGAAAATAATAAAGCAAATTCACTGGAGAATATTAGAATGTAGACTATGATAAGCAAAGCATGAGTGGGGAAGCAGAGGAAATGAGAACAAGGTTAGAATATGCTCCTCTTTCCTATTTATTCAAAATTCAAAAAGTCGAGATTTCTGGAAACCCTTACTTCAAAACAGGGTGACACAGGCCCTCCGCATTTCGGATACTCTCACTCAAAATATTTATGTGAGCGCAAACATAAGAATCAATTCTCAAGCTCTGACTTTTACATTGATGATAAATTACCAAGCGAAGCAGCTGTGTCCTAGCAACAACATACACTCGCTAAACTCGGGCAATTGAAAAATCAATCAAATCCAGACGAAATTAAGATTAAATGTCACAAATGCTAAGATATGAAAAATACCAGGCCTTTTCAATTTAACCTTTTTTTAAATTCTCATCTCCACATCTTTCGCAACTTTTCATGTGATGCTATTAGTAATACAGAGAAATAAATTAGAGTTGACTTTTGCTAAAATATCTGAATAGTACAATAGTTGTACTAGGAGTATAGAATGGAGTTCCCATTTTCCTGGGATGAAAACGTGCGGTTTTCATACAGCATAAACACAGCCAGGCTCCAAATTCAGCCACTTTAGTGCTTGATCTTGTCTCATCATAAACTCCTTTCTAAGCCACAAGGGTCCTAATATTTCCTTGACTGAACCTCAACTCAAACCCCGTACAAGCTCTAATTGGGATTTATCGTGTCACATCGGTTTAATTGTAGCTCATCTTTGACATAATTTCCTACGGGGACAAGACACTTCCCCGATGTCCTTTTCCAGTGCCAGCTGGGCACTCTATCTCAATGTGAAAGTCGTTTGCATATTTTAGTCCCATCAAAAGTTCCACTTTCAATGACATATTTGACAGTCGTCTTTTGCTTAGACTGAGATATTATCCTAATTTTTATGTTGTTTGATCCTCCTTAGTCCAGCTGGCTGGGACTTAGCATGGGTCTTGTTCTTCACTCTCCAAAGCTGAAAAACTAGAAGTAGCTTCCAGAATTAAGTAAAATGCAGTGTATATTCTATGCTCTATGAAATGAGCAGAACAGCCTTTTTCAAAGCATTTCTGCCCGGTGTCTTCTAGTCACACTTGCTTAATTTGTGACAAATTCTCTTCTGCTAAAGATGAGGAGCCCTAGAAAAGTTAATTGGATTCTGATCCAGCCCATCTCTAATGGAAATTATTGACTTATATCCAAATGGAAAACCACTTCTGTTCAGTTATTCCCTGGGTGCTTTGCATTCCCAAAAGCGAAAACGAAAATACCCCAAAATTCCAGTAATTGAAACCTAAATTTTAAAACTTTTCCCTCATCATTGGGATAGTTTATCCATAGAGACGACCATAAAGATGACTTTTTGGTGTTATGGTGCACCTATGGCAATATCTGCATGTGAGCTACAGATCATTGCCAATAAATGACGATAAATAAAGAATTTCAGCCCCGCTAGTGGCAACTTCATCGCAGTGAAGATGCGAAGCCACAACCCAGCAGCTCAGGGCTCCTCTCATAGGTAGTAACAGGCTTTTGGATGATCCCTTTAGATAAAGGGAGGAGAAGGAACTTAATGTGGCTGAAGTCTCAGTTCTGTCTCATTTTGAAGGTAAAAAAGAGTTCACGTTGTAGATCACAATCACCAAAACTCTGTTGTATCACACAAAAAAACATTAGGGTAAAACTCTTGGGAAAAAATGTGCAATCTGCAGTTCTTAGAGGCTTCAGCTGCCCTGTGCTGAGTTCTCACAGACAAACCTGCCCCGACTTCCATGGAAATACATCTTCCACAAGGCAAAATCAATAGATTTTCATTCACATCTCAGAATCGGAGACTCTCGCCAACATGTAGTGCTGCAGGTTGAATGCTCTACCTACGGCTTACAGCCTACCTGTACGGAAAATCCATAGATCCATAGAAAATCCATGGATTTCTTTAAAGAGGATTATGGGAAACTCAACAAAAGAGAGATTTTCTTTCAGTTCAACTACCCAAAATGAGACACAACATCTTCCCTGTTGAGATGAAAACAGGCAAAGACACAACATGCCCTGTTTGAACTCCCAAACACGGGCACACCATGCAGAAACCACCCAATAAGACTACTCAAGCCCACAAGGATATTATAGTTTCATTTAAATGGGTGTATGAATCCTAAATATGGCAAAACTAGCCTAATAAAGCTGCTGATTTCTAACTGCCAGGACCAAAGCTCAGGAATCACTAGGAAATGATTAAGAAATCTTTAGGAAAATGTACACAATTCACCCCAGCACAGACGGCCCATGCAAAAACTGTGCTGCAAAACCCCTAGAGATGGTTTCAGTTCTCCAAGCCACCGACCTGCAGACTTCCCATATTGGGAGTGCAGTTGCCAAGGAGGAAGCTAATATCACCATAATACTTACTTTTTCCAGTAACATGTATATGCTGTGCAGAACGGGATTTACTGCTGAAGCTGCACCAACAAGTAAATTATTCAATTATTCATAAGAGATGAGATAAAAGACGGAGTGAAACACTTAGACTCCCTAGTTGTGAGCGTGATCACAAACGTGCTAACAGGGCAGACTGGGAATCGCAGGGTACTTAATTTAAGTTGTACAAATTATGCATATAAAATACCGAACGTTGATCAAAAAAGAGCCCTCCTGTACCTACATTTTATCTTTCATGTAAACACAGTTCAAATAGAATTAAGCAAATATGCAATTAATCAACACTCTTAAATTGTTCTGCTTATCACCACCATAAAACAGGATGCTTAGAGGACTGCTCTATCAACATTCAATTAAACAGTTTTAATAAAGCCATTTAACGGGAATTAACAAAGGTTTGAATACGAAGTATCCCTGCCACACATTAGGTGGCTCTTTAAACATTTTCTAAAGAAATACAGTAAAGAACCATTAAAATATTTATGTAATGTTTGCATTAGTTCTATTTAACGGGCACAGCAGCAATATCAGAGGTATAAAACACTTTGTTTCTCAGAGCTGCATGCTTATGCACCAGTTCTAGGAGATAAATGCAGGTCCTGCTTTGGAATCAAGACCCTTAAGCCTTCTGTTTTAAAGAGAAAATGGTTAAATCTGTCATTTAGGCTCTGTTTTTACCAGGAGTGGGTCCTCGCTTGCAGAGGGCTGTTACTCATTGCAGGGGATTGTGCTGGGGCAGCAGTTCTGGGCCGCGAGGCTCCTCCTCGGCTCCTGCATAACAAAAAAGCCTCCCAGGACTTGTTAAATTAACCAGTGCAACCAAGTCCAACTCTGTGCTATTTGCACAGGGACTGGAAAAGATTTCACGTTTCCATGTGCATAAACAAAACCTGGCTCAGCACACCAGGGACTTTGGAGGTTTAGAGAAGACATTCACATTAATCCGCTGAACAATTCATTCTACCCTGCCCTTTCCTCCGAAGTGAATTCATTACTTATTAAAAATGCACATTTCGCTGCTGGCCCCCTCGCTCCCGGTGAGTCATTCCTGGACCCCAACGCGAACACGTCGAGCTCGAACCGGGACAGCAATTCCCTCCGGTGGCTCGTGGACAGCTACAGGGAAAGGAGAACCCTCAGCATGGCCAGCAAAGGGAGACAGGGACAAATTCCACAGGAATTTAAGGAAAAACGACTTGACAGTGAGGGTGATGGAGCCCTGGAACAGGCTGCCCAGGGAGGTGGTGGAGTCTCCTTCTCTGGAGATCTTCAAACCCACCCGGATGCTCTGGGTGACCCTGCATGTGCAGGGGGTTGGACTGGATCATCTCTAGAGGCCCCTTCCAACCTTAATGATTCCATGATGATAAGTGTCTCTCCTGCTCTTTCTCCAAGGATTTCAATCCACAAGAGCATCAGTCTTTGCAGCAAGGGGGCTACAAGCTCTGCTTGCCTTTGAGATGGCACCATGGAGCAAAACCAAATTATTGGGAGCTCTGGAAATGCAACAAATCCACTCACCCTGGGAGGGAGCAATGAAGCAGTCCCGACCATGCTGCATTTTGTCTCCAGTAGCTGCCAAGCAGGGAGAAAATCTTTGCTTCTTGCCAAACTGGGCAAAGATTGCTAAATATGAGCCCATTTTTATGTTTTGGACTTTGTGGTGTGCTCTTGTCTCGAGGAACTGTTGTTTGCAGCGTAGGGGAGATTGCTCCAAATGTGCATAAAGGCCCATATTTCTTGTCTGAGATTAGCAGCACTTTTTCTTTAAAAATATCAAAGAGGAGCAACCAGATAAAAACCTCTTAATGAGAACTGGCATGTATTAAAAAATTATACCAAATCACTACACCTGAGTTTGAAGAAACTGCATTGCATGCTCAGCTTGAGCATTCTTTTTTAGAAAAGTTTAGAGAGACCCTTTTTTGCCACAATTTCCACACAGTAAATAACATGATGAAGACTTTCAAGGTGATGCGACTGCTTTATGAACAAGGATTGCACTACCGTTCAAACCAAGGCAGAAGGGATAAGAGCTTTGGGTTATTTTCCTGAGACCCCAATAGCCACCTATTTGTTAAACAACCAAAACTAAACACGACTAAACTCCCCCAAATCCTCCTGTAACCTTCCCTCCTCGCCTTAGTTTCAGAAACATTCATGTTACAATCAACGACAGCTTTTATGTTGCCCCAACAATATTAAATTTTTTTTGGTTTTGCAATTTATGTAGGGATAAAAGACAAATTCTATTTTTCATTTTCTCTCTTAGCACTCAAAATCCCTGCTGTTTCATAAATTAAATTTTTATTTGTCCAACTCGAATTGCGTAAGGTCTCCATTGGGTCTGTGGAACTAGTTAAACTCTTGCAGCTTCCTAATCCAACCCAATATCCAGCTAGATTAGCTTCAAATCTAATCAAGTTATGATACACCTTACTGGCACTGCCCCGTTAAGCTAATGGGAGATTTGCCCATTTTCCAGCCAAATGCGCTGGGTCTGAACACTCTTATTTTCATCCTGAAGGCCCTGCCAAGTTATCCTGCAGTAATCTGTCATCCTGTGATTTTAAGTGTCTTTGGGAAAGGCTGGATGCAGCCAGGGGACACATCTCACGCAGGAAATGGTGTTGCACCGGACCTGCCACGTACTGCGAGGAAACAAATGTGTACGTTGAATTTATGAGTCACCCCGATACATTTATTAAGCATTAAGTTGTGCTTTTACAACTGGTCTTCATCAGAGATATTTCATCTGTTAGCCAAAGCGTCATCTTTTCTAATGACTCATAATGAAGCCTCATTCCATTTAGCTTGATTTTACTGGCTCATCAGCCTCTTGTTCTCGAGGGGCTCCGCTGTTCTTTTCAGCATGTTCAGCCCACATAGAAGTGGCCATTAACTCTTCTTTTTCATTATGTAAGAATCAGCTAATCAAGACTGACCAAGAAATAACTGATACTGTGATTAAAGATGGAGAAACATCTGCTTAGAATTAGCCCGGCCGCTGTTTCAAAACTGATAAGGCATTTGCTGCCTCAGTATTAAAATATAACAAGAATAAATTATGCTCGGGGATAGGGGGAGATGGTGGAGTTTGCATTATCTAACTCTTGAGAGGGAAACATCATATAGGACAGCATATAGCTAGGTCCAACGTCGAGGAGGAGGAGGAGATCCATCCGTTCAAGATACCTGAGTGTATCAGTGCAGACACAGAGGGAAGCAGGCAAAAATTATGCAGCATGTTGTATGCAATGGGAAGAAAATTGTTATTTCCATGATTTTCAGAGAAGTGGTAAAGGCTGGGATGCAGAAATATCTCCACCTCCATTGCCTAATTCTCCTTCACAAACATGTTATTCATTTGATAATATCCAGAATAAAAGTAACAGTGATGCCTATTAAATGCTTCTTTCCTGTAAATCCCCAGCTATTCTCCTGAGTTGGGGGGCTGCATTTTGTATTTCAGACTCAGCTGGACTTAGGAGTTTGCTTTAACATATTCAAAAATGTCACATATTACTTTCAGGAAGACAAGACTACTCTTAATGAGTCAGAACAGGGGGAATATTTCCCCCTATTTCTTTTTATAGAGCAACTTCTTAATATGTGAGCATTTCACAGGCAAACTGAAGTAAAACACATGGATTCCAGAATAGCAGTCAGAGTCGGAGCAGGAATGCTGAGCACGGTGCCATCAGGGGCACAATTACAGCGCACTCCAATTACCTTCTTCACACAAACCCCACACTTCTCCATACACCTAAGTACTCACATTTCTTTATAGTTACTTCAAATGAACAAGTAGCAGGTAGTAAGATAAAAGCACAGAAATAAATTGGACCAATTTCTTGAAGGAATCTGTCTGGATTGCTGAGGCCAGACATCAAAGAGGGGGGAAAAAGCGCGTCCTCCTGCCAAGCTTATGTTTCCATATATGTATTTCCTCTTCATATAGACTCTGCTTTTTGAATCATCCACCTTGGCTGATACCGCGCTGCTTAGCACTCGTGTGCTGCTTTCATCTTCAAAACGCGAACAAATTAATCCTCAAGGCCCCGCGAGGAGGAAATGAAATAAATAAACCTGCTCTCGCAGGCAGCAGGTGGAGAGGAGGAGCAGACGGGGCTGCTTCCCGCCGGGAAGCTGCTCCTGCCACCGGGACACGAGCTGGAAACAGCGTCCAGGAAAGACGCCCTAATTCGCCCCTGCACAGGGTCTTGTCCTCAAGTACCTTGCATCTGGCTGCTGCTTTCTTCCTCCCTTTTTTTCCCTATTTTTTTATACATATCAACTCATTTACCCAAGTGGGCAGCAACGCAAAGAGGTGCTACGTAATGGCAGCAAATTGACATATATATCAATATATGATATTTATATCTAATTGACACGTTTATCTTAATAAAATATAAGCCCTTTGGGGAAGCCGTAGGGTTCCCTCCCTGCTCACAGTTGCGCTGCCGGGGCCAGGGCAGGAGCTCGGTGGATGCTCCTCCTTGTGCACAGGAATAAATTGGGTTTTACATAACATCATGCATCTACAAGCACTACTGAACCTCAGAATGTGACTGAGTTACTCAATGCACACGAGGAAGCATCAGTGAAAACTGGGGAGAAGGACGCGGCTTGGAAGGACGAGCGTATCCAGTCGTTCCTCTTGGAGCTGGATAGCGCAGGGAGCCCTGCAGGTAGATGCACCTCGACAGGCGGATCAGAAACATGAAATGTTCCCCAAATTCCCCCTGAGCAGGGCTGCAGCGAGGACAGGGACAGTGTGTGCGGGAGGCCAGGCTGACCCCACTGGTCCCCGGGCCTGGAGAGAGGCCGGGAGCGCAACCTCTTCCCTTGGATTCCTTCATTTCCAAGGGTAACATAAAACAACAGGGAGTGACTGTACTTTGGTGTAGTCTGTCCTTTCTAACCGTAAATAAAACAAGAAAAAGAGAGAAGAAAGAGAGCTGCAAAAACTAAAGCCAAGTAAATAGCTGGCATCCTTCCCTGTAAAATTTGCAAGGCGACACCATCCAGTTCCTTCTGCAAAGCCCTCTGGAGAGGCTGAAGTCCCTAGGAACGGAGCGTGTGCCAGGGAAATGCCACTAGATGCAGAAAGATGAGAAATTCTAGAGGTGCTGGACTTACTGTAATGTATGTGCTCCCGCTCCAAGATATAGGACCCCTGGGACTGAGCATCAAAATGAAAATATCTAATAGAAAATTCATTAAAAGCAAGTTCGGCCTCAATTTTGAATCGAAAACTCATTTGCAGTCCTCCCTGCCTGTCTGAAGCCAGAAAGCAATACCACAAATGGAAGAAAACAGGACTGAAAAGCAGGAGAAGCCTCTTGACTTTGGCCTGGCATCTTCATGCGTGTTGTGGAAAGGAGACCAACCACCATGGGCAGTTACGGTGCATGGGATCCCTGAGAGATGACCAGATTCACAGAAAGCTGCTTTTCTCCCTGTTCTCTTTCCTAATTATCTATTTTGCAGTCATAGATGGTTGCGTTTTGCCTGTTTTTATTAGCATCACGATCAACACTGGCTCCAGACAGCCCACAGGAGAGAGGCAGTATATACTTATGTATACAGGAATGTATATACATCCATATATACATTCCTGTTGTGTTCTTATAGACAGCTCTCCTCCCGACCTCTCCGCTGAGCACAGCTACAGTGAAGTGCTGAAAACCTCACGTTCCGCAGTGCAAAGTGAGGTTAAAACATAGTCCTGAAAATATAATATTCCACTCCTGCAATATCAGCAGGGATCAAAACCTAGAGCAGACAATTCTTGATTAAATTTATTGCACCAACAAATATATTCTCCTATCTGATATGTTTACATATTTAACAGCTCCATACCTCAGTTTTCCCATCTGGGAAAGGGGATCTTTCTGCAGGCTCCCAGGAAGCCAAGGGTGCAGGGCAGGAGCCGCGTGGGTTGGACCCCACATTCCGCATGGGACAGTCCTGGGAAGCGGAGGGATAGTCTCCTAGGGCAGTATTTCCCCTCGGATTGCACTGAAAACTGTCACGGCAACACGGAGCTCCACACCAACACGATAACTGCTGCTGCATCCAACCAAGAAGGCAGCCCCAGGCACACAACCGGCCTTGCATTGGTGCTGCCCATCCGAACTGCGACTCACTGCGTCGCACAGCAGGACCCGTGCAGCCTTCTGCACTGCTAGGAGCCTCCTCGCCCCTCCGGGCACTTAAATATTCACCCACGGGCTGTCTATAGGGGTCTGGAGACCATAGTCCATGCAAGGAGCCTGGGGAAACTCTTTTCTTACAGAAATCCTGACGCACAGAAAATATCATTTTGTAAAATCTAGCCACTGCTGAATTAAAGGTATTGGAAAATCTTAAAACTCCAAGCAGGGATATCATTTTGCTTTATCATAAAATTAAAAAAAGCAAACTTTCCTAAAATACAATGTTTAGATTAAGTGCAAGCATGCACTTAATTTCAGCCAAACCTCAAAATGCTTAACAAAGAAAAGCTAAATCATAGAATCATAGAATCATAGAATCACAGAATGCCTAAGGTTGGAAGGGACCTCTAGAGGTCATCTAGTCCA
>JAWLRI010000060.1:5580159-5638383 GCA_034781795.1 Crypturellus tataupa | reverse complement strand
AGATGATGGAGAGCGGCTTGGCTATGACGTCCGCCAGCTCCCGCAGCACTCTCGGGTGCAACCCATCAGGGCCCATGAGCAGTGACAATTTAGTCAAAGTTAAACTTTTGAAGTATCTACTGGATAGAGTTGCTTATCACTTAATGCAATATATTTATGATTTTTATTGAAAAAGTTGGTTGAATTTGCAGTAGCTTCTCCAACCAGCAAGACCTCCCCTGGGTTATTACACGTTCCCAGTAGCTGAATTCAGTGCGGTACGAAACGGTGGTTGCCAGGACGCAAGGAAAAGCCTCCTACCTGCCTGAAAATGAGACTTTTACTGCAATTAAAGTGCAGCCCCAGCTGCCAGCTCCCATGGACACACTGCAGTGCAGATAAAACCACCAGGGTCGCCTTTTTTTGGCTCTGTTACTGCTCAGAATTACAACAAGTACTTTCGGAGAGGGCCTGCTTCTCTATTTAGCATTTGTTTGTTTAGACTTGTTTCCTTTATCTGTATTTCAAGCCACTGATTGTATATAATGTTGGTTCGTTAACAAATTCGATCAGCTATTTTCTTTGGCAGGGAAAACGGGCTGTTTCTCTGCTAAATTAACGCGGTCAGGATGTCACTCGCAAGCCGGGCGGCCCTCCATGGGGCACAGGTCATGCTGAGGAGAGCAGAGCTGTTTCTTGGTGTTTTTCAACCAAAAGACAACACCAAAGGTTCCTGAACGCTAATAAGAACAGGTCACATCAGCCCTCCAAATGAAGATGGGCCAAGTTAGAGCCTTATGGAGAGAGCAAGTTCCTAGGTTAGTTTGTCTCCTCACATGAGTGAAAGCTGCATCACACCCCAATATTCATTCGTACATAGAAATGCTTTGGGTTTCAGAGGGCCAAGTCTCCTTAGAGGGATGGAACCCTTGGACCAAAACCTCTTGCCACGAGGTCTCCTCCACCTGCAGAAAACGGCCTCGCGTTACGTGTGCTCCTTGGGGAGCATCATCACCTACATCCCTATGGGCTGGAGAACTCCTCGTGCTGGCTCCAGTTCCTGAAGGGTGGGAAGTCTAGGATGGGCACCATGGCCTGGGGTGGATTTTCTCTCCTGCAGAACAGACTAGACTGGAATAGAACCAAACTGAACACCATTTTTTCCCTTTTTCATCATGTTTTGGTAAATGTTGGGTTATAAAGCTATCTAGAAAGACCACAGAGCTACAGGGGAATGAACAGTGTCCCGGGCTGCTCCCAAACAATCCTGCTTTGTCTTTCCTGTATCCCGAGACACCGTGGCCAGCCCGTTGGCCAGAAACCCCCAGGCTGCACCCTGAACATGAGCAATTCCCCCCAAAACGAGCAATTACTCCCATGGGAAGGAAGCAGCTGGCTGCTGCTGATGCCCCTGTCCCCAGGACGAAGCCACCTTAATGTCCCTCATGTGCCCTCTATTGAGCCCAAGATTTTGTCTTCATCAGGCGAGCGCTCGGACGGCCGAGGAGCCGAGAGGGATCTCCACCATCTGCTCTGCGTTAGGTTTCTTTGTCATTCAGAACCGTGACCTTTGTCAACAAAGCACCTGAGCGTGAAATTAACTTCGAAAATAAGTAATTCCCCTGGCTTTACCTGGATTTGCTCACACGCTTAAAGCTAAAAGAAAACTTAAGCACTGTGCTGTATATGGACCTATATCTGACAGTGTAAAACGTTTCCAGTTGCAGAAAAGCAGCCAGTAGTCACAGGGCACTGTGCTCTCAAATGCAGATTTCATCTGAGCAGGGTTCTGTTTCGGTCACACTGTTTTAAACCTATTTCTTCTAGGTTCACGTGCTGCAGGCAGCTTTAAAGGAGGTTGCACGTGCAAACACGCGGGACGTTGCACAACAGAAACCCCGTTACGGTTATTAATGTCACGCAGAACAGTAAAATCAGCTGCTCGGAAGGGTGGTTTATTTTGCAGTTGATAGATGATTTGCTGATGCTGGAAAAACTCTCCAAATGACAAGTGTTTCTAAAACATATAAGGTACAAGAGAATTTAAGGTTCTCAAGAGGGCAATCACATAAAGAAAATAAATCACGCTAAGAAATATGCTTGAAGAAGTGCTCGCTAGTAGTTTGCTGAGACTGACAATCTGAATTCACTGCAAATAATTCCCTTTTTTACAGTTATGAATGTGCAGTGCCTGAAAACTAATCACTGAAATATTTAATGAACACGCTCACAAATAAACCAAAAGCTTAAAAAAAAAGAATTTAAACATTAAGATATGAACTTAGGTACCAATAAACCTTTCAGAACAAACTACAGCATGTTGTCCTAAAAACAAACACGTCTTGCTGATTCTGAAAACCAGAACACACCAAACTGACATTAAATATTTCCATAGATAACAGATGGTTTAACACATCGGTCCCCACTTGGGGTTGCCTAATGCATCTGAATCATGTTTTGAAATATAACTCCAGTTTTGGAAAATCTCTAAGGTTTTCAGTAAACGGATTTGAATGTCGAGGCTACTCAAAGCAGCTGTTTCTACTAAGCATGGAAAATTATATCCCTTTTTTTTTTGCATGACCCAATGCAGAAGTTATGTAATTTGGGGGTCTGCTCTACCTCCAACCCCACCATTTCATTCTCCAAAGAATAAAACGCTTCATGTGAAAGTACAGCTGACTGATAGCACACACGTATCAGGGCTCCTTATCTGTTGTCACTGATTACTCAAGAAAAACTGTGTGTTCAGCACAGCTGCTTCTGCCTCGAGCAGACCCATCTACTGGCTACACTTGGGCATTCAAGGGGGTTTTTGTTGCCTTTTTTGCTTCCCTCTAAACTTTTGCATTCACCAATTTAGTGGCAATACTGTGTGACGCATTAGCAATCTTGATTTTACCAATGGAAGAAATAAAAAATAGCATAAAGCAAGAAAGTCTGTGGCAGGCCAGAGAATGAACCGTAATTGGAAGAGCTGGCAAGCTGTTAGGGAGAGGATGAAAGGAGTTCAGCCACCACTTCCCAAGGAATCATTTAATTCAGGATTTCACCAGCTTCTTATTTGGTTTGAGATCCCTGAGCTGTGTTTAGGCTCCCAACACAGGCAAAGCCCATTTTAGCATTGCACGATAACACCCAGAAACTCCTGTAAGAATTACAAGTGTCGTGTCCTGAGCACTACACTTAGTTGTTCTAGAACAAGATGCTTCTTGTAGATACTCATCAGAGAGATAAGTAAACTGGAAAAGAAAAATCGGTAAATATTATATTATTTAAGAAGCAAAGCTCAGCCTCTCCGAATCTTATCAGTCAAACAGGTCCAGATTGTCATCACTTTAATTTACGATCCTTTCATAACATACTTATCTCTTAAAAAGAGAGTGAGATTGCATCTTAAAGTTCTATAAATCCAATGGTTTATTGCAGGTACAAGCGAGTGTAATATGCTCGGCAGTGTCTGTATAGCAGTTTTATGTTCTTTTAATCTCTGACATGGAATGCAAATAGTTTCCTCCGTTGCCGCATACTCGGCATTCCTGGAGGCCGGCACACCCTTTGACAGAGATTAAGGGTTATAAAGTTAAATCCACGCTTACTAAATGAATTAAATCCCCCCCTGGTTGCACCGAATGCCTGCAACAGAGCAGCCCGTGCACGGGGCATCGGCGCTTTGCTTCAAGGAGCAGCAATGAACGACGAGGAATCCCTGGAAATCCCATCAGCAAGGGTCACGATTTGAGGCTGAAGGACCAGGTGAGGGCTGGAGCTCCGCTTTGATCCCCAATCCCGTTAATAGGGTCAACATCCCGCCGGGAGCTCCCTGCCAACGCGCACAGGGAAGCCCAGCAGGGCCAAGCCCAAGGACTGGACTCCGACGGGAATACCGGGAGGGACGAGGCCTCCAAAAACATCCCAAAGTCTGTGGGATTTCCCCCGTTACTGTAAATAAAAGGGATTACTGCAGGAAAGAAGGACGAGCCCAAACCAAACAGAAGTAAAGACAACAAGAAAACAGTGAGAAGCGATATTTTCGCTTTTGATACCACGTAAATACGGATGTATATAAGGATACTTGCTCTATAAGCAGAGTACAAATATAAGCAATTAAAACTGCAATAAAACACTCTTGTTAAGGGCCTTTTCTGTAAGCATCGGGTCGCAGATTTGGCACAGGTTACTTCTAAAGTATTGGTTGCAGAAATGTTAATCCCTCTCTAAAAACTTGCCGTATAAACTGAACATGCAACAAACACACTTACTCGTTTCGCTCCAGATTGATGACTAGATGTTCATTTTCTGCCTGTATTGCAAGCTGCAGCAGCGCTGGGTGGTTCTGAAACGGGAAAGAGAGTTGGTTGAGCCCAAATTACAGAGATCCTGACTGCAACGTGCTCCGATCTCCTGTCCCTATCCCTGTCCCTATCCCTGTTCCTGCCTCCCCGGAGCCCAAGCAGCTGCTGCTGCTGCACAATCAGGGCCCAGCAGCACCTGGAAGCAATTGCACCACCTTCCCCTTCTAGTTTAAGCGCGCTCAGTATTTTGCACGTAGAAATCCACATGCAACACAGACCTACAACCATCAGGGAAACTAAAGAGGGAAGCACAGCGATGCTCAGTTAGTTCTTCTCTGCAAGTAGGAAATGTTTTAACATGCATTTTGTGACTTCTCATAGGGAATGCTTAGGTTCTAGCTAATAAATAAATACATAAACGGCATTGGAGCATTTAGAAATATGGTGAATAACATTCTTTGTTGCTCTCTGTATCTTTGTGAGGACAATGCAGTAGGTTTGCAGGTATTTAGGAGAATTTTCTAACCAAGACGTTCAGCACTAACGTGACCCTGCACGTTCTTCACAGAGCCATCCCCCTCATTATGCAGGATGATCCGAGGGTTTTAGTGATTTATTCAGAAATATGTCTAAATCTGTGACTGCTACAGCAGGGCCCTGATGGCAACACCGTCCTTGTGAGTGTCGGAGCATCCTACCCATGAACTGAAATTATTTTAAAATGATTTGGAAAAGGGTAAAGGTTTATTAAAAAGTGTTATTATGAGGAGACTGTTGTAGACTAAACAAAATGGTAATTTTGTTAAAATAGAAAATATCTGACAACTCCCCGGTGCTCTCAGGCAGTATTAGGCACAGATTGGGGCTCAGGATTGCTTTTTCTGGGCACCCTGCCGCACTGCTCGTGCAAAATCAAACACGTTCCCTCCTTCCCACTCCAAAGAGCAACAATTCTGCCTCTATGTGAACTTTGCAGAACCCGGATCCCACTAGAATGCTAAATAAATACCTCAGACTATCCTTGGTGTTCAGCAAACACATGGGAGCCATTCACTGGATGAATATTTAGAGGCAATTTTGATTACCACTTTAATATTATTGCATTGGCTCCAAACCCCATGATGATATGCATATTATGCAGTTTTGAGAGAATAAAATACAATTAACTACAGCATAATGCAGTAAATAATTAAGATATTCCAGTAGCACAAATGGATTCTTTTCCACCAAAGGCCTCCTCTAAAAATGCAGATGAAAAATATGTTTATTCATGGGATTCCTGTGCTACTTATTTGACAGTCAGTTGATGTTAGCAAAGCTGAAAAAAAAGAAGGTACAAAATAAAACAGATGGTTACAAAGCCAGAATCATCACTCAGAATTCCTAAAACTGAAAGATTCTCGTTACGGAGAGCAGTGATGCACCCGGCGAGGATGCTGCGCTGCTTCACTTGAGACCTGGGTTCACATTCCTGCTTTAGCAGGGATTTTTCCTTCACGCAAGTGGCTCATTTCCTTGTTTGCTGTCTGGGAGAAGGAAGAGATGAAACTATTTTATTTTTTTCTCATTTTTTTCTTATTCCGTCTGACAGCCATAAGGATGGATACAGCCCAAATTACACGCTGCCCAGGGTGTATGGCTTATAACTACCTAAAGGAGGTAGATATGTTTCTAATGGGAAAAAACAACCAGAGACCATTTGAGAAAGGGGTTGTTTGTCGGCTTTCCTTTTCCAGGTGTGCACTCGTGAAATGAGCTCCAATATTTTCTATTTTGCTCTTCTGCAATGGGGGAAACTCCCTGACGTGTTTGCTCAGCTCCGCTGCAAGACCTTAAAACCTCGTTGGGATTCTGCTAAAGCAAAACGCTGCTCCCCCCTCAACAGCCGTGTTTACAAAACGGAGATGTAAAACCAAACGGGATTACTCTAAATGCAGATATTGCATCACTGGTTTACGTTTTCTGGTTAGAATAATCACAAAGCACATGGGGACGGCAGGTACTCCCCTGTTCAAAAAAGCCCTTCTTAGAAACTACAGGAGAAGAAACCAAAAATTTCCATATTGGCGTGACCATTTATTCCACATATAATATCTTTAAAATTATAAAACATGAATTGATATTAACTTTATTAAAATAGCATTATTCACACGATAATAAATACTTCAGGACTGCCAGGATGTTGCCACCTTCTCTTCCTCTACAGAATTACGCTCTTCAGTCCTTTCTAGTTGAAAACCTCAATTTTCTGTCTTTTTTGGCAGAAAGTTTTCTGCAGTATAAGACAAGTTTTCATCAATGAACACAAATTGCTCCTTGATATCTTAAGAGGCAGAACTGACTTCAAAATGGTTGAACCAATAGTCTCCTTATAGTGAAACTTGCTCAATAATTTGAAAAAAAATAGGGAAACATAATAAGCAATGAACCTTTAGATAAGGTCAAGCAAAAATTATGCCTGATAAGTCACATTAAAACAAATATCCCTTGAACAACAGGGATCTGGTGAGTCCGTAGCATGTTTTTGATAGGAACATATCAAAGGAGGCTCTGCACAACCAACTCCATGAGCCAACTGGCCGGGAATTCGCTTGTTTTCTTACAGTGGAATTAAAATCAATATGTTCAGTTTTAACCTGCTGAACGAGATTTATGGCTGCTAGATTTATTGCAGTCCCCTAACGCAAATGACTCAGAAACACAAGGATAATATTGTACCAGACTGAAACACAAACTAATGAGAAAACAACATCTATTCCATTAGAGAAAAAAAGCAAAAGAAAAAGCCTGAGTTTCAAAAATTACATGAGTCCAACTGGATAAAACCAGTTGCAAGCTGTGATGGTATCCATCAGGGCTGGATATTTTTGTAAGCAGCAGCTTACTGGAAATTACTCTTTCAAACTGGGAAACGGAGAAATCTTTCCCTTGGCCATACCACACGTTGAATTTTTCTTTTCCAAATATTTCATTTGAAAACTCCACCGAATGTGTGAGGCTGGCAGGGACCTCCAGGGATCATCCCGAGACCCCCAGATGCTACTACACTACTACAACCACATGAGCCACTACAAGAAACATGGTTTTTACGAGTGAAATTCTAATAACTCTTTGTCTGGAGCAGATTTGCTCACCTGGAATGCCCGTTCTGGAATTTCAGTACAAAGTGGATGCCACAAAGCATAGTTTTCTGCACATAATCTCTGAGCAGGCATTAATCACTGCGGGATCATCTCTTCCTTTAGGCTGTGGATTTGGCACTTCCTCTGATCACATCGTACTTTTAGTTTTCCCCATGATACTGACTCTTGAGACTGGGATAAGATATTTTGAATCATTTCTCAGTACATCAAAATAGAGAGAAAACTGATTAAATGGTTGGTCCTCATATTTATGACTACAGCTTCCTCACTACAAAGAAAAAATAAAGGATTTTATCCAATTTAGATAAATGAGTTGGACTAGTATATCCAACTCTAAAGAAAAATTATTCTAGCATTTATACAACAAAAATAAAATACAAGAAAGACTAAGGAAGGAATGTAAATAAAGTAAAAGCAGAAACATAAATTCATTTGGAAAGACAAATGCATTTTCAACTGTTCAAAGCCAGTCTTTGAGAATAGAGATCAGCACCAAAAGAGATTATTTTGCCTCTCTGGTTTCAAGAGTTATGGATTGCAATTAGTTGCGTGCAAAAAGCCTGTTGACATTCAGCATGGAATAAAAATGAAAAACACAGCAAAAACTCAGAGTGTCGTATTTAATAATTAATTGCCTGGGCTTGAAATCAAAGTAAGAGAAATCCTATTGTCTGTAGCAGGCACAGGAGAGTAGGTTTGGGAGGGCAGCCTTGCACACAGCTCATCAGACATGCGCATTATCAGACCATGGCTTCCCAAGGACAATTTTCCCAATTTTCCCCCAAAAAGTAAATGCAAGAGATGTCATTTATACTGATCGCCTACTGAAGGCCCTGCCTGGCTTTGCCATGTACCTATGTATAGTAGCTTGACAGTGTTATACACGGTGTTAAAATGCAGAAGCAAATTACTATTTGTTTATAGAAACAGCAGACATACTCCGAGTACAGGGAAACCAGAATGTACTTCCAAAATTTCAGTGTCTGTTTAGATTTAAGGTAAATACACACCCTATTTATCACCCCAGCAATAGATTTCTTACGGGAACGTTGGCTCCTTGTAGAATCACAGCAAAAATGGTCAGGGACCTAAAGGCGTTTAATCCATCCCGGTAAAGGGCAAGAATGATAGAAGCTTGTCTAGCCCATTTCAAGAAATCTCCAATAAACACAAACTGTTCTTAAAAACTACCGCAATCTCCACTGGCAATTGGTTTCGGTGATTAACTATCCTCACCAATAGAAAGGTTTTCCTAAGGTCTAACATGAATCTCCCTTATTGAAGTTTACGTCAGTTATTTCTTTCAGTATTCCTGGTGGATAAAAACAGTAATAAATTATCTCCCTATTAGGAGCAACTCTTTACAAGCTGGATTTCACTCCTTCCGTCAAGGAAACCAAGTCAAACTCTTGGTCATCTGGTTGTATCCAAGACTTTCCCGCTCTGTTGGTTTGGGCTAAAACACACCGTATAGAGCAACAAAAAGCCTGGGGCTTTAGGGAATTGATTTACCAAACTGGAGAGACCGTCCGTGCCACCGTCCAACACTGCCATGGGCAGAAGAGGTTTGGTGAGGGTGGCAAGAGAGTTCAAGCAGGACCTGGATGGAGATCGAATGGCAAGAAAGAAGCGCAGTATTTTTCACTATTCTCTTCTCTCCTTTATACTAAATTTGCCTACAGAAGTGCGGGTGTAGCTGCTCTGATACGGAAATCGCCTACTCTGAAATGCACAAAACCAATTCAGATGATTGTCACTGTTTGGTGACACAGCACCGACACAGCCCAAACTCTGCTAAGATGTGACAGTCAAAGGGTTCTCCAGGCTGCATCACTTCTGAGGTCCCTCAAGCCAAATTTTCTAACACATCAGACTACCAAAATGCTAACTGTAATGCTGTCTCAAGTGGGTGCAGGATAGATTCCTTTGCTTTCATTTGTTCTTTTAAATTTTAGTATTAATTCAAGGCCACGCACTGAGATGTCACAAACAGATCGGAATGCCCCAAAGATTGAGACATTTACACCCTGAAGAGACTGGGTTTAGGAGCAAGTAGGCAGAGCTCTGGCAGGACGTGCTAGATTCTGTGCTGTGCTGCACAGCTCCAATGCAACCATGCAACAAATCCATTCGTTTGTACGTCCTGCATTTCCTCAGCAAAGGCTGGACAGTGGCACATCCCTCTCTTGCAGTTTGCCGTCACGTTAAGTGCAGTGAGATGCTCAGTTGCAGCAGTGGGACAGGTCGTTGTAAAACGCTGTATGGATTTAGAAAACAGTGGCAGACAGCTCAAGAAATCCTGCATCAAAGAGCTCGAGAGATATATAAGCCATCCTGTGACTTAAAACTGCAGAGGCCGGCTGCGAAAAAATATGTTGTCCATGTGAACTGCTGACAGTGGATTATAGTAGCACTTTCCTTCTTGCCGCTTTCCACTGCAGAGGGGTTTTGCTTTAAATTTACTGTGAACAGAGACACCCTGTTAGGGTTGACTGTGTTTTTTTTAGTGCGAGAGGGAGATTGTTGAGTTTGTTGTTAACATGTTTTTTCTTAGCATCTTTTATGCCGTTCAGTGTTTGCAGTTCCAATAATAGTAGCTCTCTGCTTATGGGGGTAGAGTGTGGCCGTGTTTGGGGCAGATAATGCAGTGATGGACCCAAAACTTGCAGGTGTTCAGCAGATTTTCACTTAATGCTCCTCAGTTCTCTCTCTTTCGTGGTTAGTCTTTCCTTTTCCATTACAAAGGGTAGCTGGTTTGTGTTTTAGGTCTAGAAGGAGGGCTCCTTTCTGTCCAGAAGTGAGAATTTTTCTTCAGAAGACAACAAACCTCTAAAGCTGATGGGACAGTAGTGTCATCTACTAAGAATATCCAAACTTCGTGTAGCATCGCTGGGGAAACAGTTGCATTAAAATTTCCATTGGGGTTTTAATCCTGAAAAAATTCTCTGAAGCTGAAATACAAACTAGATAATTTGAGATGATCAGCAATGCTTCAGTGACTGTCAGAGCTTTACTGCGTTTGTTGGAGGAAAACTATATGCACTAGCCTATCTGTCTCAGATAATCTTTATTATTTTCTTTACCTGTGTTTGTTAGTTCACGGGTGTTGTGGCAGGCAGATAAAAGCAAAGCAGGACTCCTCTACAATAACAGAGTTATCAAAAAAGGGAGGAAATGTGACGACGTACTTGAGTCCTATATGAGCGCGGAAACAACTGAATGAGATGGAAATCCTGCTCTCCAAATGGGATGAGCTGGTAGCTAGGTCTTGCACGGGCAGATCTTGGAAGAAGGTTGTCTTACATAAAGACCAATTAAAATGACATTTCTGTCATGCAGTTTTATTCACTGTTCATCTTCTAGCCTGCTGCTTCCTTCCAGAAAGCTATTTTCAGGTCCCTTTTCCCATAATTTCTATGGGATTTAGACTCCTGCAACTACAGACTATCCTGAAAATGATTTGTTTTTTTTTTTTTTTTCCATTTTCCTGTATTGGTCCATGAGATTGAGGTCATGTAATTGAAACATTTGGAGTCTTCTGCAGAGCTGTTATTTCTCTGTTCTTTACCACTGAACTCAGCTCAGCAAACAAGCAGTAATATTTTTACCCATTTGCACCGTGTGGAGCAGCTGAAGGTGACACCGAACTTCTCTTCCTTCTTTCATACCATGTCGCAAGCGCCCGGGAGACGTTTCTCTCCCTGTCATCTCAAACTGCCCATATTGATTTTTACTTTTCCTCTGGGGGGCTGAAAATTCCAGCAGCAACCCTGAAGCCAACTGCAATAATTGATTATCTGCTTCCACCTCCTCCTCGGTTATTTACCTCAGCCCCTTCGATGGCAAAAGGGCACGCTATTTGCAGATGATTTAGTGTGAAGGGGATCATTGCAGAGCTTGAATATACATTTGTATAACCTTGATATTGGGGGTTAGTCTTTATACCCTCGGACTTATTTCATATGTCATGTGAGAGCTTAGTTCAGAAATACCATTTTATAGCTTTTTTATTGAGCCTATGAGTACTAATAAGTGAAACAGATTTCCTATCAGCTCATTCAGCAATTGAAAATACCGCAGCGACTTATCTACAGGAAGAATTAACCGCATTTTGGCCTGCTGTTATCGCCTGTTTAGATATCTTTCTTAATGTCTTTTATGAGGAATAGGCAGATTTTGTTTACAGTTTTTATGTGTGTATATTAACGATAATGGCATTTTCATCTGTGTTTTGTCTTTGCCGCTGCAACAAGAGATAGGCCGGTCATTAATGGCTTAAACCTCTGAGTATCGTTCAGGATAAACCAGATGTTTTTGTTCCAGAAGGAGCTTTTCTGAATAAGCCTCTGAGCTTCCCATACTGCTTTGACACTTATTTTCTGCAAGAAGGTAAATGTGTCGGTGTGTTACCCTTAAGTAAAGTCATTTTCTAATTAAGTAGAAAAATGTGGATATAAATGAGCTGGTATAATCATTTGCTTTACTAAAAATCCTTCAGATCCTTCTTTCTTCTAGGATTAACATTCCAGGATAAAGCAATGATTCATGTGCTCTGCAAGTACAGCTTTGGAAAGTTTCTCAAGTTATCCTGAGTAGGCTAAATTGGGGTGAAATCTTCCCTTCCATTAATTTAAAAAAAAATAGTAATATTTGATCTGTTTTCCTGTGTCTCATTTATCAACTTCAATAATTATCAGAGACAAATTGCAGTTTGAAACAGTGGAAATGAGGTACCGACTCCTCGCTTTTGCTTTGCATCCCGTTATTCGAGGTGCAAAAGGGAACTTGACTCCAGCAGCACATCTGTGATTGCAATAGCAAATTAGCAAAGAAGATTTAATCAGAGCCACATAATACAGCGAGATGTTTAGAGGGAATAAAGCCTGAGCTCAGAGACCTTGGCACGGACCTTGGGATTGGCGAGGAGAGTGAGGGATCCAAAAGTGAGGAACAGCATGTGAATAAGCCAAATAATTAAATGATTTAAGCATCAATCTGGCCAACCCTGTGAGTTCATTCAGGGAAGCAACACACATATCATTGCTTCTCTGGAGATTGCTGCATTGTCAAGGATTCAGGTTAGCCAGGATATTTAGACCTAGCCTTTACTCTCATTAAAAAAAAAAAAGTCTTAAATTTCCTCATTGTTTGAGGCTATTTGCCTTTAAATAAATTTCATTTAGTTGCAATTACTCCGGCTTCAAGATTCTGAAATCAAATGAATTAATGAAAATGGAAAATCAGAACTCTTTCCTAATTAAGAACGGAGTTTTTCAAGGAATATGAAAGGAACTAATTTAGAGAACGATTTTTGGAGAGCATGAAATGTGGCTAGAAGGAGATACATGTGCATTTAATATAATTTGCTGAGCCCAGCCAGATTTGTATTGACGGGAGACAAAAAGCATGTGAAAGCTGGCTCGGTGGTAGAATAACTAACTCAGGGGCTTTCTCGGGGCATTCGGAATCGACTCTCAGCATCTTGTAGCTCTCTGGAATGGGTGGCCATCAGCATCCTTCTGGATGGACACAGCTCCAAATTACTGCTTTAATTGGCATTCTTTTTTCTATAGTAGTTAGCAGAACCGCCGAAATATTGGGAGGGCGTTGACTGTTCTGGGTTTTGCCCTTGAGATGCTTTGGAATCTTTATCTATAAAAGTGGAGAAGGAGCCATCCCGAGGCGGCAGGAGCGGATGAGGATGCAAGTGACACTGAGGAGTGTCACATAAGGAGCTGGCAGGGGACCTGGATAATGCCACATGGGGCACAATTTGGAATGGGCTTCACTTTCTGTTGATCCTGAAACACAAACACGATTATTTTGTACATACCAGACATGTATGTGGTGTGTACAGGTCACCTGTATGCACCCTGTAAGGGTGCCAGGCAGCTCCTGCTATGGAAAACATAACCTGGAGGATGTATCGGTTCTTTTCATAATTTTTTCCAGTTTAACACAGATGTTAAAGTATATTGTAGGTTTCTCACCAATATACCCTGTAATAACTACATAGAAGGAGAAAGAGGGTATTTCTAAAGAGGTTTAGGTTTGCTGTTCAGGTTGAAAACACGGTGGATGGGGGCCTGATCGAGGGATTGCATGATAGAAGGAATAGGATGGATAAAACATCCATCCATTGATGTATAGTCCGCGAAACGGCCAATGCTTGACTTCAATTTTTTGAGTAAATATTTTCAATACGATGAACTCTATTCTAACCAGGCACCTAAGAAAAGGGGATGAGAGTCTACACAGACCTCACAGAGAGGAGGGATTTTACTTTTAACCCTATGCAAAACACTCTACTAAACCTGAATGAGCCGTCCTGTATCTGCACGGCAGAGTCCCCAAAGGAGGACACATTTAATGCACACATTTTTAAATTGGTGAATATCAGCAGCTGTTCGTGCACATTATAATTACCCAAATTGCAAAGGACCGTCTGCAACAAGTTCTGTTTAATAACTAAGACTACAAAGATACAATGCAATTGCTTCCTAGCTGCCAGCTCTATTAAGTTTTGTTTTGCAACACTTTCCCACCAAACAGATATGTTTGTTTGCTCCGCACTGCCTTCCACAAAGCATTGTTTAAGCAGCACATAATGTATTCCAACAATGATGGACTTTCTGCTTCCATCTGTTTGATAGCAAAATGAACAGTTGTGATTCATACACACAATGTAAATACTATATAATGACTACGGGTTTGCTTTCAGCAAATTCCAAGTTATTTCCTTGCTACACCAGGTTTTAGTCCATTTTCACGTTAGGAAAAAATATCTGACACTGGTCTTGATCTCTGCAGGTACTAAGCCTACCTCTAACAGAGGGATTTTTTTAAAATGATTTTTAATCAATATATTTCAACAGATAAATGGACAGTTGCTTTAGAAACAAGGCTGGCCTATCTGCTCTGTTTAGATGTTAATAAAGAATGAATACGTTTGACTTCTAATATATAACTTTTTGAAGTTTGGGTTAACATCATTTTAGCTGATCGAAAGTACCTAAATATGCTTTAGTGCAGCTTCTGTGCCTGTTACTTAAAATACAATATAAATCCTGGATAAAAACTTCAGGCCTGACTTTCTAATGCTGCCCAATAAACAGAGTGTAACAACAGAGCTTATTAAGCTTATCATATTATATTTTTATCATATTGTATGAATCAGCAGGCTCAGCAGGTGCAGATTTCTTTAAAATATAAACTAGTTATTTTGCATTTGCCCCTGGAATATTCAATGCAAAGTATTCTACCATCCTCAACCTTTATTCCTGAGTTAAGAGAAGGATGTAGCTCTCCTCTCCCCGGAGCCGTCGTTATCCCCGTGTTTCTGCAGGGCTACGAGGACACGGTGGGCTGGAGCCCTGGGTTCTCATTGATTTTGGTCTGGCACAATCAGCGTCTTGGTTCCTGTGTCCCCAGTGCCATTTGCTTGAGTTCAGCTCTGGACAGGGATCTCGGGACACAAGCAGCAAGCAAGAAACTGTTCATTTAAGGGATGCTCTGCAGAGCCCTCAGCAAGGGCTCGCGGATAACCTGGTGCCAGGGGCTGCAAGGGGAAGGGGCCCTGGGTGCCTTCTGTTGCTTTGGGGTTGGCTGTTTTTTCTGTTTTTAATGTTTTTAGCTTGTCGAGGGTCTCATATGTGAGGGGACGTGGTGCGTTTTGGGATGAGCAGCCGTTTAGGTGCAGCTGGCTAACAGGGTAGGAAGCAGGAGCAGGTAGAAAACACAGACTACAAATTGCTTTTCCTTTTTAAAAGGAAAATGCAAAAAAAAAAAAGGTTTAGATCAGAAGTTATGCCTTCCAGATAGAGGGCTCTAGAAGGCAGGTAATCTCCTTATCATGCTTCTATTGATGAGCCCCTGTAGCCAGCAAGAAAGAATACAGTAAGATCCGTCCCTTTTCAAAGAATCACTTTTTGTTGGGTTTGATTTGGGTTTTTTTTTTTTTTTCAAAATTGGGAACAAACTGGAACTTCTCTGAGTTCTTCGGGTTCTTGCATTTTTAGAGTTGCCCAAACAGTTTGTTAAGGGCCTGCGATCCTTTGCTGCTCCGTAGACAAAAGAAAATCTGCCGCAAAACACTGTGTTCTCTTAGTTGCTCCTCATTATATGCTGCCCCAGGGGTGCGCGCTCGTCATCTGACAGCAAGGAAAGCTCGGCCGGGTTCGCTGCCCTGAGCAACTTGCAAAACAATGTGAATTAAATGTTTATACTTTTCATGTCTGCATGAAGGATCACTTGCTTTTGGAGGTGTTTGGAAGAAACATAGTCCCTTGTGTTTTGCTGCTTTGTAAACTAAAGCCAAAAGGGGGGGAAAAGAAAGGAAGTATTTATTGATTTAAAGGCAATGCATGCGGTTTATGGTATTCTTTGCCAATTGTAGTTATTCTGAATGTATATGCTTTGTGGACAGCTTGTATTTGTTGGCTTGAATTCCCGTTATCAGGGTAAGATTTCCCAGGTGGTTTCATTTCTTATAGGCTTTCTAGCACGTCTCTTTTTGAGTATTTTTGAGTGGAGAGATGCAATATGAGCTCAATGATGCAATACCTGTACGGAAACCTTTTACTTGTGAAGGCACCAACACAGAATGTCAGTGTGCGACAAATAAGTGGTAAAACCATTATTTCATAGAGCATAAAATTACATTGAATTTGTCCTTACTGGAAATCACGTACTCATTTCTCAATTACATAATCTTAAATTCCCAATGTTGGCTATTAAAATACAAGAAAAGGCATGTAGATTTGTGTGGAATACATCTATCCTTTGGTGTATGTCAAACATCCTTTACCTCTAGGGCTTTGCTGAAGAAATAAGGTCAATTTATCCTAACTTTTTTCTGTATATTAGAATATACAGAAAACAACAAGTGAGAGGGACTCCAGAACTTCCCTTCCTCACTGCATCCATGTCGATTCGCTCCTTTCTCCATGTCTTCACTGTGAAAAAGCTCTTAGTGAGGTCTCGCTTGCCGCCTCGTAAGCCCATTTTTCTTCTCCCTGCTAGATGGGGAGCTTATCTAACACTGACATGGAAACTAATTACTCCCCTTTACTTTCCTGTAGCCTCTTGCACACTTGAAGATTTATCACCTCCCCTCCCAGCCTCTTCTTCTCCAGACTGACAGTCTCAGTTCGTACAATCTTCACCACGGGTCGTGGTTTTCAGACCTTCAACCATTCCACGTTTTCCTCTCTGCATTCTCTCCAGCTGAGAGCGATTTCTGTGAGGGAAGTTGCCCCAGACTAGATAGAGTTCAGCAGCTGAAGCCCAAAAGATGCTAAATATATAGAGGATTATTTCACGTGTCCAGCAGATTTTCCTTCTCTTCATACAGGAGTTCATACATTCACTTACAGATTCAAATATTCATTCATAAATTTATTTACTTGATGACTGTTCCTGTTAGTCATTGATTTTAATGGCTCTTCTGTTTCTCCGTATTTTACTCAATGACCATCCAGGCTAAAAGGCACTATCCAAGGGCTGGAATCTCCAGGATGTCATTTCCAGGACAAATATCCTGAGCCCTGGACTGAAGCCAGGCTCAGACTTGACCTGCCGTTCTCCAGGCTCCATCATCATTATTGGATGTAGGATGAGTGGAAAGTTCTCTCACCCAGGACAGCCACATTATCCAAGTCATCCCCTTGACTTTCAGTGGATTCGGTGCTTCAACTCGCACCCCACCAACTGCTCTTGGGCCACTCAACACTGTTTTCAGATAGCTAGAAGCCCTACATATATTCCGATATGTGCCTAAGTATTGAAGTTATTAAGCTATCACTCCTTTACAATCCCATAAAATAAAAGCCTTAGGACTGCACTTTTTTTGTACAATTCAAAGAAATGCAACACCACAATAGTGCAAAACTTTGCTGTTAAATGTGACCTATTGCACTAGACTTCTGGCCTAGGGCAGACTAGAGACTTCTGGTACTCCTCAGCCATTGACATAAGCAAAATGCAGAAAATAAAGTTTTGGGAAGGTTCGTTAGTGCCTCTAAACATATCGAGTGTTTACCACATCTGGGCACGACTTCACTGCGTTGCAGTATCAGTGAGTGCACTATGTTAAGAGCACAGCTCTGAAGCAGAGGAACAAGCCAGAGTCTCCTGGCAGGATTTAGATGATTGAGAGCATGTGCTGTCTCTTTGGAAATTGTCATCCAGGCTTAACAATGTATAAGATAAGGTATAAAATACATAGCATATAAAATTTATTTAAATTTATAAAATGTATAAATCTATTGGATTTCCCTGCATCCTGAAATGAGTGGGGATAGAGGGTTTATCAGCCATATTAATGAGCTTAAATGAGGAGATGTAGTAGCCAAAGCGTTTACTTAGGAGTTCCAGAGAGGAACTCGGCCAGACAGAGAGGAAGCCCTTGAGGTCCCACTAGAAAGCAGCAGTTGCAGACTGCAGAGCTTGGCTGGTTAGAAAGAGAATTAGGAAGAGCAGAGATGCCATGTGTGTGCTCATTCCCCGAGGGACTGCTCAGTGACTGAGCTACAGGCTTCTGTATTATTCCCTCCGACAACAGTTATTTGCTTCCACATAAAAATTCTGCTTTTAAAAGAAACCTAAATTTCACGAGAGATTTGATGAAGAACTTCAAATTAACTCTAATCAGAAAGCTGCAAATACAAATGCCCTTTGCCGAAGTGTAAATGTACGAGACAAGTTGTTTCCTCTCCACATCCCATGGCTGTGACAGTGGCTTTCCAGCCACGGCCAAGATGCAGCTCCCTAAAGAGGCAGCAGCAGATTTGCACATTCCAAGAGATGCAGAGAAACAATCTTGTGGGACAGTAAAGGCAGCAATAACTTGCCATATGATTTTATTTTATACTTAATGAATTTCTCACTTGCCCCCGGTGGACTATCAGGGACCAGAGGAAAAACAGAATACGGTAACAATTTTACTACTGCTCTTGAGAAACTTTTAAAATCTCATTGCTATGATAAGAAACTATATATAAAACGTAAAAATATAGAATGTAAAAACATAAAATGACAGGGCCATTACCGAAGAATCAACAAAAGCATATTACAGTATTTTCAAATCATTTGTCTCGATCATGAAGGCTAATTTAATGTTTTTTTTCCATGACTCATACTCAGTTTTAGCAACACACCTTGATAAGATAAAGGTGCACATTTTAACAGTGTTATATTGATTCCTCTTTCACTGAAGAAGGTTTTGCTGGGGAAAAAATATGCCATTAAAAACTTCAAGCGGAGCCTGCAGTTGTCTTCTAAGTTATTTATAATGAAAAGCGTTTGGATATTTTCTGTGGTTTTAGTCATTAACGGGAGAGCTTCCTTGTATACCTGATTACTTGCAAGAGGGAATAAAACTCTCCAGCCCAATCAGTGTGCAAGGTGCTCAGGCCGAGGGAACTTGGATGGATTTATGTGGCTCACCTGAAACTATAATATTTTGATCTAATGCTCTTCATATATTCACAATTGCTCTTAAATTGCTTCCCAGGTTACTGGTGAAAATCCTTATACTCAACTATTCAACCACTCCTCCACTAATTTCTTTGGGAACCAAAATCTTGGAAATATTTATCCCCTGGTTCTGACAACACATGCATCAATAATGCACACATGGAAGACATCCCTCTTTTCCCCCAGAACAGCAAAGAGCTGTGCAGCATGATAGTATGAAAACAAATAATAATTTTAATCTCAAAAGCCTGTTAGAAAAATCATACTGATGTTGCATGCTTTGAATTATACTTCATTCGCATTTTATAGACAGGAAGTCTATAGCACAGAACAGCAAGAGGGGAGATTTTTGGCTGCGCAAAGCAAGGATTTTGGGTTGCTATCCGAAACAAGCAAACAAACAAAGTCCCCACCAGGCCCTTGAAGACTCCCCCTTGCCACTTGCCCTGCTCCTGGTCTCTTGATACTTCATTTCCGCAGAGCAGCATTTTCCTTTCCCGTCACCCTCCTGTTGGGATCCTGGGAAACAACCGCTTTTGTATGGGGAGTTTATCCCAATTCCCATTTAAACCATTCCAGCAGGATTCAGCCTTCTCCCTTATAATCAACACCCCGTGGCTGCAGCCAGCCCAGCAGTCAGTCTCCCGAGCAGAAATGAAAGTCAACATCTAAAATAACTTTTTATTGCAACTAGAGACTTTTAGATGCAAAAGTGTTAACTAATAGATATTCAGGAGGTGCAAAACAGTGTTTCATATTCAGTTACAGGTATTAAACAGATTTTAATTGATCTCTAAGGGGCACTGGTTTTGTTTATATATTTTGACATATGCCATTTGCTTAAGCCCTGTAGTTTTCATGCCTTCAGATGTCTCAGTAGCTTCTTCACTAACAAATATGACATTTCTTGGCAATAAAAGGTTAAAATTCCCTTTACCCGCTCGCTATAGCAGAAATACCTTTGCAAGCTAACGGCTCTAACAGGCTGCTCTGTTCCCAAATAAACAGTCGAGGGATTTCTTGAGGTGTTGTTTTGTTTTGCCTTTTTTTTCTTTTTTTTTTTTTCTTAATTGAGGGAATAGAATTTGCAGGGCACAGGCAGCTTAGATATTATTTCAGTCAGAAATAGGTATGTGTTGTCTTTCCATGTACTTTTTGAAACTAAAGAAAAGACATTTACACAGCTTCTGGATATTCATTTTATAGGAAAAAAAAAATCTTTAAAGCATATCCAACGCATCTCTTTCTGCCAGCTTTCCTTGCCAACTCCTTCTTAGTAATGCCAGTAAATGCCAGAAAAAGTCTGCTTTAAACAATGTTTCTGTCTGTTGCAACCCAGAGAAAAGGCCCTTTCTGCGGGAAATACGTGATGTAGAAATCCCACTTTTTCTGCTCTTGCTGGAAATGCACAGGGCGGTGAGAGCTGGAGGGAATGGGCAATATTAGCTGCAATATTCTACAAAGGACAAAACTATACAGTTCCCCTTATTGGCTTTTCCTGCAGCAGATTCATTTGCAGAGCCCTTTTTTTCCTTTGAAAAAGGCAAGTTCGGGGCTTTTGCAGGGGCAGCGATACTGGGTACATCAGCAGCTCTGGGAACCTTTGCTTCATTGGCACTTGCCAAGACTCGCAGCATCGCTCCTCAGCGCTGGGTCTGTTTCAGGACAAGATGTACTCAGTGCAGAAGCACCTCGGGAAGGGTGATGGAACGGCTGAGGCTAAAGTAAATAATGTCATCTGAGAGACACCAGCGTGAGATTTCACCCGCGAGCGCTGCCACCTTCAACCCTTGCAAAAACGAGATGTGGCAGAAAGTACCATCCACCAGCAGGAGAAAAATCAGGTCTCTCAGTGAAGATCTGGCCGTCCTCTTACTGGGCAGCAGTTTTAACTTAGCAGCTGCCCAGCTTGTGCAGGATAAATAATCTGCAAATACTCTGGTGCTGGGACTTAGTGCAAATAATGACAGCGCAAGCCCAGAATTTTGGGGGGAAAACCCTCCAAAACATATCATGCAATATCCCCAAACTCATTCTGTCCTTAACCTCACCAACCTTCATTGCTCCACAGTGTCTACAATACCAGAATTTGCAATAGTTTTGTTAAATTAAGCCTCAGAAATTCAATTGGATTTTAAGACCATGTCCTTGAGGGGAAAAAAAAGTCTCTTGCACTAAAGGACACACAATTTTCTCAAGATAGAAATTGAATACAAATTTTCTTCTATCATATCAAAATGATACTGATCATTTCTGCCTCATCTATATGAACTTGTCTAAATTAATTAACAGATTTTTTTGGAAGCCATTTCATTTCTAGAAAAATATCAACACTTTGAAATCCTTTTATTGTCAAGATATTACAGCTGCATTTAAAAAAGGCTTATTATCAACCCTCATTATATATTTTCTATCAAATTTTCAGCTGCATATAACCTCTGCGATTTCTGCTATGCTTCCGAGAAACGAGGATTATTACAACAGAAGGAGTAAATCTCCCAGGGTTTGAGTTAATCATTTCCAAATAGAATTATAATTCAACAGCGAAAGCACCAGGCGTAGAGCAACAGGACTCAGCGAGCTACCAGTTAAATTTACCTTTTCATCCCTAAAATATACATACCTTCAGCACGAGTCTATCTACTAGGGCTTCCTGGATAGGTGTCTTCATCACAGAAGACACCAACTACTATTAATTCCTACAGATTTCCCTTTCTCAAACCATTTTAGGATGTAATGGGCCTCATATCCAACTTTCTGCCGTTACCAACAAGGTTCAGGAACCTCTTCCAGGAGCAGAACGCCCTCCGGAGAGCACAAACACGTGGGAGGAGGAACCGTAATGTAGGCAGCTCTACCCAGGGCAACCGCAGCAGCAATAGGAACAAGGGAGATTCTCCTTTCGCCTGTAAAGGACGGATCACGTGTGCGCAGCTGGAAAGCGCAGCGTTATTCTATTCCAGCCCTGAAATTCATACCTTACGCTCGCAAGATCTGTTGCAAGAGCCGTGAAACAGCCAAGCGTACGCTAAATTAATTCAATATGAAAATGCCTCAGCACAAGTATTTTACCAACCGACTAAACTGAAGCATAATTGCAATAACTTAGTCTTATTTAACGTGATGTTAAAGGGTTACTAGCGCTAAACAGCACCATCAAGATCAAAATATTTTTCCATTTATTATGGAAAGTATGATTTATTTGTGGTTTTTTTTGTCAAAAAGAAAGCCCGCGTTGAGGAACCTTCACCTACGAGGGGAACATATTAGCAGATTCCTGAAGCCGACGGCCGAGACGCTACCTCATAGCCGGTGGGCCCGGAGCAGCTCGAGCAGCCCTTGCACCGCGGAGCCGCGCGGAGCTGGCAGTGCCGCGGGGTGCTCGGGCTCCGCTCGCCCAGCGCCGCTGCATCCCCGTCCATCCTCGCCGGCCAAGTATGACAAAATCCCTCCCGACAGCTCAGCGCGGCGCGAGCTCCGGAAAGGGAATTTCACCCTCCCGAGGGCTCTGCAACGCCAAGGGGGGCCGGGGGGGTGATGGATGGTTGGTAGAAATCCCTGCGTTTTCCGTTTGTTGGAGCAGCGAGCTCCCTCGGCAATATCTGCGATTGATATTGCGCTTAAACCAGCCCACAAAACTTTGCAAACTTTAACACGCTGGATCGCTTAAACTCGAAACGAAACGTCCCGCTTCTGGGATGAATCCCAGTTGCTTAACACTTCCCAGGATGCCCGAGCACTTCAGGCAGGAAATGAATCCTACTACATCTAGTCGAAACTAGGGCACTGGTTCAGCACAGACAGAGAAAAGAATTTCCCCTGCTCAATTACCAGCACAAACGTTTTATTGGTGGTCTCAGGCTCCAGGAACGTACCCAGCCCGTGTGTCAAGCTCCTGTGGAAGATCCAGCAAGTTCCTAGAATTGGGATACAATTGAGCAGCAGGGTTTGTTGCAGATTTCATAGATGATTCCAGTTATCAGAGAGTTATCTGGTTAAACAGGGCACCGTGAGGGAATATCCACCCTGTCCCTATGCACAACCCACCCAACCGGACTGGATGCTCAAGGCAGAAGAGGCACCTATTACTCCAAGGCCAAAGACTTTGCCGAAATTGGACTGACCCTCCTGTTGCTGGTTGCACTATGAAAATAGTCCCAGAGTTGGGGAGAATCCCAGCATTTTCTTCACAAATAGTTCCCATGTAAAATTCCTGAATTAAATGAATTCTAAATAAATTATTGTGTATAAAGGATGTTTGAACAAATTAGTGCTTAGAGTGGCCCTACCAGGCAGGGGTAGAGCTATGCTTGAGCAGGACGGTTGGACTAAATGATCTCTAGATGATCCAACCTCAACCATTCTGTGAGTCTGCAATTCTGCAATAAAAAGCAAGATAAATAATAGCTTGTTTCCTAGGCTATTAAATTAATGACCACCAGGTTAATAATCAGCAGCTTGAGCAATGGATCTCCCATGGGATTTTATCAAGGACTAACAGGGTTCGTCTCACCCCATGGAGGTAACCGGTGCCAAGCTGCATTCCCAGCTGATGACACAGGCCTAGCTACACGCACAGCTCCACATCTTATATATTGATGCTAAAGAATCATAAAAATAAGGAGACGACTATAAATCCTGTTTATGCCTCTCCCTCCTAAGATATGTAAAACAACTTGGTAAAAGAAGCTATGAAAACTGTCCTCTCAGCCTTCAAAGACTTGAGCAGCGCTGTATGACTCCCCTTAATGTAATACAATTGTCTAGAAGTCTAAACTTTGGCAATTATTTCAAATGAAAAGGAACAGCAGGAGGCTCTGTTGAAGTGAATATAAACAATTATCACTCGCATGAGGCTATGCCAGCTAAAAAATAAACTCCACCGGCTTTGCTCTTGAAAAGGCTGAGCACATATAAATTAATTATCTGAGCTGGCAGGCCCCTCGCTTTGCAGCCCATGCCGCAAGCGCCGCGGGGATGGTGCAATAACACCGTGGCCCTTCTGGGGATGCACCCCTAATTTTGCAAGAATATTGAAGCCTGTGCATGTGCCCTGGCTCTGAGAGGTGGGAATCAGGATTGGGGAGCAGGGTGAAGGACAAAGTGCTGTGTTACCCGTGCTGGTTTGCAAGAGAGGGGCAGTAACGCGAGAGCATCATGATGGGATCAATGAGTGAGGCTTGTCCATAGCTCAGCAGCCTTGGCAGCTTCTGAGAGCTCTTTAGTTCATGAAGCTGCAGCGTAACTCCTGTGACTTTGCAAGTAATCCAGAGTTATTCCTTATTCCCTTTACCCACTTTGTTTCAATAGCAAAAATCCCTTCCGTATGCGTCAGACGAGGCTCTTTACTAAAAGGAAACCCAAGAAGACAGAAGGAAGCCGTGTAACTTTCAAAACATGTCATAAATCCGGAGAATCATAAAGATAACTAATAACTGTCAGACATGATTCTTTTACGGAGAGTGGAGAATTTCACAGTGAGGTTTGATTAATCAGTGTCCAAAATGACATGCGGGTAATCAAAACTGTGATGTTTGTTTATGAACATGATTCAAAATGCAATTCTTTATGAATGAGGCAGGCAGAAATGCAAAATCTAGCTCCTTGCAGGCTCAGTGAGAGGCAATGCATGCTAAGCAGCAGAAAATGGAAATATTCGGCCACTTTACATGCAGAGTCTTCTGAGTTGTGACAACCGTACACTTAAAAAAGAAAAGAAATATGGCCTAACTGTATATTTATAGCTGGCCTTCATCTTTATCTTTGCTTTTTGCAGCTAAAGTTTATATTCAAGTATAATATAACAGCAAGGGAAAAAAAACAGTGTTTCTGTGAGAAAAGACACTCTATCTTTTCATTTTTCTTTTCTCCATTTTAAAATACTTTAAGATTTTGATTTGCAAATCTGATTTATAGTAGCCCAGGCAAAGGAACGAAACTGATTTACACTAGTGCAGAATTTGGCCTTCAAAGTTTGCATTTGGTAAGGCCGTTCTGATGCTGCTTGATTCCATTTTTTTCCCCCAAGGCAAAATGGATTTCTGATATACTTGGATTTAAGAGTGATCAGAACCAGAACCACAGTTGTTTTTGGCAGATAACTCTCTGCAATTCTCCCCATTTTCTGCCTTCATCTCCCTTCCTTCTCTCATGTGCCCCTCCAATAACAACAGATCAGAAAGTCCAGGTGCTTGAACAGAGCATCCTCCACCTAAAGTGAGGTTTAACTCTCCGCAATTTGAGGTCAAGCTGTTTCTCCTGTTTACTTTTATTTATTTATTCATTTATTTATTTGTTTTTAGAGAGAGTGCCGGTGGGCTCAATCAGAATGGACTCTCTGTGAAGCGAGAAGGCATCTATTCTGCTAACAGGTATTTTGTACCCACCTACCTGCTCATAGTCGACTATCTTGAGGGAGCTACATGCTCTTTAATCTCTATACATGACTTAAATTTAATTTTAATATATTTTTTTTTTTGCATCATTGAAAGCAACTTGGACCTGCAAACTCAAAGCAGCCTAAAGCATTGAAGTTCTTTCCAGCCTTATGGGTCCTCCTTCAGCACCGACCTCAGCTGTGTCTTCATAAATGGCAATCGTAGCGCTCCGGGAGCACACACATCCCTATGGAGCAGCCTAATATTCCACTCGGAAGGATCTGAGGATCATTACAGCACTATGTGCATAAGGACTAAAAGATGCAAAGAGTAACCCAGTCATAAGAACTGAATGCAACTTGCACATAAACCTTTGCAAACTTCAGAAGACTAAATTTTGTGAATCAACCCTTTGATCCTATTTATTCCAGGACTTGCAGGTGCTCTCTTTGGCATTTTAAATGCTTCATAACTAACGACAGAGAAATAGCCTGCACTTGAGTGATAGATGTCACAAAACTAAAAAGATACACCCTCATTTTGGATGACCTTATGGAGGACTCTATGTTCATCCGCATAAGACAAGTTTGTCTACTAAAGCATCACTTACCCAGCTCGCATCAAACTTGGCGTGAGTTTTAAGTCTCAGGCCAAGTTTGAAGAAAAATATTCAACTGGGAACAAGTAGAGGAAAGAGTCTTTTTCCTGCACTTGTATAATGTAAAAATGAAACAATTTGGTTCAAACCTTACAAAAATTAAGAAAAATAGAACCCAGCCCTTTTGGGGTTAGGCCAGGCACTGAGAAAATGTTGACACAAAATGCAAAGTTATGAACAAATGAGAGAGAGAATTGGAAAGGAAACTGGAATTAAATATTAATTATAACAACCTATCAACACATTCTATACTGCACAGATGATTTCAGCAAAAACAGAAGTCCCATCTGCCCGGAATATGGACAGCTATTGTTTGAAAGCACACAGCAGCATTGCACAATACGTTGGGTCCTGATGTGGTGGTCACATACCCACAAATACAGTTGTTCATGCTCAGTCCTGACTAGCAACAACTGCATTCTCAAAATAGTAGACACTAATTTTAGCAGCCCATGCAGGATTGGCAGCAGGATAATATAGCCAGCTAGCAAAGAAATGCAACTGGACACCACTAAAAATATTCCAACTGGAAATTATCTAAACTGTCTGAATTTAACAGCCATTAAATAGACAAACAGCATTGTACAGTTGCAAAAAAAGGCCGGTATTTCCATAGCAACTTGTATCAGGTATACCTACCCTGTATTTTAAACGCACACCGATATAGAGAAGGTGTTTGAATGAGCATAGGTACCTTTCCAAATGAGGGAAAAGCGGCAGCATTTCTGAACTAACATGATGAAATCCTGGTCTTAACTTCAGCTTGAAGTAAAAAAAGTAAAATGCAAGCAACCAAAAAACCAAAACAGCACAAATACAATCTGCACAGTAAATGATAGGCTACTCCAGCAACCAAACACTGCATTCGTACTCGGAAGACCAAGATTCTTCAGATGTAACTTGATTATATGTCCGGATTTAAAGCTGGATTTGTATTTGAACCCATCATGCTCAACAATGCTTGCACGTATCTACGGGATTAAATGTTCTTGGAAAAGTGAGTGTACGCTAATTGTATTTCAAACAAAACGAGGTGGTAGCTCAGTAAATTTGCGTTATTTCTTTGTGGTGGAGGTGCCTCTAATCCCGCTGTGGAGCAGCCCATGTTCACGGGTCTGGTTTCCACAGAAATAAGCCCAGGTCTTTTTGCTTCCCTTCTGCAAGACGCAGTGCATGGATGGTCCTCACCAGGAGGGTCATCAGTGGAACAGCCCTTCCTGACAGATTCCGAACAAGATATTCCAGCAGATTATGGGGTAAATAAGGGAGCGGTTTTGTCCTCAGGATGAGAAGGAAAGGCTACGCTGCACTCAATGATTAGCATCTCTCCTCGGGGGCTAATTGTTAAGCAAGAGTATTTACGATCACGGGGTTGCAGAATGAGGGCTTTCATTACAAGGCAATTATCTGTACAAAAAAAAACTTCAATACTTTGGCATTTTTATATCCACGGCACTATTTCTTTTTCTACATATTCTATTGCAAGAGTAACCCCTAGTTACAATACAGAGCGGTTCGCACTCTTTTACCTCATTAAAAAAAATGGAATAAAATGGAGCAATGGAGTTCAAGCATTCTAGGTCCTCTTTAACTGTTGAATGCAACAGTATTTAACTTTCCTGCTTTTGATCAATATTTATGTGACAAGTTATTCATTACCCTTCTCCTCCAACAGTTTAATGCTGTTGTTCTTCCCACAGCCTGATCTGCACTTTTATGTATTTAATTTAGAATAGTTTCCATGGAAAAGAAGTATTCAAAGAAAAAAAAGTGCTGATACAGCAATTGGATCTTTCTACCAAACCACAAATCTTCTCTAATGTTCATCTTAAACAGAAAGCAATTCTGGGAAACAAATTAATGATATAAATCATATTATCATTGCTCACATAAAGATACTCTGCTGTAACTCTTTCAGAAAGCTACAGTGAGTAGCTAAAAGAATCCTATGAGGAGAACGGCTGTTTCTAATTAAATGACCTAAAAATAGAATTGCACATGCATCTTGGACCGAGCCATCTGTGTTATCTCCTAAGATATGTTATTCCATATCCACAATGATAGCCCTTTCATCGCTGCGCAGAGACACGACTATGAGTGGCCTTCTCGTGTAGGAGAGGAAAAAGGAAACAACCTTGTAATAAGACAATATTTTTTAGAAGTAGAAAAGAGATTTCAAAATAATGCATCTGACATCTACCTCTGTCAATCAGGAGCATGACTCAACAGGGGAAGGGAAAGGGAAAAATAAATAGAATATTTGTGCAGGAGGGAAGGGGATTTATGGTTAGTCAGGGCCAGTAGTAAATTATGCCCCGTGTTAGGGGAAGGGAAGCAGAGTGTGAGCTGGGACTCACCAGCTGCCAATACTGGGGATGGCACCTTGGGTGCCCTGTCACCTGCCCCACATAATGTGAGACTTTGTGCCCAACAAAAACCTTCCTGCAGGCCCTTGCTGGCAGTATTTGCACCAGACCACGGCAAAACAGCCCCTAAACGGGCGGAAAGGCAAATATAACACGCGTATTTGTTTGAGAAGTTACAATCTTGGGCAATGTATGTTAACCTCACTAAAAACATTATTTCACTTTAAGCTTCTATTTCTATTAACAGAGTGCCACTTTACAATAAAATACAGTATTAATTTTAACCACATAATTTTAACCTCTTCCATTTATTTAGATTAACTAATAATTCTAGACAGCAGCCCCTTTACTAAAATATAAAGAATGTACTTACAACTTCCTTGGTGAAGTGCAATCATTTACTTCCCCCCATAGCCTTACAATTATTATACACGTTAGAACAAAACGATAGGCAAAATGCAGACTAACCTTTGAATAAATACCAGGTGTCCACTGTTCTCCATTCAAAAGGCGGGGAATTATTATTTCGTAATCTTTGGTCTGGTCCTTTGGCATCTGCTGTCTTGAGGATTGTAATTTAGCGTCCACATTCTCTCCTAGGCACAGTGAGAAGAAGCATTGCATGTCAGTAGGGAACGACAACACCTGACAACACGAACCTTGTTATTTAAGGGACCTCGTGGTATTTTTCAAAAGGAAATCAGTTCAGGAAAGGAATTAAATGTTAAAACACAGCGGGTTCACACTGTCAGTGTCAAAACCTATACGCATTTCTAGGAGAACTGAGGAAATAACTGTGGTTATTTCCACTTGTGATGAGAGGGCATGCTCCCCTCTCAGCAATGTAGACAAAGAGCACGCAGCAGAACCTGAGGAAATGGAGCAAGAATCCCATATAGCTTTAGAAACCCATTTCTAGAAGGATGTGGATAATTCTTGTGCCTTTTGCCTCCAGATATACAATAGATATACAAAAGTTGCTGTTATTTATGAAGGCCCCTTTGACATACTATTCTGATTACTGCCCTTGTACTAACTAAACTCCTCTGTTCTTAGTCATCTTGTCAGGATGCAGAAATTAGGGTCATGGGCCGGTAAGATAAGGTGTAAGAAAGAGATGCAGGATGCAAAGAGCATGGTATTAGGATGCAACACTTCACAAAAAAAGAGGAGAAATATTGGCACCAGCTATTTAAAGTTACACCAAATCATACTAGAATTTGGATTTTTTTTCACAGACGATGCTGGCAGATGGAAAGCAGCAGCGATAGCAGTAGATGGTTGTCTCTTCAACAGCATTAAGAGACTAAGCTCCAGGGATTCAAAGGAGATAACATTTTATCGGGAATGTTTTTCAGTAATTAAGGTAAGAAATTAGCAAAAGCTTTGATGGCTCTGCTCATCCTGAGAATGCTTCGTGCGAGAGACAGCCTTGCTGGGCGGTATTGAGAGCACTCGGGGAAAGGCCCCGCTCCCAGGGGCTGTAACCAGAGCCCTGGCTTCCTCCGAGTGAGTTATCCGCGATTTTGCAGCACTGGCTCTCCCTAAGGGCAGATAACAAACGCAGGTTCCCCCTTATGTCCTCTCCATATCCGCGGCCGAGCCAGCTGGTCTTCACATTTTGTGGATTTGATGCATAGCATAAGTATGATGCAGTTTTACTCTCCTTAAACCTCCAAGTTTATTGCACACAAAAGATCTACCAGTTTTAATCCTAAGTATTTGATTGTCCCCCAAGCACTTCTTAATGTGCCATTTTACTCCACTAAATAAAGGAATTCACAGTTGTGCCTCATTTTAACAAGCCTGGACTGTGTACGGCGGAAGATGGAATATTAACTTATCTGAGTGGCCTCAGTATCTCTATATGGACATTCAAGGAGGTCATGAAGTACTGAGAATCCTTAAACATCAAGGATATTCACTCACATTAGCAAAAGAAATGTCTAGAGGAGAATAGAAACTGTCACTGAAATAGTGCTCTACTCCTACACAGCAAGATGACTTCAATGCACATTACAACGTCAAAAAGCTATTTGCATGCAACATTTATCAAGTATTTTTCCTCTCACCGAACACAGTAATGCTCCCGTGTCTATCAAAGGAACAGTTCTAAAAAGAACTCGCCATACAAGACCTGGAAATGGTACTGAGAATAAATCCGAAGCAGAGTTTGGGATAGTGTTTAGATGCTATGGGAAAGGCAGATCTCCTGTTGGGTGCACCACGCTCTTGACCTGCTCTGTGCTGAGCTCTCCTGCATGAGGACAAGGTCTGAATATGCTTTAGAAATCCCTCCATCCTCCACTGAAATGAAGGAAGAAACAGTTCACAAGGGTCTAGCAGGACACAGGGTCATCATTTAGAGGGGATGCTCCAAACCCTGCAGATGATTTCGTTCACCAAGGTGTCAGATCTCATTTCATCCCTTTAGGAGAGAGATCTAATCAATATCCACAGTAGATGGAACCTCACAGCAGCTCATTCAGATTATCAGGCATGAAGCTCCTCTCACAGAAATTTATGAAGCAAAACTCAGAGAAATGAGAAAATTTTGGCTCTGCTCCTGATTTTTTCTTGGCTCACTACAGCAGTCTCAAGTGCTTGAATTAAATGACTCAGGCCCTTCTATTATTTTATAGGATTTGCACTCTGAAATTTTCATGATCTAACCTTTAAGAAACCCTATGAGAACACTAACCCCCTGCAGACAGTCATCTACACCACTCCCATGCAGTCTCTCTTTACTGGGTTTTACCTAAAAATCAGAAAGCATCAAAGTGTTTCTGGCACTCCTAGATGTGGAAGTTGTCTTTGTTATTAATTTGGCAAAATGCTGAAATCACAGCATTACTGAAAAACAAAACAAAACAAAAAAACAAGAAGGAGGAAAAAAGAAATCTGCATTTTTGTACATATGAGTTATTCCCTCATTGCACAGTATGGTCCAGAAAGCCCAATTGTTATAAAAATATAACATGTAAATGGACAATGGTTCAATTATGTCACCGTTCATTCTTTGGGACCATTTTACGTGATAAAGTGGAACTTGTTGTTCATGAAGGTTACAGTGTGCATATTTTAATCTTGCACACATTTTTACTTGCTTAAACATCAAAATTGCACATACAGAAGTGTTGGTAGCCTGGAGATAGAGGTCAAGCCAGCTTTATCAGGAGTAATAATGTCTTCATTAGAACAGATAGTTTATTTGCAGAAAAGAAGCTTTTGGATACACAAACCCATCTGAAACAACAGCATGTATAAAATGCAAAATTGAATTTGGTGTAGGTTCGTTCCTCAGCCAAATATTGTGTTGCAAATCCAAATGTTTTCATTTAAATACTGCATGTGATAGGAATCGCTGCTTCCTGAAAGGCAGAGGCTGAGTCACGTGCAATCATTCAGCAAAGCTCTTAAACACATGCTTAGTGCCCTGCATCTGCTTAACTCCCCGCTGCCCTCCATGTGCCACATGCACATTACAGTTTCTTTTGCAAGTCACAGTGATGCGTCTCCGGTTGAAGGCCATCACATTAATGTATTATGCATATTTCTGGAAGGCTACAAAATAAAACAACCCATATAGCTGTGAGCTAGACTTGAAATCACTGCCTAAATATAGAAGGAAGATAAAAAAAAGGTAAATCTTGTAAAAAGGATTCTGCAGACTGATTGTAAAGCTTCAAAGAACGGGTTGTCAGAAAACAAGATATTGCTGCTCCTGAAGAGGAACCCCACATATTTATCTGAGACAGGGAAAAATGGCAGCCTAGAGCCCAAATGAACCACAATAAAACAACCATGAGTAGAGAGTAAAAAGGAGGAGGATGGACATAACTGAAGTGGAAATGTGCAGGAAATCTGAAAAAAAATGGGGCAAAAAGCCACACAATTCCACTCCAGTCAACTGTAGCCAAGTCAGAAGGGCCCACATGGATGAGTGATAGTGGAAAGTTCTCCATGCCCCAATAAGATAAGAGGCAGCTTCTTACACGTGGACTGTACAAAACACTCCTGTGGATGAGTGTTCTCCACGGGCTCCCTTTTCATCTCTATATTATTTTCCTTAAGGTTTTGCTTCCTGAGGTCTTCTGCTGCTGATGGACCACCCGGCTCCAAGAGGAGCACCAGGAGGAGCACCAGGGACACGACCAGAGACCGATGCTCGCATGGGGTTTTGTGTCCTCCGTTGGGTCCCTCGAGGTCAGGGTGCCGCGGGTGTCTCCTCTCTGTTACCCATCACCCATTTATCAGTTTTGATTATAAGTTCTTTGAAGCATTAGAGCTCTTGGCATGGCTTTAATAACAAAGCCTCCTCTCTACTGGGGCATTCATGGCACACAAACAGCGTGATAATTGGAATCAGAGAACGTAAATTTTGATCGAGTGTGATGAGAGGCCATCTGTACTACTAGAAACCTTTACAGTACCCATGTTTCCTATCATTTTTATCACAATTCACCTACTTATTTTCCATTTCACTGAAATGCTGCCTGGTTCCTTCCGATGCGGACTCGTCTCCCCCTTTTTTCACATGAAAACCGTCACATCCAGGTCTAGCTGTTTCCTATTTTCAGCCGCATCAAAGGTAGCTCTTTTGATCCACGAGCTCACGCCGTGCTCCTTTATCCCTTTTTCCGTTATATAAAAGGTACCTCATACCACGAGCGAGATGAGTAGATGTTACCTATCAGCTGCTTAAATACAACGCGTCCGCGGTGCCTTTCTACAACCTTTCTTGTTCATATAGGACATGCAGGGACTGTCTGCAAGTAGGTAGGAACCGTTTTCATCTTTTCACACTGTATTTCAGCCCCTACAAGCTCCGGCACGCGGGGCTGACGCCTCTGTTTAGCGCCGCCGCCTCCTGAGGAAGCCCAGAGCTCCTTCGGATTAAAATTAATGTGTTTTTAGCCAGGCGGTGCAGGTTATTTGGTTTTATGATAAACAGAGGAGAGAAGGCTCTCAGCTGAATGGGCCGCGATAAAATGGGCTAAAGAGAGGGTATAAGAGGGAAAAAGAGGGGAATAAAAGGAAAAAGAAATCCACACAATTTATTTGCAATAATGCAGCTGGGTTTGTGGCTTGGAGGAGGGAGGTTGGGAAGCAGGGTCCACCCTCGCACCACCATCTTGGGGAGCAGGTTCCCTCATGGCACCACCACCATTTTGGGCAGCAGGTTCCTTTGCAGCTGGTGCCATCATCTTGGGCAGCATCTTCCTGCTAACACCCTGTGTCACCTTCTTGGGTAGCGGGTTCCCCCACACACCCAGTGCCACCAACTTGGGGAGCAGGTTCCCTCATGGCACACCCACCATCTTGGGCAGCAGGTTCCCTCGCAGCTGGTGCCATCATCTTGGGCAGCAGCTTCCCCCCGACACCCAGTGTCACCATCTTGGCTAGCGGGTTCCCCCACACACCCAGTGCCACCATCTTGGGCAGCAGGGTCCCCCCGACCCAATGCCGCCATGTCATGGAGCAGGGTCCCATTAGACCCCAGGGTGCTGCCCCGCTCTTGGTGCTGCCTGGCCCAGGTCTGCCCTGCCAAGTCATATTTATTAATATAGTGATAGTGCCGGGTACAATGATACCTCACAGTAAAAACTGAAAGACACCACATGCTATTTCCGTCAGTTCTCATTAGTTCAAGATCAAAAGTGACTTTTCATGCATACCTTTACCCAGCTAAGCGGGAGGTTGACTTTCTCCACAGGAATCTAGATAAATTTGTGTCTTCATGGCCTGCCTTGGAAATAACACCGTTCTTTAGAAGTACCACCCCATTGGACACCAATTTTCCCTCGTTTCCACACTCTTGGCCTTTCACACTGCACAACTTCGTAGGAGCCAACTGTCCAGCTGGGAAATGCAGGTTTATGACACGCTGATCTCCTGTAACTAAACGGCCTTAAAACAGGCTTGGGATATTTCGCTTTTACAATCCAGAGAACCATCTCCTGTCATCACTTGCTCATGCATGAGTTATCCCCTTCCTAAGCCCAATTCCGCTGATGAAATAATCTGCAAGGGGAGGCAGCCCTCCTGGCCCTCCCCATCGAAACCCTAAAAATGCGCTGGAAAACGTCACGGCCTCCTTGTTTGAATGCAAACATGGGAGTCAGAGCTTAAATCTAAAGGTTTTGCTGCTATTCCCCACAATGAAGACTGCTGAGGTCAGTGTCATTGAGTGGCCAGCTGAACAAACTAATGACACATCCTACGGACAAAAAAATAAAGCTGAGAGAGGGAAAAAAAAAGAAAAATAGCAATGTTCATTGCAGAACATACCCCCTAAGCAGTTGAATCATCTTAATCTTCAAGCTTCTGTAATACAACTGTTGGAAGGCTCCAAGTCTGCGCACAATAAAGTGCTTTATTCAGGGAACCATATGACTCCATCAGTCATTCAAGCATATGTTTGGCACGGATTGAAAGTGAAAAGCATAGCTAAGTCAAATATTTCAAAACTGAACTTGTCTTTCTAACACACATGGTTTATATATTGGTGTAATATCTATATAACTTTTCAGTTCTCATATACGGTAATGTCAGGGCTGAACTACAAAACGGTGTCGTCTGCGCTAGGCAGCATCGCGCTGCATGGGAGTTCACCCGTGCCAGAAAGCAGCCTACTAGAAAATTAAAAGGGAAACATCCTCCTCGACAGGTCCTCAAGACAGCCTTAAAAGCAGCTTTTGCTCATTTTGGTTCCCAAAAATCGATTTCTCAAATCAGGATGCGACAGACTCCTTGCTAGATCACAGCATTGTAACAAATCCAGGACAACAAGGGTCCTTTTAGTTGTGTGCTTGATACTGGCCTTCTCTTCCCTCTGCAGATGAAATATCGCTCATCATACAGAGTTCCTCCTGCTGATGCAAATGCGATTAAAGCAATCTTGCAGGAGCACAGTGTGATTAAAGCATAAGTAATGTGAGAAGGATTTGGGCTCTCATTATACAGAATGCATATTGAAATGCACTCAAGGAAAGGAGCTCGTAAAACTCAATATCCTCGCCGCTCTCAAGAACACAATATGACAAGTGGAGTTCTGAGAACAACATTTGCTATTGAATGGAGAGGGGGCAGGGAGACTACGGAGCATTTCAAATAGTGAAAACTAAGCTTTATTATCTCGGATAGCGTATATGCATATGCTATATTTGGGAAACAGCTGTCCAGTCTCATTTGTGATTTTGTTTGACTGAGGAATTACTATTCAGGACGAGTCCAAGGACAAAGTTCTATTTCTTTTTCTAGATAGGACATTTCATATTGTGAGAGAAATAAACCAGGGAAATTTTACAACAAGGGTGCATTTCAGCACACCAGGATGCTATCTATACATGGGGATGGAGCAGTTCCCTCCCACTGGAGGGCTCAACACTTGAGTTCATAGGCAGAGGGGCAAGACAAAACCTAAGACAGGCTTGGAAAGAAGCAGCAAACTGCTTAGGAGAACCTCTGTTCTCCTACTACAAATCATGCCTTATGTTTGCTTTATTTCTAAGGGATGGTGCTGCTTTATAAATTGTCCCAGGTGAGGAATATCAACAGAAGTTGGGGTTTCCCCCAACAGAACAATCCTGTGCTCCCTTTCTCCATCCCCAGCACTCCAGACATGAGAAAAATGGTTGTTAGGTGAGTAGGGTGGATGAAACCCAAATTAACCCAGCGTCACATAACAGGCCAGGATGTCCTAACCCAGCATCATCATTCCACTGCGTCCAGCCGTGCAAGGATGGAGTGTCCTGGAGGGTGACAGCAGTGACATCCCTGCACTGCTTCCCCCATGCTGCCCCGAACGTGTTTCAGGAATACCAGAGCCTTCCTCCACTCTAAATGCTCCAGAAAAGCTGCTTTCCTATCAAAAATACTCCCCAGAATACAATTTCCACTCGTCCTTATAAAAGGCACCGTTCAAGACTTCCTAACAGCCTCCCCGCTCCGAGCTGAAGGAATCCTTAGCTTAACGACATCAAGGGATGATCCTTCCCATACACAATATATCATCATCAACGAGGGAAAAAAAAGTAAGTAAGAGTTTAAATTGTGCTTTTCGCATGCACACAGATCATTCATCAGATGTTCTCTGGGAAATGGCACTTAGAGCAAAACCAGCTGAAGGAAAGTTCGGTGTTAACTTAGGTAAATAAATGTGCACGGCGCTCTCTCCCTTTCGCAGCTCTTTCCCAGCCCCAGCAAGTGAGTTCCTGAGCTAATATCCTCCCCGTGTTCTTCTCTCTATGGAGAATACCTGCTCCTGGCATTACACAACAGCAGAGAAAGAGAGATTAACTGCACCTGTACTGGCATAAGCCTATATGTCTTCCTGCTTCTTGAAATGCAAATGAATAGTGAAAAATTAGGGTATTTAATCTCCTGTCCTAGTCAGGTTTAGGTGTGTAACCTTACAACAAATGTCACTGTAAGCACAGGATATATCCATAACTATTGACTTTCACAGGCTTTTTCAGGAGATCTACAGAAATACTGCACATTTCTTTTTATTGTATCCTCAAGGCAGGGAAAATATCCAGGACACCTTCCCATGCCGTTAAAGCAGCTTTGCTCACCTACGTGACACAAACTTTGCTCCTTTCAAGCAGGTTTTAAATGGATAATGCAGAACCTTAAGTTAACACTGAGTTTTACAAATGAGACAAATCCCCAGCATTCAGACAGTTTATCCCAGCTGAGCATCAAACCCATAAAAGAGGAATATTCACAATGCAAATCAAATAGATAAGCTCCTTCTTTGAGTGTAAAGATTTTTTTCTGTAAAGATGCTGCACTTCCCTCTCAAAAACAAATTCTCACCCAGTCTCCCTCCAGTGGGATATATTTTCCTCACTTAAGCGGCAAAAGATGAACAAGGAAATATTATTGCACTTGAAACGTTCAGATGGTGCTTTAAAAGCTGTGACAAAATGCAAGAACTGTGGTTAATGCCAATACAGTTTTATGACCTCCAGTGCAACGGAACATGAGTCGAATGCAGGATACTCTAACCTGGCCTGTACATGACAAAGACTAAATTTTATCCTTAGTTTTAGCTCTGACACTTCAGCGCTCTCCTCAGAAGAATACAGACCTCAGTAATGTAGAATGAATAACTCTCTTCCTCATATATTTTAATCATGGAGCTAACTAAGGGTCTTCTGCACACTGTGAAATTACTGACCGCACTGCTGAATAAAGGTTATTTGTGACGTTCGGCTCCATGCAGTCAGGCCCGTATATTTAATGGGAAATTAAGACAAAGAAGTCAGGGATTTCTTTTTCTGTATCAAAACAAATATCCATAGCGTTTGGAGTTGGTAACATCTATACTCTGAAAATACTCTTTCAAAGGTAGGCAATCACCAGTGACGTTTATTCTGCTCCATCAGCGATTTTCAGCTTTGAGAAAAATTTAAACAGAGGCAGAGGAAGCAGCAAACTTTCAGCATTGTCAAGAAAAGGTTTTTCACTCAGTGTGGCTGATGTATGCTCTTAGAGCACGCTGACACTGTTCCTCTTAACAAATATCTCATAGAATAAACTAGTGGAGGATCCTTTTGTGCCAAGTGCTGCATCCAGCTTTTTATGCCTCGCTGTATATTATCCAGCATGGTTAACAGCCCATGAAACGTTCCACTTCTTGCCATATTAGATCATATATTTTGGACAAGAGAGGATGTGTTTATCCAATCTATCGTTTCGTCATGTTGACCTTTGGGATGGACCAAAAAGTTTCTCATTTTAATTCCAAATCTGGGAGTACAGCAACACCATTCATATGCAGCATTAAAAAAGTTAAGGAAACAACAAGTAATTTAACAGAAGAGGCAGAATTTCTGATTTGATAATGCAGTTCACCAATTCATTTTCTGAGACATTGATGCTAACTGGATATCAACATTTTCCAACTCTTGCATGACACTAAATAGGCAGTAGCAACAACATTCCTTCATTTCACCAAATACTATTAGTGCTACCCTACTTCGCGAAATAGACAAAATAAATTGGCCAAAAGGAGGTAATATCAGGCAAAAACAAGACTTTACAGGGGCCAAATGACGAACTAACACCCTGAACTACGTGATGTTCTCTGCAGACAAGCCTGTGTGATTAAATTACATCACTACTGATGGACTTCCTTCTACTCTTGCCACACTGTTTACATGACTGTCTAAAGAAAACATTTTTATTCCCTTTCCTCAAAGAAAATGCCCTGTGTGTCATTTTTCACTGCACATTCCTAACCTGAGCCTATATGGACCTACTGCACCAGTTCTAATAGTCCTGGCTAAAGACTTGGTCTCAACTAATAGATCTTGACCAAACTCTGCAATTTAATATCATTTATTAGAAACGATTTACTTGATAATTTCAACACAAGGATATCCTAATCATGGCAATTTCACCAGCCAGTCTACCCTAAAAGACAGTCACATGCTTAAGAGTCTGGTTGAGAAAAAAAAAGGTCAAAAAAAAAGAGGGCATAAAGGTATTATTTGCAGATTTTTTTTTCTGATGCATGTGATGGAAAGTGAGGATATTTGTGGGTGACAGAGTAGCCAAAGTCACAAACTTCAGCAGGTTATCAGGCATTTTTCAGCTAAGCATCTAAATTACAATAAGAAAAGACACAATCCTGGAGGAGGAGTCTCGCAGGAAAGAAAACCTTTTCTCAATTATCCTTTAATTAAAAGGATAAAAACTTTACACAGTGGAAACCTTTGCTCTGTGCTAGGCAGGATGAAAAGGGACCATCGTTTTGCACTGCACTATCCTACCAAGAACCTTCTGCAATGCTCTAGGAGACGTTATTAGAGTTGTGCAGTTTTCATTCAGCTCTGAGATTTCCCCCTAGGCTCCGCAGGGGCTAACAGAAGCCTCTGATTGCGCAGGTGTGACTCAAGCCTTGAAAATTCCCAACTTTTGGCCATGAAGTTTGGCAACGCATCAGTAATCTGCAAAGGCTCCATGTGTTACAATAGGCACACAGCAGGAGGAACAAAATCTGAGGTGGCGGTGAACAAAACACAAAAACCGGAGAGGGAAAGAAGTTGTCAGAAAAAGGGATAAGAGGAGACCAAAAAGTCTAGCATGAAGAGGACAGGATTGTGCAGGATTGGAAGATGTGGATCTGAAGAAGCCTGTGGGTGTGATGGAGCACGGCCGCGTCACCACTTCAGACCTAACTTGCAAACACCACCCCTTGCACTGGCGTATCTCCATTTATGATGACTCTCAGAAGAAAGGGAAAAAAAAAAAAAAGATAAACATCACCCAACCAGCCCTCAAACACCAGGTTTGTAACAGTCAGTCGCCGTGTCCAAGTGCCTGGGATGCTCCCGTGCGGGCAGGGGACTGTCCTGTCGCACAGACCGAGCTCTGCGCTGGCCACTCGGGATGCCTTGGAGCCCTGCTGAGGATAAACCTGATGGTTTTGGGATACCGAGATCGGAACAAGCCCGCGTGAAGAACCAAATACGCTAGTATGTGAATCCAGGCTTTGAAAGCAGAATTTAGGGATCAACAGCATCAACCTCAGCCAACAGCGGGAGCCCCACACAAACCGGGCCCTGCGGCCGCCACTCACGTGTCCTCATGGATACGCTCGTGGCAGGGCTCGGCCTGCACCCCGGGGCTGCACGGCCGCCTTTCCAAGGAGGAAAAGGAGCTGAGGAGCTTGAGGAAACCCCACCGAGCAGCCCAGCTCCTCGGCAGCGAGCGGGAGGGCGAGTGCCATGAGCACGACGTGAGGATGGGCACAACCCCGTCAGCCGCCGGGTATCGGCAGGGTCTACGGAGCCGCTGGACAGCGGCGGCTCCTGCAGCGGGGCCCATAGGAAGGTGATCAGACACCACCACGAACATCCACCGCAAACTGGAAAGGAGACAGCGCTTTAAAGCGGACTCTAAAGGACAGATTATGGCGGCGAGATCAGTATTACAGCGAGAGAAAAGGGGAGATATCCTTTTCTTCTGCAATTTGTTTTCATTACAGCCAACGCAGCTGCAATCTGTAACAAAATGTCTGGCAGAAAAGTTATTTTAATTTAAGGTAGAGAATTTTGGATGGAGATTTTAGGATTTTTCCTCCCCTCCACTGTTCTTCCAGCTAACACCCAATACCTAAAAGAGGTTGAAAAGGCTTCTGCCAAACACACTGTTTTGAAGCGCGTCTTTACACCCTCCCACTTGTATTTTCCCCCCTCTAAACACAGGAAAGCTCCAACCTGGGGGCAGATCTGCACCCAGGCAGCCCGAGCTGCATCATTAGGGGTTGAACTGGTGGCTGTGGCTTTCAGCACCTCTGCGACCAAGAAAGTAGATGCTGCTGCAGCTAAATTGAGGTTAAAAGAAGTGGTATCTGCCAAGCACTCTGCTAGAGGAACCTGAGGAGCAAACCACATCTGCACTAGGGGAAGAGGAAGAGGAGGTGGATGGAAGCAGAAGGCAGAGGAGCTGCAAACCAAACCCTGCTGCACTGCAAAGGCTGGCAAAAGCCACTGTCACTCAGGCTTAGGCAGCTCCGTAGCGATGCTCAGCTGATGCCAACTCCATAGGGAGCTTGAGCGATGCCCGCAAGCAAAACCTCCAAGTCTGAGCTCAGCTCTTTGGACTAGCTGCTCAGGTCCCCTGCACTGCTCACCTGGACTCCTCTGCTCAGTAGTTTCTCCCTGCCGGGATGCTAAATCCAAGCCCGAGCATCCTTCATGTCCCGCTGCCCACGCGCTGCAGCTCCAGCGCGAGCAGGGTCACGGCAGCCGCATCTGCCAAGGGGGGACCCCGTTTCTCTTCATCTACCTGCAACTTCTGCAGCCTTTTACCCCTAAAACGCTGATTTAGCATAAGGGAAGCACTAGAGCTGCAGAGCAGAAGTTAAAACCCCTCACAAAGGCAGAGCACTTTTAACTCCCACCCCTCTCATATATAAATCCTAGGGGCTCCCTTGAGCCCTACAAGTGCCTGGTGCACCCTAGGACTTTATGCGTGAGTTGATAAGTGACAAACTTGCACCTTTTTCCTTCTCCTAGCAAACGCCGCTTCAAAGCCTCGGGGAAAGTCACTGTGCTTAAATCTAGTGGCCAGAGACATCTCCAGGGTTTTAGGTTACAGCGAGAAAGGGCACAGGCTGGTGACACCCGTGCGCTCTTATCAGCGCTCTTCAATGCACTGAAGTGATAGACGCTGCCTCCTCTCCCGGCCGCAACAGGGCCCGGCAGCTGCTGCCCGAGGCACGGAGAGGCCCAGGGGCCTCCCGGGATTCCCGGGATTCCCGGACTCGCAGGAGCAGTCCTGGGGGTGCCCCGCGGTGCACGGAGCCAGCGAGCGCCGCCGAACGCCGGGCTGGAGCCGCTGCTCCCGGACCTCCCTTTTGCGCCTGGAACTCAGTTTGCCAGAGCAGCCTTGGCCACCGCGCTTCCCTTTTGTGCCTTTTTCCTCCCGTTTTCCCCCGTTCCAGCAGCATCCCCCCGCGCCGAGCGCTGCCGCCCGGCTCCGGCTCCGCGGGGCCCGTGTCCCACAGGGATCCCGCAGGATCCCCCCGCGGCGCCGGGCACGGAGCCCGCGGAGGCAGCGCACACAGCCGCAACGGAGGCCGCTCTGGGGATCGCGGCTGCGAGAAGCACCGCGTTTCCCCTTAAAAACCATCTGTTTTTTCCGCTTGTCCCGTTAAAATGGAGCGCGGCGTGAGGAAGTATCTTAAAACATCCATACGAACGCGCACATTATATATAGAGTTAACTTACCTTGAGCCCCGGGCGATGCTAGGAAGAGCCCGCCGAGGCCGAGCAGCAGCATGGAAACGTGGGCCGGGGGGCCGCGCTGCCGCCCGCCGCGGAGCCGCCGGGACATCCTCGCCCCGGCCGCGGGAGACAAACTTTCATCAGCTGGGGCTGCCGCGCAGCACCATAATATACAGCGACAGAGAGGAGCGAGCCGGGACGCAGGATGTGAGAGATTTCCTGCATGCAGTTAACTCCAAAACCCCTCCTGCTCCTGCAGGAGCGGCTGATGAGCTGGGCTCTGCTTGCTTAGCGGAGAGAGAGAGGGAGAGAGAGAGAAAAGTTGTTGGGATTTTTTTTTTTTCACAGAGGGGTGTTTCTTTTTTACTTTTTTTTCTCTTTTTTTCCTTTTTTTTCCCTTTTGGCACGGAGAAAACCCGCTGACCGCTGCAGCGGGCGAGAAGCCCGTGCGTGCAGCTGGCGGGCGGCATCGCCCCTCGCATGACGAGGCAACAACCCCCTGCGAAACCTCGCGCTGGGGGGGCACTTATTGATCTCCTGGTTATTGCGGAGCTCTTTCTGGCGCCGCTGCTGTATTCTGCATTTTATATTGTGCATGGCTTTCCTTTCTTTCTTTTTTTAAACTACACCCGCGGCGTTGCCAGATGCATTTTTTAAAAACCTTCCTCATTCACAACAGCGTTGCCGACTGTCTGGGAGAATAACCACGCGCAGACTCTATCATTGGACTCGTCCCGCAGCGCTGAAGTGAGTGTGACTGCAGTGAGGATCTGCAGAGAGCCCGAGAGCGCTGAAAGAAAAATCCCTGAAACCCAGGCCGGCATTGGGCCGTTTCCAAATCTAGAAATTTGGGTATTGATCTTTAATTCTGCTTTTTCAGTCACTGTTCCTCACCGGGGAAAGTTTGCAAAACTGGCAAAATCAGTGTCTGTTCCCCACCAGACACAACAGTGAGACGTTTAAAAATTGCATTTGGGAATCTCCAGTTCTCATCCGTTAGGATGCAGAGGTTGTGTGATCCGGACATGGCATTGCAAGGGGGCTTGGAAACATCACCATGGTCAGGATGCTGCTCCTCTGCTTTTCCCCACGATTCCACCTTTTCTTCCCTGTCCCCAAGGCCTCTCCGGGTGCTCCGTGTGTCCAGCCGTGCCTGCACCTACCTCCCAGGGTAGCACTCGATGCATCTTCACATTTGCACTTTGCACCCGGGCATCCCCATCCCGCGCGTTTCTCAGATACATCCAAGCTACATAACTGTAACTGAACCCTCTCGGGACTGTTTTGCAAGAGAAAACATTCCTGGGTACTCAGACTCTCCTTATTGCCATTCTGTCTTTTAATGTATTTGTGTGAGCAACAGTTTTCGTTCTTCTAGTCATCCCACATGTTTATATTTTCTCTGGATTTAATACAACTATCCAAAATTCTGTTTTGCTTTGCAAAAGGATGATTTAAGTATGATTGTTTAAATGAGAAAAAGATTGGGATATGCCAGGACAGCACAGAAACCCATGGGCACAAAGGAGTTGCCACGTCCACTTCCCAGGAAAACTCCGTCCGTGTGAGTGGTCGCTGTTGTCCCGTGCACAGCTTTAAATACACAAATGCTAAATTATGTACTCCCCTGTTATCAGTTACATTTAACGGTAAAAGTTGGCACCATTTCATCCCGTAAAAGAATAAGAAACTAATGAACTACCTCGTCAGTAGGAGATATTTACTGCAGGCAGCGCGTGGGTTACAAGGTAGGGATGGGAACAGGAGCCTCTGTCAGGGCAGTTTTGTTCTTTGCAGGGCTCTTCCCATTGAAAAAAATCACTCAAAAGGGAGCTAAAGATTTCTACCTAGAAATTTTGTCATCTCAGATGACTTTCAACCTAAACGGCAGTGTTTTGAGAAGAAATATTCACTAACAGGGAGTACAAAGACAATTAGGTCTTCGTCATTCACTAACATGAGTGAACTAGATGTTCTCAGAGTTCTTCCTCTTCCCCCAGACTTACAAATAAGGAAACCTGGAAACCTTTGTGTTGTGCTGTGTTTGTTTTATGGGCTTGAAGTTGATAAACTGATCGTTTATCACTAAAGAACCCCAAATACTTCATTAGTGACATCCGTCAGGGAATGCCGCTGAATTACAGCTACTGCTGGCCGTGGAGAGCAGCAGTAAATTTTCACAGCAGTTTCACAACTGCTTTTTTTTTTTTTTTTTTTTTTTTTTTTTTGGGGAAAATAATAATAGGAAAAAGCAAAACGGTCCTGCAGTAGCCCCGCTCAGTGCCCGGGAGAGGCCAGCCCTTGCCTTCTAATTTCTCCTGTCAAACCACCTCCCGCAATTAGTTTTATGGGACGTGGTTGCTCCGTGCAGAAGCCCGAGGCCGAGGAGCCCCTGCAGGAAATGAAAATTGCATCCAGGTTGTGGGGCAGCTTCAAAGGCCTCCGCAAGCCTCGTCCGCCAGGTTATTCCCTGCGGGCGGACGTCTTTCCGTCCCCGTTTCCCAGCTTTCTTCTCCTGCTCTGCTGGGGAAGGGCTGTGTGGAGTGACCTCTCGCTGCATCTGGGTTTTTCTTATCCTTCTTACCTGGTGTTACTGGTTCCTTGTGCTTTTTCTTTCATTTTTTTGAGCTTCTTATCTTCTCTAGCATCTCCAAGGGTTTGCTTATTCCCTGCTTCATCCCACTAGTAGCTTTTCCAAGGCACGCGCTCCCTTTGCTGCTGCTGTAGGATGCCCTGCAGCAGCACCGTGTGTTGAGCACCTCATGGCTGGATCATCCGTGATCGCCTTTGTACACCCAGAACCACCCCTTTAAGCACAACATCAAGTTATATCCATAGATCCAAGCCCTTTTATTCCCTATGTGCCAGCATGCAGGACTTGTTGGGGTTTAGCTACAGGGATCCCCACTTTTGGGGCCTCCAGACTGGAGTCTTCGCTCTGTTTTTTCTTGCAAAAGGCAAAAATCTGTTTTTCCTTGCAAAAGGCCGTGGGTGCCCTGCCAGCTGCTGCGACGTCGTGTCGCATCCCCCTGAGGAGCTCCCTGTTCTTCCAGCCTCATTTCCATGTTTTCCTGCCCATCTCCATGGTCACCCGGAGAAGGGATGATCCTCCAGCCGGACCCCCGTGTCAGCCGAGGCGCTGGTGAGTGCACAGCAGCAACGTTCCCCTTCCTAAGAGCCCTTGAAACACGACTGATACCCATTAAAGATGTTTTTGTGTCTTCAAACCAGACTCCGAGAATAGGCACTTTGACCTGTTATTACAAATTCCCCTGTCTCCTTGAAAACAAAGGAAAAACCAGACCATTTTTGCTGTCTCGCAAGAGGCCGGTATTCAGCGCAGGCTATTATGAAGCCATATATTTTTGCGGTGCCTGCCTGGTGGCCCTGTGCAACCACCAAACAACGCTGCAGGCATCCTCAGGAGCACGGGGCAGGCCATGAGGCAGACAGCGCATTTCTGGCCATTTTTAGAGAAAAAAATATCTCAGTGGGAAGCTCCAAAGGAATCACTCATCCTGCGGTACGAACCAGGGGAGAATTAAATCAATTAGGCCCCAGGCTCACGTCAGCTCTGAGAAGAAGCGTGAATGGGAGTTGCTTTTCTTCAGGGCTCCTTCTGATAGCTGGATTCTGGTGCAAACCTTTGATCTGCTCCGGTTGCAGGCACAGCGAGGGGAATCTCGCAAGACTAAAGCAAATGGAAGCAAAATGTTGGCTTTGCAACATCAGCTGATAGTACTAGATAGAGCAGCCAACCCATAATTATGTGTGTCTCATGCAGTTTAACTTATGCCATTATATAATTAGATTTAGACCAGCCAGCCCTCAGAGTTATATTTTTACATAATAACAAACACAAAAATTATATATGTGCTCCCAGTAGCATTACAAGTTAAGTATATATTTGGCGACACTTTACAGTAAGTGGGTAATCATTACTAATTCCTCTGGTATTCATTGTAATAACATTAGTCACAAAGAACTAATGTGGATATAATATTTAAGTAGGGGTTTATTGCCCTAAACCAGCAGCGTGGGATACCCTGGTCGTTCCTTTCACTGCCATCACCAAAAGGCTGTTGAAGGATGCTGCCATCAGAGAGGGGGTGCTTTAAACATCCTTTTTTATTGCCATTAATGGCAATATTTTGCCATATTTATGTATTATAATTCATAGAACAAGTGCAGGTCATCTGCAAACCCATCCTGGGCACCACGGGGCGACCACCCTTGTCCCCAGCTTGACTTACATCCCCCTCGTCGGCCTGCAAGGGGGCACAAAGCATCTCTTATTCTATGAATACAAAGTCCTTGTAAGATCCTGGTGAAGATGAATGCATATAAAGCATAAAAAGCCTAAGAATACTTCACTGTGACCGGTTTCTAAAAAAATCTCTGCAATTAGAGCTTCTTTTTTATATTCCTGTCTATACGCAAGGACCCTTAAGCAGTTTATTCCACTCTTCCTATTTACTAATTTTATCTAATTGTGTGTACCGTGAGCGCATTTATACATTTCCCTCTTTTTTCATCCTTCTGCAGCTGCTAGGCAGATGATACACCTCATTATCTCATTCTGTGGGTCATCTAAAATGGATATTAAGTAATTCTACCTCCTACAGCTTTGGGAAAGAGCCAAGGAGAGCTAGGAAAAGGAGGATGCCTGATGTAAAGATAGGATATGTTTTATTCTCAACAGAGGACGAGTGTGTTTTCACACGGCAAACTCATTTCAATGGTTTTGGCATAGTTAAGCAGACGCTGCTAGAGAGAACATCACAACCTCCAAAAACATTTCCAGGTCATTAGGCTGGTGAGCACAGAAGGACACTTGATGATTGAAGGTATTTCTGCGGGCATTTTGTCACTGAGAAATGCAACAACAGATCTTCAAAGCAGAGGGATAAATATTAATCCTTGCATAATTATACCTGAGTAAAATCCATCCCTGCCGAAGAGCAGGGCTGCTCGTAGCAAACAGCATCCAGGGAAAAGTTCCAGTGTTAAAAACTGGGAGTGATTTCAAGATAAAGTCAGAGAATTTTCTATGAAAAATACTATCTAATGGCAGAGGTACCCTTTACTTTCAAATGTGTGCACAAAGTGAAATTATGCCAATTTTGTTCCTAATTCTAAGTTTGCTTAGTTGATATCAATCCAGAAAGGACTAAACCTTGTGCTTTTCTGCAGCAACCTTTCCCTGTACCATCTATTTGCTGTTACAATGACTTGTATTTGCTATTACAATGACTTGATTGTAGCGCTGAAATGAATGTTCAAATTGTTTGCTGGATGCATTACCAGAGATCCTCTTTTCAGAGGCCCAGAAAGACAAATGAGGTTTGCAACAGAGAACAGTTTTGTTTTCTTAAAGCAAAGGTCTCGTATCATGTAAAACATTCCCAGACAGTGATTTGTGTTGGGCATTTTGTTCGCATGCTTCCAAGCTTCTTTTCAAGAGACGATTTTCACTTCCAGTTGTATTTGCCCTTCAGGTTTAGGAAACCACATTTAGAGGAAATAAAAGCACTTGGAAATGTGATTTCTACTGAGCTAAATGATTTGGTGAGTAGTTTACCTGTTGTGAGTATGGCCAAGGATGGAGTTGTTCATGGGCCAGGTGAAGCCAGGATGTGCCAAGGCTGCCTGGTACCTAATGCTGGTGATAACCAGCAGTAGAAACTGGAGGAAACCAACATCTGGTGAAGGAGCCTGCCCAGGTGACAGAAAATAAGCCAAGCGGTGTCACATCAAGGCTGTGCCCTCCATCCCATTGCTCTCATTCCCCATTTTGGACCCCTTCAGTTGCTGCACTGAGCTGTATGTGGGAGAAAGTTCATCCTTCAGGCTCTCTCAAGGATATCATGTGTGTGGGTGTATTTTCTGCTGAAATCTATTGCTCCGTGGTGGGATGGAGAAGCCCAGCAGAGAGCAAGACCTCCCGTTTGAAGCAGGCCAGATGCCAATGTGGAGAGCAGCACGAGGGATGGATGAACCTGAAGAAACCGGGAGATGCTGCAGCCCCTTCGAGCCACCTGTGGTCCAGTCCTCAGCATGTCCCCCATGTAGCGCTACCTGCTTGGCCAAAAAGAGTATTTTGGGGGGAAGACCCCTGGCACCGCATCTGACACGTCGTCCTCTTGAAACCTATTGAACCAATTGCTTAAAAATCTTTGCCTAGCGTGCAATGTGTTGGTTCAATAAATCCCTATCTCCTCTGTAAGAAAATATTAACATCATTAATCCCATTTTACAAGCTGGGAAGCTGAAACACAAAGAAATGAAATAATCTCAGAGAGGGGAGCCAGGCTCCTTGTGCCCAGCGCAGGTCATGGACATGGCTCTTCCCAAAAACCCAGCCTTACAGCTCCGATTGGAAAAATAAAGCATGAATAGCAAAGCCCAGATTCCAACAAATCTCATTCAGACTCAAACCGAGTTCCTGCCACAGACAGGAACTGCTGTTAGCAACAGCAGTGATTTTCATGGGCAGTATTTTCTACCATAGTATTTGTGGTAAAGTGAGGACTTCTATTTATACAACAAAGGCATGAGCCTTCGCCCACGATTTAAATAATTACGTTGCATTTAACAGTATCAAATAAAAATGCAGCAGCTGGATCAATATTATATTCATATTTAATTCCATAAATAAATTCTGTTGGTTTGTAAGCTGGTTGTTTTTACTTCCAAAATGTACAAATAAAGATTTAAATATTTTTGGAGGAAACATTGCAGATGGTTTTAGTTGTGCAGTTTTGATACAAACATACTTCTTGGCACCACTTCTTAATATGCCATTCCTATAAATACTTAATGATCACAGAAGTTGAGTAAAAGACATATTGCAATGCAAAACATGTGAAAAAAAGTTATAGCCATATTTTTAAATATTGCCGTTTAACAGGTAAACTTACTATACAGATTCACTATATAAATATGAATAGAGTTCTTCAGAGAGCTAAAATACTGGTCCCTTTTGGTATGTTAAGTATTAATGTGAAACTGCTGCTGCCGTGATTATGTGGTAATGCTATTTCAGCTAGTTTCTAAACACAACAAATAATGATCATTTTTCTTTAGTTCAAGGATTTAACTCACAGGAAATCAATTAACAGAATGCTTTGGAGAAATACGTTTCCCAGGTTTTATAAAGCCAGCTCTGTTGCTACAGAGATGTATACTTAAAATGAAATAAAATAAAATAAAATAAATAATACCACTGTTAAACAGTATTTGCATTAAAAATTCTTAAAATTATTTCCTCTGGGTAAACTGACCGTGAGTTGATGCTCGGAGACAGTTGTGTTGCCTTTCAGCCTGTTTTTGACTGCTTGAAAGTTACTTTTAAATTTCAATTGAAATACAAATGATCTTTCTTTACACGGAGCGCCAAAGATAAGAGAAATACCTCCGAGTAATTAAGATAACAGTAAATTTTATGGCTTATCTAAGAGTCAAAGGCATTCGAGATCCAATTAGCATCGTCAGCAAGAGAGTCCTTTCTCACTCCGTGTTTCTTTGAAGGAGCTGGTCCAGTAATTGCTAGGAAAAGAAAAAAAACAGTGTGAAAACCCTTCAGGCATTTCAAATAGTGGATGAACCTGCAGGAAGCTCCAGTGACAGCAGAGGACATATGGCCTTGGCACTCTCCAAGCTCCATTCGCTTAACCTCTACCAAGATCCTTCTCCCAGGAGGAAGATCTGGAGAACATCCCGTGTCCCCAGGATGTCCCCTCGCCCGAGCTCCCTCCGTCCGACCCAACTCGGTGGTAGGATGGTCATATTTAATGCAATAAATGACTACAAACCTATTTCTTGCACTCCCAAGCAACCGTTACCTTTTTAAAGAGCTCCACACGCAGTCGGTTACTCTGGATGATTACCCGTTTCTGCTTCTCTTCTTGCCTCTTTTTTACTTCAGGTAAATTATCATAAATCCTGGAAGCAATTTAGAGAGTTAACTTCACACATCATCGCTTGGACTCACAAAGAGCTTATTTTTTTATAGCATTATGGGTATTAGTGGGCATTGATAAATATTCAAATAAGATTTATGGAATGAGAGGTAAGGATTATTAAAAATAATTAACAGCAGTAACGTTTTCCCACTGTCGTTAGGATTTTTCTTCATCAAAAAGAACTTAATCTCTCCATTCTAAGTCACATCTAAAAGTCACATCCTTAGCCTTAGCAAAGGTGACGCTTGGTCTGATCTTTTTCCATTGAAACAGTTGACAAAATTCCCAATGCTTTGAAGAAAAGGTGGCACCTTCCCCCTACAGCAGGCCTGTTCTCTGGGCACATCTTGTACAACTGACCCAAGTTTACCTTTTTCCCATATCGTTATACAAAACCAAGTTCTCAAAGTAGCCTGTTTTGGCTCTCAGGTAGGAAATGGTATTTGAGGGAATAAAAACAGGGTAGATCATCTGTAGACGATCTGTTTAAAACAGATTCAATAGAAAACTAAGAACTGGCACCTGAAAACTCTTGGGTAATATCTGACTGCATAAGGAGTGTGGCCTTTCTAGTTATTCCATACAGCATAGGTGGCAATCTGTGAATTTATGCATCACGAATCTGTATTAATGTAATTACAAATTAGGGGGCTGCAATACTTGACAGCGTTGAGCACACGTGTATTAAATGAGGTTATAGTTATAAGTAGATTTGAAAATGCAGAATTCAGCAAAATATTTTGCAGGTTTATCGACACAGCAAAGCCTGGGAAAACAGCCCAAACGGGACGGGATGGGAAGTGCAGACACGGGATGGGAATGGCAGGAATCACAGGGAGCCCAACCGCGGGGACCGGTACCTTTTAGACCTCATATGCATCTCCTTCTCCGGGATGAATCTTTCCTTTGGTTTGAAGAGGTTATCTAGCAAAGGGAAAATATAGTTAATACTGGAAGAATCTGCGTTTACGGAAATTCTCTTTGCCACGTTCCCTGTGGTTACGATGTGATATTTCCACCTAAATTTTGGATGGCTTAAAGAAGCATCCGCAACTCAACTGAGAAGGCACCTGATGACCCCACCTGGCATTGGATTGGTACCAAATCTGCCCTTTGGAGCTTGAAGGACAGCAAGACCAGTCCCATCCCATAGTTCATTTATTTTAAATGCATAAAACTTGTGTCGTTGTCACAGGCTGCTCTTATTCAAGCCAAGATCCGTATCTCTCCACTTAGGAGGTTGTAGCTCCTCACAACAGGCACCACAGCCTCCTCCAGCAGAAAAAACACAATATCCAAGGCAGAGGACTCAGGGCAGATAATAATTCATCCCAGCGCTGTCCTTCCAGGCGTTAACCTGGAGCAGATCCGGCGACCTCCACTTGAAAAGGATCTTCCCTGCAGGTTTGCTTCCCCACGGCTCCAGACATGGCTGTTCCGGGGATATTTATGGAGTTGTCCTGGCAACTGAAAGCCTCCCAGCTGCACCGGGGTGACACTGCGCTCCTATGGAAGAGCCGTCACGGCTCTGCAGATCCCTGCTGTATCCCGGCTCGAACGCTTCCACCGACCAAACAATGGGACCTCCGGGAGCAGAACCCCCATGTCCCGGAATGGGGTTTGCACTGGGAGCAGTGCGGAGCCCAACACGTTTCCGAGCACATTTCCTGGCTTTGGAAATGCCTTCAAGTCCTGCTAGACCTCATCTCGCTTCCCTGGCCACCAAAGCATGGGAAAACCCCTCTGAGAAAACCCCTCCAAGAAAAATTGGAAATTGGAATTGGGTTATGGAAAAATCCACAGGGAAACAGCGTGGAGCCAAAGACCAACAGCCACAGGCAAACACGGTAACTCTCAGCTCACCCTCGAGTGCTTATTAAAGAGAGGAACAAGGCAGCACACACAAATAAAGTCCCTCGAGGGGTTTCAGAGGAGGGTTCTGAGGTTATTTATACAAATAAACAAAAATTGGTGCAAATGAGAAAACAAAATTGTACAAAATAAATAATAATAAAAGTTATATTCATTCATTACCAAGGCATAAGTTTGACCAGATTTGCATAAACACGGATGGGACTATCTGTCTGTAGTTCTTTTAAGCAGGACATCTCTGGAAATGTTCAGTGCTGGTTCTCACTCTTTCTTTCCCTTCCCTCAGAACAGTTTTCTCTGAAATTAACACAGAGCTATAAAGTAATGACTATGGCAATACTGAAAATGATAATGAATTTTGACCAAATGGCCAAAATTTCTACCAAGGTGCTCTCACCCTGGGCACCCTGGTAGGAATTTTGAACTTGGGTCTTCAAAGAGAGAATCTGTCTAAAATCTGTAAAATTTACAAGTCTAAAAAGCTTTTCCATGTCATATTCAGTCATGGCAAGGGCGGCTTCATTGTCCACTGGCCAAACAAGTCTTTGCTGTTCATGGACTTTAAATCCAGAAATAAAACAAAACAGGATCTCCTGTGGCCACCCTGCATCATCACTGTTTGATGGCAAGATATAGTCCTGAAATGAAACCACCCCTTCATTTTCCTCTCCATAAACAAATTGCTGGAGCTTCCTGAGCCACCCTTTACACAGCAGATGCCTTCAAAACTGCCATCAGCATCCCAGAAAACATCTTCATTCCCAGTTTTCCCATTTGCTGACACATTCCTTGTGCAACGGGCATCACCTTTTCTCCTGCCTGAGCTGCTTTGGCCATGGGCTGCGGGGAGAGCATTGTGGGTGCTGCCTGCATCAATGTGGTTAATAATAATGACATAAAAACAGGTCACGCCACTTCCTAATTCAATTACCTGCCTGCGACTGCATCTGTATTCATAAGTGTCAGCCCGAAGCATGCGGCCGAGTGCCAGTGGGATCCGTGGCACTGGCACTAGGAATATTGACTGGGAAAGGAGAGCTGGGAAGGACCCAAGAGCCGCCAACAGTCCCAGACCTAAAAATACACAGAAATGACAGCTCATTTTGCTCAGAAATGGCTCCAGCATCACTGGTGGGGTGTATACTACAGCAAATACCCTGGTTGTTGGTATTAAATTAAATCTTTAATTAAATCTACAATCCGAATTATCTGAATAACAACACGCTGCTCCGGGACCACCTCCTCGCACACACAAGTAAAGAATCAGCACCCGCTGCCCTCCAGGCTTGTACAGCTCTTGGGAAGGTTTGGGAGCACGATGGAGAGGCAGGCACTTGTTTCCAAAGTATTAAGGATCCGGGATTTGGGATGCTGCCTGCCAAACCCAGAGAAACTTAGTAGGCAACTACTTAGAGGTCAGCTCATACCCTTGATTCCTTATGTTGCCATTGGCAGGGAAGCCCCCCTGTCCCAAAGGAGAGAGAAACGGAGGGCATAAAAAAAAAAAAAGAAATTTTTTTAAACCTCGGGAAGTGCCTGTGTACACTAAGATCACACGGCTGTTCATTACGAGGATTTAAAGGCCTATAAACAGCTGGTAGTCCTGTCACCGAAGCAATTACATTACGGTTTTGGAGATTTAAATCCGGTTATTTGAACATTGTTTCTATTCAGCTCGTCACAGTGGGATCCCTAATTTGCTCGGCACAGTCAACGGCGGCGCAGTCTATCTTGGACTAATTAGCGCTCCCGCAACGAGGATGCACGCGCTGCAGCGCCGAGGCCGGCGCGAGGTTTGGAGGGTCTTTGCCTCCAAATGCTCTTGCAAAGATAAAATCTGCTGCCGGATACACATTCCCATTTTTCAATGATTTTCTGGAATCCTGTTCGTGAATTACGCTTAAAAATGGTAAACAATCTTTTTTTTTCTTCTGGAAGATGAGAAGGTAAATAGAAGCCATGCAGATGTTGGCATTTATATGGAAATGCTAAAGATGCCAATTATTTCCTCTTTGTATGAGTTAATGCGAGGTTGCGAAAACACTGAGAAAATATTTTGAAATGGTGTGATCTAATAATTTCATAGTATCAATAAACACTCTTTAATGCAATGGTCTTAGGCAGAGAAAATCTCTAAGGGTCCTTTTTTTCCAGACTGTCATTGAAAAAAAAGCTCCAAGTCCAGAGCAATGCATGCAACGTGCTGGTTTAGGTGAGATCCATGCATGCAACATGCTGATTTAGTGAGATCCATGCATGCAACAGGTTGGTTTAATGAGAGCAAGCGAAAATGCACCGTGCTGAACAAAACGAGCAATGATAACAGGTCCTACAGCTTCTGTCATGATAAAGATATTAAGATCTTACAAATAAAAGTTGACACACGGCCACGTTTAGGGATGTTTGGATGAGTTATGGAATCCAAAGGTGCCTGGCTACCTTGGATGCTCCTGCCCTGGGCAGTCTGGCCCAGCAGTCTGGCCCCAGCTATATTAACCTGCTTAGCTGAGCTGCTGCTTCTATTTTATGACCTCTTTAAAATCACGTCATGTTTTGTGCATGCGTTTCCTTGCACTTGTTTAGCTCCTCCTGTAAGGCTCGTTGATTATCTGAGATGAGGGAAAGGGCACAAAACCCCCAGAAATCGCGTATATTTAGCAGCTGAGGTTGGTATTCTCCAGCATAACAAGGCAAAATGTGTCCTCCCACATAATGCAAAATGTGTCCTCCAAAATAATGCAAAATGTGTCAACATCGCCAGCATCATTTTGGAGGGGCTGAGAGCTGATGAAGTCTATAAATTACCTAATATCCTTTAAAATAAGAACATTTTACCTTTCAAGAGTCTCCAAGACTCCCTTGAGTGTCATCTCTGTGCTTTGGTGCCCACTTAGAGCACCAGGGCAGATGCACCGGTAGAGGGGACATAGGGTCACAAGGCACACGTTTCCCCCCAAAATTAATCTGGAAATAGGACTCCTATGGCAAGTTCTTGAGGAAAATCACTTGTGCCATCCCCACTTACCGCTGAGCGGGTGCGGGACGGTGTACTGCCTCTTGGTGCCCACGAAGGAGGCGGAGGAGAGCGAGCGGAGCAGCCGCGCGCGCGCCGGGGCCACGCTCTGCTGCGCCTTGCGCTGCTGCACCTTGTGCTCCAGCCTCTGCAGCCGCTCCCGCGAGCGGGAGATGAACCGAGGCTTGTGGATTTCCAGCGCCTCCTGCACGGAAGGGAGCAAAAAGATGCATTTTAAAAGGAGGAAGTGCCCCCTCGCACCCCGATGTATTCCAGGTTCAGCAAGAGATTATCGATGGAAATCAGTGCTTCTCCCAACAATTTTCCTTCCTATCCTTGTTCCTTTTAATTTTAGCATGCTGGCTGGGCATAAGCATTTCCAGATCAGGCAAAGGAAACTTATTTATTAAAAAAAAAAAAAAAAAAAGAAAACATATCCAAAAGGTTTTGAGTTACACATTTTTTTGCGTTATCCAATTCAAGTTCTTGACATCTTGCCTATTTCTTTGTCTCACTCCATCGCCAAAGCAGCTTGTCACTAGCAGTTCACAAACTCTCTTGTTTATGCGGATTATCGGGCAGAACGGGTCGGGGAGGATCCGGGAGGGAAACGCTCTCCGGTCAAGGGCTGGCTCCACGTGTGGGAATCTCCGACGGGATCTGGGTGCTGCTGGGGCCGGGTATGGAGCTGGAGGGCTGCACAAGGACATGGGACATCCTTGTGGACCCCAAACTTCTACCATGTTCCTCTCTCTATATATTCCCCTATAATGTGACAGCTGGGACACCCATCGCACATCTCCAGCGGGAGCAAGAGGACAAAACTCCCCCGAGAAGGAGGAAGAACTAAGGAAACTTGAACTTCTGCCCCCAGCCAGTTCCCAGGGAGCCACGACCATCCATGAAAAATCAGGCCCCGAATTAACAACGACAATAAAAACCAAACGGAGATTTACCCGCAGAGTCAGGGGGCTGCCTGGAATTTTCTCAGGCTCCAAGCGGATCCCTGGCCGGAGAAGAGCCGCGTTTTTCCCACGAGCAACATCTGGCCGGAGAGCGGCCTCCTTCCCCGTGCCGCGGGTGCCGCAGAGCCGGGAATCACCTGCGGGAGATTCCAAAGTCCGTTACAGCGCACGGCTAATTTTGCATTGGCTTCTCCACCTCATTAGGCGCTGAGGGCAATTCCGGAATAAGAATGCCGAGGTGTTATTAATAGGCCTCATTAAGCAGGATGGATCAAGTCTAATCCTCGCTGCCCTGTGGCACGAGGAGGGTCTTGCATCAAGCAAGACGTTGCAATGAAGCGCAATTAGCTGCCGAGCTCCTTTTGGAGGTATTTTCTCCCCAAAAACAAAGCTCCTCGGCAATGCATTTACATCATGTACAGCCGAGGGTACCGCGCTGCAACTCGCAGTTTGAGATCATCACAATTTATCGCTCTTATTATAGAAAATAACATATTTTCACGGAACGTAATTGCATCTCCTTTCTCTCTGACCACGTAGCAGCTTTAATAAACCCCGCTCGTGTTTTCCCTCTGCTAATGATCCGGTTTGCTTTGTATCATTCCTATATATTCATTAGCCTTTCGGTGGGATGACTCAATGAAAAAACTGATAAACAAAAGGTTAATGTGTCTCGTAGCATATTGCTGTGCAGGATGTCAATTCAGCAAGTCTGCACTAAGGAGAAAAACCCAAATCCTACATTTATAATTAGACTTTCATGCCCTGGGCCTGATATTTCCTGGACAAATTATGACCAAAAGCAGGAATGTGCTCAAAATGAGAGAGCTGTCAGGATTCTTATTTAAAGTACAGAATTAGTCCAAAATAACAAAATTAATTTCAGAAAAGACTCATGTGCATTACTCTGAAAAAGTTACACTGAACTACGACTTTCTTGCCAAATAATTCGATTTCTAGTACTAAATAACTGGGAATAAAGCCCATTACTGTTTTATTTCAATTTTTGGTTACAATAAACCAAAAATATTTTCCTCTTTATGACATATTGTACGTATTATGCTGTACTTAAAAAATGTTGAAGTGATCTGCTTTGGGTACATCTGCCTTATAAAAGCTCGAGCTGCATTTCCTCCCTAGCAGTGCTCTTGTTAACATCATTTATTGTGGATACGGCACGAAACCTCAATAAGCTTGGTTCTTGGAGGTGTCGATTAACTTTATCTCGAAGGATGCTTCGCTTTTGTAAAACGAAGGCACCGTCAGTTGGTGGAACAAAATGTATTTAGCTCCAGGCACTGAAATAGAAAGCGGTTTCTCATCTCCTTGGGTGTCATATTCAGTAGCTCTATATTCAACCAGGACATCTTTTTCCCTACCTGTCTACGGAAAATCCACCTGTACAAAGAATTATTATAATATTCGGCATAATTATAACATTCATAAAGCATTATTGGAGTAAAGTTTTCACAAAGCTTGGGATATTAAAAATGAATTAATATAGTAGATATACAACATGTCGTAGATACATAATTGTCTTCATCAAAAAAATCTGCAGTTGAAGATGGGGCTGATATGGGGGTGAATTCAGTCACCCCTTTATCAACCACTTGAAAACAGTGTGGGAGTGAGATGTCAGTGTAGGTGCTGAACTATAAAAGCAGTGTTTTATGCATCGAAACATTAATAATCACTTGTTAAAGGCTTTAATTTGTTAAAGCTCGGGGTGCTGTAGGAAGATAAGCGATCAAACAAAAGCACACGACTGCAGAAATAAAAGGAAGGTATCGAAACAAGGTTGCGAAAATAACTTCTTGTGTTGCTTGGACCAGGAATGCTTGACTCTGCAATTTTAACTTTTTTGAGATTTTTGGGGGTTGTTGGTTGGGATTGTTTTCACTTTGTTTTGTATTAACCACGGTATTGTATATGGCTTGATTAGCTGATGTGATCTCTCCCCAGATGACTCACGCTCAGCATTTAACACTGGACAAAACCAGCAGACTTTCCATTATCTCACTTTTTTTTTTCTCTGGGGCTGATCTCATCCCGTTATTGAAACCATATTCCTGACAACCACAGCAGGGGTTGCACCTCACCTTGCAGAAACTGGGTTTGCCCGGGAATGTTTGCTTCCAGGATGATCCTTGACAGGGTTTTTATACTGCACATGCTCTCGGAGAGGGGTATTTTTGGCCTCGGGAAGCACAGTGCTTGGATCTCTTTGGATCTGGAGGGATCTCTCCATTGGGATGAGCCAACGGTGGCAGCAGCGGGTTCTCCTAAGGAAAAATAAAACAAACACAGATTCTGTAGATGTGCAAACAGCCCATTTCACTAAAAGAGCATTCAATTTTTAAAGTAATTTGTAG
>JAWLRI010000060.1:5534267-5575741 GCA_034781795.1 Crypturellus tataupa | reverse complement strand
CCCCCCCCCCCCCCCCCCCCCCCCCCCCCCCTCTAGGTTTTCTCTCTAGCTAGCTGGCTGTTTTTCTCTTTAAGATGGCATTGACAGCTGTGGACACATTTCCCAGAAGGAAATGCTTTCTTTTGGCAAAAGCTAAAACTGCAGAAACTTGTAATCTTTTAAAAGAGAAAGCTTATTGAGTGCACCTAAGAACGATTAGGTTTCAAACCCATAATCAGTCCAAAGGAGGAAGCCTCTTCATGTCAAGAAACAGCTCACTTTTACATAATGATTTTTGCAAGAGGCTAGTGCAGTCCAACACTTGGTTCCGCAGCAAACAATTCCATAATGCAGCTAATCAGCAGCATATAATAAGAAGCATCTCTGTGGCGACTTTCGATTTATTTTCTCCCAACGCTTTCCAAATAATTAATCAATTTTCTCTCTTGGCGTTCAGCAAGGGAACATCACTTTAAATACGCAGCTAACCCATAGCAACACGCTGTTTGGGGCAGGATGTGACGCATCGATTCCTGCAGCGCGCCGAGAGCTTTGGTGGAACAAGAGTGTAATCCGAAATGACTACAGCAGCAGAAAGGAAACGTTTCTGCTTGGCACCTGCAGGAGATCGTCTTACACTTTGAATCATAAGAGCGTATTATTGCTGCAGAATATTTTAGTGGTCAGGAAATAATCCACCCACAGTGTTTGATTCGACTGCTTGCACCGTGTGCAAGTGCAATCGCTCCTGTGCATTTTGCTGTCACTGCTCCCCTTTGCTTCCTATCTGCCGGGGCAGGATACAGGAGAAAACACCCGCTTTTCCTTTAAACTTTCCAAATTTGGAGTCTGAGCAAGCACCTGGTGGTTATCTTCTCATTCAAGCTGATGAATCCAGGATTTCAGCCTCACACCTCGAATCACCATTTTTCTTTTTCTTGGCATGCCTTTCTGGCCATGCTGCACCAAAGCGTTATACCAACCATGCACCCCCAGAAAATGGTCCTCGGGCCGACGGGATCCCTGTTAATATTGTTAAGAAAACTCATAGAAATGGGAATGGAAAATATTTGGGGATTTGCCACTGTACTTATGAGACTTCTTTGCAGCATCTCCGAGTCAGACCCCTGCGTTTGCATTTCAGGACGTTATGTGAGAAGCTGCCACGCGCCATGGTACTGGGTCGAGATGTAACGTGATGCAGCGTGACTCTTAAAAAACACTCAGGCTGATCCAGAGCATTTAAATGGCCCCTGGGATTTGCAGGGTAAGAAATGCAGTGACCACTTGGTATTTGGAGCGTGGCAGAAATCGTGAGTTATCCAGCTATTTCTCATCATTTACCGCAGCCATAGTGACTGTGTAATAGCTGCTCCCAGTTTATAACAAATGTACCCAAGAATTGGGCTGAATTGGGTCTTTTACTCCAACAGTGTTGGGCAACCCCTCAGCCCACATAGCCTCCTCCTTTTAGTCATTCTCTTCATGAATTTTTATGATTTGCCCTGAAAATAGTGAGGAGTGACCATGGTGATTCCTCTCAAATCTCACCCCAAGTTGTCTCACATTTTACAAAATGAGGCAGATCAAGATAGAAGTGATTTTATTTTGGCGATCCCTGGAGAATGAAGCCCTTAACTTCCATGTGCGAAAACAAGGAAACTCCATTTAGTTTGGGTCTTCATCAGACAATGATTAGTTTGGGGGGGAAAAAAAAATATTTTGTCAGCTTAATCTCTGGAGAAATTGCAAGCTTTCCTTGGAAATGGTGGGAGGGAAGTAGAAATGAAGTTTTGCATTGGACTTATGACCATAAGAGTATTAAGAGCACGGAGAGCAACCTCTCCATCCTACTGCCCTCAAAAGAGAGGACGGGGTTTCTATCCAAGGTCCCCTAAACATCTAAAGTGCTTCTGTTGAAGCACCCAACGCCAGACCTACAGCAGGCTCTGGTGCTCCAGGTTTTGCAATATAAATTCCTTGTCCACCATAAAGAAGCAGCTCAGGGATGACATTGGGAGCAGCTACCGTCCGCCGTGCAACCAGGCCCATCTTGGAGCAGGCAGCGGTGTTGGGACGCTGCTCATCACCCAGTTTGTGATGCCTTGGGGGACCCCGTGCTCGTTTCACCGCGTCTCACGCAGCGCCTAAAAGCCACGTTGCAACACGACGCAGACCCTAGGACACAACATGTTTAGGCTAAAGCAAACTGTCAAGCCTCCGTCTTAAATTTATACCAGATGAATGGGAACATCAAAGGGGCTCCGTTTAATAGGCTCTTTAGCATGCGGTCCTTTGTTCTTAACAAGTCGGCACCAGCTGCTCTATCCATAACACCAAGTTATTACCATCCCTGGCCGGACTTGGCCGATGTCTCCTCTGTGGACAGGTATTTTTGCTGCTCCACATCCGCAGAAGTTCTGGCCCCTCATGTCTAGCAGGTGCACACTAAAGCGGAATCTTCTGGGCCATATTTCACATTTTTGCTGTCTTCACCATCACTTACTGCTAGGCACATTCTCGGGCTGGAGACTTAATTAGCATCAGCTGGAGCTACTCGAGTTTCTGTACTAAAATTCCATATTGTAACAAACAGCTTTCATCTAATTATATCTTGCTCAAGAATATATGTATTTTTCAACTCGTCTTGTACGCTGGGTTATTGTGTGTTGACTTTCCCATAAACAGGAGATGAAGTGAGAACACCAGATATGCCCATATTCATTCATCACAAGTTTAAAATGATATTTAATAACATAAACACAATATTATTCAGGCTCCAGTTTGAACACTGTCAACATTGGCTCATCCTGATTAAAGGATATTGAAGTATATTAGTTTAGAGATATATTAGTTTAAAGGTAACCTAAAAGTATTTTCTTGATTTACTCTCTCAAATATGAGGGTGTTCAATGTATATTTAAAATTAAAACATTATTTGTTATTGCAGATCACAGCATATCAAAATCCCATAGCACTAAGCATTCTGGTGCTTTAAAAATACTTAACACCATTACAGCTATCAAATATTTTGATTATAAGTTAATATATAGACCTGCACACACACATACACATCCCTTCATAAAAGTTTTAAAATACTATCTCAAAATAAATCAGAAGTTACTTATTTCCCCTTTAGCAAAAATTAATAAAATGCTGATGGCCTCAGCATTTGTTAACAAGGCTCTCATTTAAATAGGAAACCAAGTCTATAATCCTTTGATATAATCCAGGATCAATCCTCAAGCTTATAATTCAATACCTCAAAAGGCCAGGCCCAATTTCAGCTCTCCCTGTACCCTGTTTTAATTAAATAAAAGTTTGGTGGCTTTCATGACAGCCATTCTCTTTGGGAAAAAGTGTAACCAACTATAACACCTCCTCTCTTCCTCTCACTGTTTTCCCTATTTCAAGAGTATTCGATATAGGAGCTTAATTCCCAGACTTGCCCTTCTCTGATTTCCTCCAGGTTCCCTCGGGATCCTCCAGGTTTTCCCACGTCTCAACATACATCCACAGGAGCCAAAGATGCTCCTGTCTTCAATATGGCCAAGACTAATCATTTCATTTTTCACTTACCTTTTATTTATAAGCTGCAAGAGGGAAGGAGGCATTGCAGCATTCACTTAAAAAACACATTAGCAAACTGGACTGGACAAAGCACAGTCCACAGAGGTGAAATCGCAAGGTTATAGCCCCACTTTGTCACGATGGAGCGCGAAATGTGGTTTCAAATACAAATTGGGACTTACACTTTGAGATTTCTAAGTATAAGTAACACCCATGAGCATTGTCCGAGATTAATGTTTCCTAAAAATGCCCAAAAATATGTCTTTAAGTGGCACTCCACAGAAATTATACCTCTGGGGACCATCTGGTCCAGCCTGGCCCATGATTAGGTTACCCAGGGCCATGTAAAGCCAAACTTTGAATATCTGGATTTGAACATGAAAAAATGTTACTAATACTGTATATATAGCATTACTAATACTGTCACTGTAGCCATCATTACATCAGCAAGGACCCACAAAACCTGAACCAAGAACACCCCAAGAAGCCCATGGCCCCCCAGGAAACAGCAAGCCCTGGTTCCCCAAAGAGCAGCCAACTATTCGGGTGCTCATTCCCCTCTGAGTCCTGATCAGGCACAGCCCAGAACCCTGTTTACAGATTTCACAGAGCAAAGTCTAGCCTGAAATGCCGTTTTTCTGCTGTTTTGGTCATGATCCTGTTGCAGCTTAATTTTTGCAGATAGTTGAGTTCAGACAAAAGCAATGTAAGAGGTTCTAGGACTATAGGACCTGGACCTGCTGGCTCCTAGCCGGGATCCTTGACCACCAGATCACTTCCATCTCTCAATTTGACTCTTTGAGCAACTGAAGAAAACTCAATGGTTCATCTTCTCCAAGGTTTAAAGTCATCCCCATTGCCTCTCATTTTAAGGAGATGCAGATGCCTCCTTCACTTGAGCAGGTTCCTCATCGCTTGTCCCGTTTGGTGGCAGCTCTTGGAGAGCTCCTTGCCTTGGCCATGTTAGAGGGGAAGGCCACTGCCTTTGGACACGCGAGTCTCGCACGGGAAAGCTGATAAACACCCGCTCCCACATTGCAATGATCAAGAAAAGGGCATATTTTGCCCTCTCTGTTCTTGTGCACACAAATGGTGGAAGCTGCTGCAAGAAGGTAGCACTTCCCCCACGTATTGACACCTTCATTCTTGGGTGCACAAATGGTGGAAGTAATCCTTGAAAAAAGAGAATTTATCAGCTGCTTACCTCATCTATTTCCTCTTTTTAGTGAGGCTGGGGAGCTATGAACAACCTCCTATTTCTCTTTCTGGTTACTACTACTACTAATTTTTTTTTTCATTGTCATCGTGGTATTTTCCAGCCCAGGGAAATCACAATATTATTTGAATCCTACATTTTGTAATATGTCACGGGGAGACTTTAAACTGCCTTGAACAAATCCTCAAATGACACTTCCTACCAAAGCTTCAGGGGGACGTTACTACTGCAAATTAGGCATCCCCACAGCAAAGGCCAATAGCTTAATGTGCTGGGGTCAGGGAAAACCCCTCTGCAGCCTCTCTCTTTACATCTCTTTAACCTTCTTCACCCCTAGTCGTGGTCTCCTGCTCATCACTGTCTGGCCTTTCCCTACCAGTCGCATTAGCAAACCCCGGGAATGAAGCTTATGGTTTATATACTGACCATTAAACCCCCAAAACGCTGTATAAGCACAACGAAATTGCCATTAATTGTAACCCTGGTCCCAGGGTATGCAGGGAGACCTCCAGCCTCAGTGCCTTCCGCAAAGCCAGGCTCCCTCATTGACATTCCTGCCATTTCCATTCTCTTCCCATGGAGTCAATAAATGAGCGACAGTCCCTGCCGTGCCTTGCCCTTTCCTCAGAAGACAACTTTATGTTTCCAAAATGCTTGGAGATATTTGGAATAAACGTGCTAAAGAGCTGTGAAACATTTACCTGGAGCCGCTGGGCTTATTACTGCGGCCTCTTAAATTAGAGCTGGAAACGAACTCTTATTTAATCACAAGGAGCAAGCACAAAACTGAGTTCAGTCCTTCCTAATCTCAGGCTTTGAAATTCAACCCTTTGCAGAAAGAAAGGCCTAATTTTCAGATGCTGCTTATTTCTGGGAACAAATATTTAACTTAAGATTTTTAAATGCTTAAAAACAGCGGATTCCTGCTGAAAAGTCAAGCAGAATTTCCCCCCATCCTCTCCTGATGCATCTCCTGCCTGCCAGACGCGTTCATAGGAGCCCTGGAACTTGAGATGTCTGGTCTGTGCTGTGACTCATCGTGCATTTGCAGCAGTGCCCATTATTATTATTATTATCTGCTCGCATAAAACCACCCTGGTGAGTCTGCTCCAGTGCCAACCCCTGCCTTGCCGCACATTAATCACTTACCTGCCTCGTAACTCGGGCGAGGGAGCCGGATGGAGAGCGTCGTGCGGTTGCTGCCAGACTGTTTATTATCCTCTTTCTTTATTACATTATTAGGTCCTTTGGGTATATCCACAACTGCTGGGCGTTGAGGGGGACAGGCACTTTTTGAAGGGTGGTTAGTACCCAAACAGCCCTCATCCGTTGTGGGTTTTTTAATCACATTATTTTGCATTAGATCCGCACTCCAGCTTGCTCCAAGTGGAGCCTTGTTTTCTCCTAGGAGCGTTGACTCAAGTGTCTCCCCTAATGGCTCTCCATTAGCTATGCCATCTACTCCATCTGCTGTTAACGTGGACGAACTGCAATTTATGCGGAAGGAGAGTTCCGATCTGTGAACTTTTTGGCGTTTGGCTCGAGGTTGGTCAATGCGCACGTGGAGAGACCTGTCCAGGTAATAGATGGTGTTTGGGCACTGCTGGGAAAGCCGCAGGTGAAGGCACGAGGTGAAGGACAGCGGGGCTGCTGCTCTCCCACCGCCGCCACCAAGGACCACGCGGGTCCCCTCGTTTGCAGGGTCTAACAGCCTGTCTTGAGGTTCATCCCGTAGCCCTGAGCGCAGTTCAGAAACCTTCAAGCTGGTGATGATGAGGTTTGCACCTTGGCTTGGAGTTCTGCAGGGAACGGGTCCGGTCTCGCTGGCCACGGGGCCACCAACCCGCCGAGCAGTGATGGTTATAGAGGCGAATCCTCTCTGCTGCTTTGGGCCCTGGTCGTCCCCCTCCGCACGAGCCGCAGCAGCATCCAAAGGTGCTCGAGTTCCCGACCGGCCGGGAAGCCGCATGGATGAGCTGTGAACGGGATCAGCCACAGGTTGATGTGTTGGATCAGCACCAGCCGGCAAAGCAGACCCGTTTCCTTTGGGCTTATCAGTCATCCGTGAGATGACCCTGCATGGAGCCAGGTTGGCATTTTGTGATGCCACAGATTCCTGCAAATGAAAAGATGGAAATTATCAACATGTTCTCTCATGATATATATGACTATTTCTCACTTGCCTTCTATCAAACAGGACAGTTTTGTTCATGGCTTCTTGTTAGCTCTCTGCTCATGCCAGCTCTTTTGTCACCTGCAAACATACATTATTAATAATCATCTTTGAACTGTCTGGGCAACTGCTGCAAAGACTTGGTCACTCCAGTGCTAAAATGTTAAAAACATTTCAAATTTGCATGTTATAATTGTCAGCATTTAAGACATTGCTGCAGTGGAGATTTGTGGCTGCTGCCTTTGCTCAAAAGCAGACGTGTCAAAGGCAGGAGGCACTTGCAGGCTGCAAACTGCTGGAATTTTAAATGCATTTAAATGTATCATGGATCATTAGCTGGCGAGTACCGATATGCCATCATGTGCTGCAGAGGGCATGGAGATCACTGCTTCTACACATGATATCAGTGACAAGCATGGAAGAACCTTCTCCATGGTCCCTCCCAAGCAGTGATCTGATTCCCAGTGGGTTTCCAGGCACAGTTTTAATTCCTGAGTTCCCTCTTGCTCAACATCACCTGTCCAGATGATAGTTACGTCAGTCGGAGGCAATAAAGTGCCCGACCTAATCTCTTTGCTGCTAAAAATTGGTGGATTATGTTGCTGCAGCCCATGTTCTTGGGTCTCCTGGTACTCATAGGAAACAAATCCTCTAAATTGTCACCTTGCACCAGGCAAAGCCCGCTGGAACTCCTCCTTCACGTCGATACAAAAGTTCTACAGAGTAGTAGAAATTAACACTCCATGGTGTGTTATCCAAGGCAGGCAACAGAGCATGACCCAGTGACAAGTGACAGGACCCAGTGACAAGTGACAGGAGCACATTTTGGGGGTCAGCAGGGACCCCCAAACACGTGCAGGGAGATGCAGAGTTTATTAGTGGGGTGAAGCCAGGTAAATTTTATCAGTTCTTTAAACCAGCTGCCTGCGGTTTTGACAATTCAATAATTTCACAGCCCCAGGGAAAGCATTTTCTCCTTCTCTGTTTCTTCCATGGTCTGTAACAACATTTGCCTCATATTTTCTGCACGGTATTTACTTCCACCCACAGATTTAAGACCTTTGCACAGCTACCAAAGCTCGCTCTTTCCCTGCGATTCTTTACAAGGCAAGGAAGAAGGTCCTTGGAAATATTTTTGTGCATGCATCTCATGTCCTCCAGTAGTTTATATGACATTTATTTTTTAAGTAAGTGGAAAACACTGCAAGGGTCCAAAGGCAAGCAGAAATTGTTTCTGATCATCTTCAAACACTAATATTTTGAGGAGTAATTTGCTTTTTATTTTTATCCAGGTTGCTCCTTCCTCCCATCCCTTGATGAAGGCACAGAGCTCTAGGGTTCGACCAGCTGATCCTGTTCTTGTGGGTGCTCTTCAGGCGTCACTGCCTCTTGTGAGAAAATGTGCACTTACACAAGGGAATTTTGGTGAACGGAAAAGCTCAGACTTTACCTTGAGGACCTCTGAGGTAGCACACCCATACCTGGGAAACCTCTGTTTAGTCTCCTGGGATGTTTTAAAACCCCTTTTCCCCTCCACCAAGAAAACACTCCTTTTTTCCTCACCAACCAACAGATGCCACCCTGGCAATATTTCAGCCATCCTTTTACTTGGCATTTTTGTTGCCTAAGCAGCAGAACCTAGAATCTAGCTAACCCAAATCAAGCACACGACGCTGTTTTGTGCAACCCGCTCTGCTGACTGCTCTGCAAATGCTTTTTATTTCCTTTACCTTTGCGGATCTTGGGTCTCGCCCCTCCGCGTCCTCCCTGCGCGGGCCCGGGAGCGTCCGTCGGCTGCAGGCGCCCCATTGCTTGCGCTTCAGTGCTGGGGAGAAACCCAAGAGAACACAATATTTCCAGCGTCCAGAGGAGGTGGGTTACAAAATACGGATTTAAAGAGAGCAGGAACAGTGGGGAAGGAGCTGCTCTGAGTGATCCGGTTGCCACGAGACCCACGGGATTGTGTTTCCCCTTTGCAGAGTGCTGGTTTTAGATGGGTCACAGGAGCCAATGCACTTCAAATCCAAGGACCCAAATGGATTTTAAATCATGTTCACAAACACCGTGATACCAAAACATTCCTGTTCCAGTAACAACCATGACATCATCACATCGATCTCTGCCTAGATGTTGTTTTCTTCGAGCGTTGGTTTTGCTGCTGCTTTTTACAAAGAATTAATTTCCATATAACATGGAGTCTGGCACGGGGTTCATCGATACACGGGCTGCCAGTAGCTCTGCCAGAAATTACATTACTTCCTATTCTGTAATAAGCAGCTGAAATCAATTTAGGAAAATTCTCCGTGTGCAGTGCAATCTCCTGGCACTGCTGGCTGTTGCGTTAGAGCAACAAGTCACAACACTGCTAAGAACTTGTCTAATTTAGGCAGTTGGCCACGGAAGTTGATAATATTTTATTAACTAGCATCTCAGCTTACACATAACATTTTATTAATGCAGGAATACAAACCAGCTCCCAACACGGGATCCTCCCATGTTTCTTTTTATTGCCATGGACTTTACTGCTGTAGTTTAAGAGGTGCCACTATCCGTGGAGAGACCTCCCATTTTGCATGGAGCTCTTTGCAACGGAGAGCAGCTCATTCTCACTTATTTAACTTCAAGAAAGTAGCTGTTTCTGCAGCATTAGAGATAGGCAGAAGTGAGGTGGGAAGAAGAAGACCAGGAAATATTTATGTCCTTTGCTAAATCACTCAAAGGGAGTTTTACACCACAGTTTGTACCATATCTGTGGCAATGACATACTCATATTGCTACAGGAATCCTATTGTTAGGAAATACTAAAGCTTGGCGAGTCGTTTAAGCTAGTTTGCCGAGACAGATTAAATGACAGTGGAAGCAAAACCTCTGGTAACTTTCCTGATATTAAATATATTTTTGGAAGCTTCACATTTATTAACTCACATCAGTAGAACAAACAAAAATAGCTTCAAGCTTGCGGCTGCAAGGAAGGGACTTGGGGAGCACAATGGTCTGGATGAGACGCCTGCGTTGATGGAATGGGCATGGAAACTTATCCTATTGCATCTCCACCCATTTTTACTTCTTTCTCCCCAAATACTGCTTGCTGAGCCAAACGATACGCTCCTTGGCACGGCCGCTGGACATCCGGCTACAGAGCAGGGTTTTCCTAATTACAGAGCGCAGCTGGAACTGATTCTCCTGGTCTCCAGCGTCTCAGAGTTTGCCTTGGGCCAACTGGCAGACAGCGCAGAGGATGATTCAGAAAAGATGTGCTCAAAATCAGCTCGCTAAAACACAGAGAAATGGTGAAGGTGCAGGCATGGGTGCAAAGCAGAGCCCTGCAGGGCAGTCCAGCTTGCAGCCAACACAAATTTCTTACAACTTTTGGATGAAACTCGTGAAAACTATCCTTTTGTAATGCTGTTTCACCAGGATTTGGTGTCTTTGCTGGGTGCACAGCAGATTGGTGAGATGGGGAGGACAAGGAGGGGCTTTGATGACAGCCAAAAGGTGGAAAACTGGGGCAGATATGGACCAGTGGCAAGTACTAGGTCTCCCCTTCATCCTCATGGTTGGTCTTAAAAGCTAATTTTCCCTCCCTGTTCATATGCTGAGAAATTTAAACTGCCTGGCACTAATAGCATGGGACGGGCTGCCAGGCCATCTCCTTCCACAAGGGTCTCCTCCAACAAGCTTCTCCAGAGGCTCCAAGAATCCATGGAAATACCTGGAAATACTAGAAGCTGTCAAGACCCCCATTGAGCATCCTTGTCACGTTCAACTGTGCACACCAAATGGTCCCCAGAAGACTGATTTATCATCCCCAGGACTTCTGGGGACAGCCTGGTTCCCTCCCAGGCTTTCCTCCCATTAAAAAAAAATCTCATTTTAAGCCTTTTTCTCCTGTTATGCATTATTTCTACTGTAAGCTATCTGCAGATAAACCATATCGATCCAAAACCACCGAAGAAATCCATTTATACACCATGCTGTTTAAAACACTGGATTTGTTTAAATTTTCTTGCGACTTGCTTGCGTCAAACACCTTAGGAACCGTCAAGGAAAGAAGGTTGTCATTAAAGATTCACTGCTCTCGCTCAGCAGAGGCTGGGAAGGCTCGTAACACTCCTCCTTGGATCTGAAATGAGTCATCCGGAACCCATCCGGACACTACAGATACATCTAAGATGAAAGCCAAGAACTAAATTCACTTCTGCTGGTCGTCTTCATATGTCACGAAGAAACCAGCACATCAAGAACAAGTTCTGGCTGCAAAGGAGATACCTGAACGCACTTGCACACAGAGAGCAGCATTTTCAGGCAGCTTCACCAGGCAGCCTTTGAATCAGGCCAAGCAAACCAGCCTGAAATCCCTTCTGTCCGAGCAGGATTCATTTCGCAAACAAACCAGAAAAATATTTTCTCAAGGTGTCAGGATGGATTTCCTTCCATTACAAGGAGCAGCGTGAGATTTGTTAGCGGAATTATCTCTCCCTGCTCGCACACCTTGCCGTGGCAGCCGCTGCCTGGCGATTGCAGGATGTGCAGGGCTGCTAACCAAGAGCCAGTACATCTCCCTGCATGGGCTGTTAGGAATGGGGCTCATTGGGGTTGGCAATAATTACACCATGGATCCTGTGCAGGAGGCAAAAATATCATGCTTCATTGTGCATCACCTTATTCTTTACCTGCACTTGATGCCAGCAAAAGTGTTCTCCCTGGGAAATCGTTCCCAGCGCATCCATCACTGGGTTGATCCTTCAAGTTCACATTTTCCCCGTTCCCCCATCCCATTTTGCGTTTTTATTTCCCCATTTTCAGTGGCTTCTGCCAGCAAATCCCAGATCCTGGAAACAGCGACTATCTCCCCAGACACCCTGCAACCGCGTTAGGCAGGTGCAATTCCAGCCAAGGATTCCAATGGGAGTAAATGGGATATTCAACAACAGGGTCCCTCACTGGAACTCCTGGACATGGCACTTGCGAGGTCTCCAATTTATGCAGGCAGGTCATGGTGTGGAACAGCCACAGAACCATCCTCACCAATTTTTCTTCAGCATTTTCTTCCGCTCTGAAGCTGGGAGGTGAATATTTTTGTATAATTTAGGCATATGTCCCCATGAGGATTTTGCAAAGCAACAGGAGCACAAGCAGGAAGGCAAAAATTTCCCCTTAGAGAAAAGGGAAGGTTCTAGGTCAGACAGTGAGGAATAAAATGCTTAAATAGCAAATCTGGATGTGTCTAGAGTTGGTACAGAAAAGCTCAGAGTTAAAGAGCACCGGAATAGAGTCCAAACTACATCAAAATTTATGTTTCTCTGCTTTTCCTTATCTTTATAACTTGCACGTATTCTGAGCACTACCGCTGGTTCTTACCTTTGCACTAAGATTAATTAGAAGCTATTGGAATGTTATTTGCCTTAAAGACCATTGAGCACCTAATGGGCTCTCAAAATAAAGGCCTAAGGAGTAGCAACTTTTCATTCAGAAAGAGCTGTTGGAATGGACCCTTCACCCCTCTCGATGCCTTTCAGGACATTTTAGCGAGGCTGTTTCTGCAATCACATCCCTTTGTGCAAATGCAGCCTTTGAGATAGTCGTGAAATCCTTAAGAGACTGTAAACATGGCAAATATTATGCATAAGCAAACAAAGGGAGAGCAGGACTCAAGCCAAAGAGAGTATATTTATAAAGAGTTATTTTAGCATTATGTATGTTCATGCAAAGGCCGTAACATTCACAGAAATTGTTTACACAAATGGATTTTGTACAAAAAAAAATCCACTCTGTGTTTGAGGCTGGTAGCATTTACAAAATGTTCACGTTTGCATAAAGCTGCTTATGCACGATGGGAACTAGGATTTTTGGCCTCAAGAACTCAGCATTTGTTAAGTTTCTTCTGCCTTTGCATGAGCCTAACTTTAGGACAAGAAACTATAAGGAAGAAAAGAGAAAACCCATGCACAGTCTGCTATGCATGTGTCTCATTACTTGATATATATCCTACCACAGGGATTTCTCACCGTGCTTTTCTTTAACGAGACTATTTGGTTTATTGATTTTTTTAAAAAAATGCATTTAATCGTGGCTCCAGGAGATGACAGATGCTGTGGGTGCAGATGCTCTTGTCAGGACACCCAAGCAGTGATTCCAGTATATATCTGTATTAGTCCAATTTGGTTTCCGAAACAAAGAAACAAAACGCTCACAAAAGCCAAGTTTTGACCCTGAATAATTTGCACAACTGGAATAAACGCGGTGGAGAAAGATGAATGGAGGTTTTTCCTGGAATTTTGTATAATGGAAGGATTCCTTTTTGTAGAGAAGTCGGGCTAGTTCAGCTGGTGAGATGATGCCTACACGGGATATTTGAAGGGAAGGTAGAGCAGTTCTCTGCATTTACAGATTGTTTCATTTTGCCATGTAGCCAGGGGCTGTTTGACCTTGGAATCAGCTCTTTGCGATTCCATTGCAACAGGTTGAGAAACATAAGTGATTTTAGAGATTAAAGCCAAAACACAGTAATATGAAAATAAAACAGAATAATGGATTTGGCTTTTATCACTAGGCTCAATAAGAGATAACTAGTAATTGCTTTTTCTTTTGTCTTTTTTTTAAACCATCACCCATGCTTTCCATCCACAAGTGTGTAGAAAAGCTTGACCATCAAAGTCCCAGCTGCTAAGGCCCTCTGATCCTTAGACTGTAGCACAGGGGAATTATTTGGAGTAAAGCTTAGCAAGGAGAGAAACTTGCAGTTTTGAGGCTCTCTTTGTGGAGGACGTTGCCCGTACAAGAAGGAGCAGCAAAGGAAACATTCGGGATCCGGCGTCATTGCAGTTGCACCGAGCATCGACCTTGTTGTGAGCCCAAACACCCAACTGAATACTCCATTCCTTGTGCAAAATTAAAGCTCAGATTCCACATTATTGCATTTGAGAACACCAGAACTGCAGCTATTGGGTAAGGAAACGCATTCTCCTCTCCTCATTGCAATGCTTTTCTGCTCTGCAGGGTTGTAAGATTCACCCTCCCACATACAATGCACATTCAGATGCAAGACCAATCTGGAAAATTTCTTAAAATGTGAATAATAATATTCGCATTTGTAGCCCCCTGGGAGCTGCTTCTGTGAATAAAGGCATTCACATGAATATGTATTTTAATGATGAGGCCACTAAGACCAACTTTAAGGTCACAGTCTCTCAGGGCGTAAGGAGGCCGGACGAGCATAAATAGAGTCAGAGAGGAAAATTGTGCCTGTTTTAAAATAATCACAAAAAAGGTCAGGTTTCCCTTTGGACCATGCATTATCTACTCTGTCCTTTCTTTAAAACCTTTACAAATTTGCCTACTAGGATAGCCAGTGCAGTGGTCGCTGGATGAATCCTTACGGATGTTTGTGTCAGGAAATTTTGGACCATTTGGATTACAAATAAACCCCCCAAAATTCCTGTGCAAACCCTTTTCCAGGGTCTCTTTTTTGGGTTTATTTCCAGCTAAAGTCTCTCATGCTGCATCACGGCTCTTCCCTGATTTCCTCTGCACCCCTCGTGCCGCTGCCAAAATTAAAATCCTTGGAAATAGCCGGCATTTTCTGGAATTAAGTTGCAGTGATTAGCTCAGCTGCTCACAGTGACCTTGCACATCCACCGTGTCACTCGCTACCTGGGACCAAATAAACCCACGTCAGTCAATGCCAGTCTCATTAACTGCCTTGGTTTAATATGAGCACTTTTTGTTTGCTCAATATTTGCAAAACCCAACTGGCCGCTCTAGCAGGTTTCTGAATCCTCATGAAAATGAAGCTCCCCTCGTCCTTCTTCCCAGCTCAACTTAATAACAGCAATAATAATAAAAATAATAGAGATATTGAATGCAGCGATGACCGCACGAGCTGACGTTGCTGGAGAACAGGGAACATCAATCAGCCCTTATGCACACATATGGATTCTATACAGCCCTGCATCACTTAAGGACGTTGGGACTAAAAGTCCAACTTTTACAGCCGCGGTATTTACTCTGAATTAAAATCCTCCCCAATTACAGCTGACATCGCAGGATTAATGCAGGATTCATGTGCTGCTTTAATCACTCAAAAGCCTAAATTGGAATAATAAGAAAATAAGAGGAAAAAAGCAAATTCTAGACCTCCTGGGTTGTGCCTTGCCCAATAGATGTCCATCTACAGGAGCACACGGCCCAGGATTGGGATTAGCAGGATGCATTAAGCAGACGTGTCCCCATAGCAGACACCATGGGCTGGGTCCCAATCTAAGTGTTTGGACCTCCTTAAACAGATTGAAATATTGCATTGTAATTCCTTTGTAAAAAGGAAAAAAATTAAGCAAACTCATAAATAAGTAAAAACAGTGTTGGGTGTTTGGATGATTAACTGGATAAGAGTGATTTATCAAGTAAACAAGTAAAAAAAAAAAAATCATTTGTATGGTTTCAAGTAAAAGGACAAAGACGTTGCTCATGCCCTAGACTGACAATGCAATATTTTGGGAGGTCAGTGTAGTTTATATCATATTACTTCAGCGCTGTCTTGCTTCTCCACATGCATTACTGCATTAGCCACAGTTGTTATTTGTGCTGCCTTCCCCAAGCCGGTGGAGGGGAAGTCACCAGGACCATCTCCGGGATTTGGTCTTCCAAAGACCAGGCATTTCCAGCAGAATTCCATAGTTGGCAGAGCTGGATTCACATCTAGAATAGTCCTGGTAACTTAGGTCCAGTTTATGCAATGGATTTCTTGCCTTAGTCGGGTCCAAATGAGCGTAGAAAGAAGTTGGGGAGAAAACCTCTTTGATGGGTACCGAGGCTCTACTGAAAGAGCTTTCCTTGAAAGAGCAATTTTCCCTCCTGCAGCAGAGGAAAATCTGGCCGTGAGCGTTCCAGAGCCATAAAACTCGCTCTCATCAATGGGAAGATTAAAGTAATTAGCTCCTATATGGTAAAGTCAGCAGTTAGGAGCCACGCTCCATCTGGGGACATTTTGCAACGGTGCTTCGGGGACGAGTAGGATGGGACCTCTGGCTTAGCCCGCGTGGAAGGAGCGAGACCTAATTAAATCTGAAAAGATGCAGCAATTGCAGCAGAGGGGATTTCAATATGGAACATATTCCCCTTCTCTAAACAAACCAGGTATATGATGCTCCGAGACAACAAGGGGATTCATCAAGGCAGGGAACAAACGGCTGCCATGTGCTGCCAAGTACGAGATGCTGCAGAATTGCAGGCATTTAGTATGTTTTTTAAGGTCAGGGAATTATTTTAGTTAAAAATAAGAAAATCCTCCATAAATTCACAATAGCGTTTTCTTTTAATTTCCGTTTCTCTAAAGGTTGATGTTATAACAAATACTGATTACCTCACAAATAAGTATATGCTAATTCTCTTACAGAAATAATTTACAATTTGCTTTTCTTTAAAATCACCTGTTATGAAAAACAAACTTGCAGCTTTCCAAATAGGATATACAGAATTAATGAATTTTTTGCCACTGAGTTCTCTGAAGTTCTTATTTCTTTTTTTTTTAAGTTAAAGTACTTTGCACTGGCCAAAAATAAGAAAACATTCACTTCCCAGCAATGACTTATTTACCTGACCTGCCTTCTCCCAAGAAAAAATCTCATCACATAATATTAATGTTTTGCCACCGTAACTCAATACTCCACATTTTATCAATGCATAGCCCGATTATTAAAGCCTGCAGGCTAAACAGAAAAACATTTTAAGACTCAAAGCAGAGTGGAGCCACAAAGGAGTGCAGATCTCAAGGGGAAAACAGTGCCAAGGTGGGTAAATGTACACACTTCATCATACTGCTTAGACTAAATTAATTAAAACAGAACAAAACTTGCATTTTGGTAGGTCAATGTTGAATGGAATTGGCATTTAGGTAAGAATTTTATGTATTTTTCTATACACCTAAAAAAGTCTCAGAAGCAATCGGAACCACACAAGTATGTTGGTGGAAATATTTAGGGTTTTTCTTTTAATTTTAAGGAATATTTGCAGCCATTCCTGTGTCAATTCAGTGCTTTAGTTTACCATAAATCCCCTGTGATATCGCACAGTGTTTGTGATCACTTGTAGCACCGTGAGCCCAATAGTCCTTATTGCAACCGGACCATATCAAATTGAGCCTCCAACTGAAGATAAATCACCCTGGTAATATGATGACCAACCTGATTTAGGTAATTAATTTACCAAGATAAACTCCCCTAAAATGCAAGGTAGTATCAACACTAGAGAACAGAAACACAGAGGAGTGAGTTTTGTGTACGGGATGGACCTGAAAGCCATTTATCCTGGTTTTAGTAGAGTTTAAATGAGCTTGATGGCTACTCAATCACCACTAGATAAAAACACAGCAACAAACTAAATGCTCGAGTCCTTCAAGCCTTCAGGTGACCTTTCAAGTACTTGGTTTGAAAACAGCTTATGAGAAAAGCTATGGATTTGGGAATTCAGCTGGTTTCTTGCTAAAGCCCTTGCTAAATGTCTCTGAGATTGCTAGAGATGTAAACCAAATATCTGTGAGGAGCGAAGCAAAGAGAAAAATAAGGGAAGGAGAGGGCAGGCTGGTGTCCAACTGGGGATTTGGGTCCAGCAACAAATAGAATTATTTGTCTTTGATTATGTGTGTTGAAAATAAAAACTACTCGCTGAGAGTAGTATAAAAACTACTACTGGGAAGGACAAGACAAGAATGCAGAGACAAAAAGGAAAGAAAAAGATACCCCAGTCTGATCTGACCGTCTGGGTGCCACTGTTGAGGGAAATGGGCTTTAGTGGGAGCCTGGAAATGCCAGGGAATGAGGGATACCTGCAGAGAGACTGGCTGCACCTGAGCCAGGATAGAGCTGGACTGCTGATGGGCTTAAGAGCAAGGGAGGTTTCTTTCTTTCTTTCTTTTTTGAGATAATTTTCTTCTTTTCTTTTTTCCTCTCTTTTTTTTCCAGCTAAAAGCTGGAGGAAAGTCGATGGGTTTAAAAGCGTCTACAACCCCGGATGGAGCGAGAGAAAGCGACTCAGGTCAAAAAAAGAAGAAAAAAAAAAAAGTAAAGAACAGTCCAGACAAGTAAGGCTGCGTTTATACAGGGAGCAAAAAATAGCAACCAGAACAGCACTAAATATGTGAGGTTTAATAAGCATGTACAGAAGTGCTGAGCAGTCCAGAATACCCGTTTATTTTTAAAAAGGGATATTGGAAACATAGGTATCTCAAAAATGTGATGGGATTAAGATAAATCATACAGGACACTTTTTTTTTTTTTTTTTTTTTAAGTATGAATTAGCCAGAAATGACACAAACAGAAAAATGAGCAACACGCATTAAGTTGCATCTCAAAAGCTCCTTAGACTAATTTACCACTCCGAAATAGCAAGAGTCTACTAAGAACAAAACTACCACCCCAGGACTAAGTAAGCTTGGACTTGCCAGCTCAGGGCAAAAGGAAAGTCGGGAAGGGAGGGATGTGATAGAGCTCTGTACAAAAGATACAAACAGGTTTTTGTGGCTGAGGAGGAAGAGGTGGGAGCAGCGGAGCAGGCAGCACGGGGGCTGCAGCAGAGATGATTTAACACGCACGTTAGGAAGGGTTTTCTCTGCACAACATGTAATTAAACCGGGAACCTGAGTGCCACAACCCGTTGCTGAGCACAAGAAGGTCCCCAAAGCAACTAGACGAATGCACAGCCCATGAGTCTGGTCTCAGCATTAGTCACGGTGCTCCTGGAGCTCAGAGCTGGCCGAGGAAGTGGGGACACGGATCTTGCAAACTTGCCCTGGGGTATTTTTTTTGGCCAGAATCAGAGCAAAATGATTGTAATGATGTCACTTTGCTCTGACTCAGTGTTGCTCTTCTGTTCCCATCATGGGGCCTATATAGAAGACATCATGGGAAAAATATTGCAGATATCCATGAATGTGAGGAAATGCAGGTTTATACTACAGCAGGATTTATCTCCCCCGGCAAGGCGATTACCCCACTTTTCACACAGAGACAACTGGCAAGAAAATGCTAATCCTTCCAAGGGGTAAATTGTTCAAATAACTTCATAATTCTCATAATTTCACTCTCCATAACTCGTAATTTTACTCCTTGTAAACTGCAAAGGACACTGTGAAGACAATTCATAATTGCTCTTCTCTTTGACATACGCGTGCTATAATGCAAGGGTTCAATAAATTGACAAAGCAGAAAGCAGCTTGGAGGCTCCACTTAAACTCCGTCGTGCCAAAACAAGATACATTGACCTACAGAACAGTTCTTTGCTATAGCAGAAAAATTTTGCTCTTTTTTGAAAAAGCAAGGAGCGCATCAAGGATTTTGCCCACTCCAAACTATGGGAAAATATCCTAGGGAAAGAAAATATCCTAAGTTTCATTATCTGCATTGATGCTAAGGAGCAACAACAGATTTATTGTAAGGATTTGCCAGCAATATCAGGGAAGTTATTGTGCCCCAATACACTGACAATGTTAATCTACTTTTAACTACCTATTGCAGTCTGTAGGCTAAACATTTCCTCACCCTTTCTTTTGGCTGGAGGAAACATGTATTTACCTTATAAAGCTGTAATTCTGCGACAACACTCAGCTAATTGGAGGTTTACTGCCATTAATTTAGATAATATACATTCCTTTTGCAGAAATAGCTTCTAGCAGCTTCTTTAATTTAACCTTCCCCCGAGCCCTCTCTTTCTGCTGTCACACAACCAGTAATTCCGAGCTCACAAGTGACCTCCCGCGTCCCCGGCGCGCCGCAACAATCAATGGGGGGAAAAATCATAAAACAGATTAAATTGCGCAGCAGCCTCTTGGATGAGGAATTAGGAGAATTTGTCCCCTCTAGCTGCTTGGAGTTAATCTTGGATTTTTAGCTGGATGCACTGCCTTAGGAGGAGTAAAACATAGTAATTTTGTTACTTACACAGGTGTGATGGAAATAGAGCTCCAGTTTCTGCAGCAGTGAAGGTGACTTCAAGATTTTTGCAGTTTGCCTCTGCTATAGTGTTTCTGAATAAAATCTGATTTTATGTATCTATGCATATATAAAAAGATACATAATTTGCATTACTCCAAAATGTACTTTCCTGATCTGCTGTTAAGAGTGGCAGATACCATTTGCTGGATGCAATAGCCTAAAACACCCCAGAGTTAAAAAGCTAGTTCCACCATTGCAAACCACATAACATGTTTGGTTCAATGTTAATTATTCACTTTTTTTAAAAAAAAACAAGGAGTTGCAAGGGAAATTCATTTCACATTTTTTCCCATTTCCCTGCTACGCACAATTTGGCTAATGAACCAAGAAGCCAATTAGCGAAACAGCTCAAATTACAGCAGGTTGAGGTATAATCTTTAGCTAGGGCACAGTTAAAACAATAGCGCTGTGAAAAGAGCAGGTTTTATCTTTGCAGACAGGGCTATGAAGGTAATGAGCCCTCATAGCACAAAGCATCAGCACTGGCACCACTTGCCCAATGACGGAGACTTGGCTGCAAGGAAGGTCTGACATTCCCAGACTTGGGAATCCACAGCCCAAACTCGTTTCTACTGCTGCTCCTCTCAGCTAGTTTGCCTGGTTGGGAGCAAACAGCCAAAGTGGAATAAGAAGTGGAATCTGGACCTGGGATCAACGTGGGTTTCCCCAGTGGTCACAATAAACCAATGGTTTAGGTGGAGTTTGGGCTATGTAAAACATTATAGAGTCCATGGCATAAAAGGAAGCACATGAAGGAGTCAGAGAGGTGGAAAGGGAGTCTTTACTCCAGGGACAGCTCATGGATTTTCCATTATTTCAATAATGGAAAAATATTTGAAAAAATATTGCAATAAAGTGCATAAGAAAATAAGAATCAAGAATGGCAGCCCAGATATCCCCTTTGGCTGCTGTAAAACAAACATAGGTGGCAGAAAGCTATATAAAATATGTATTTGTTGGCACGTTCTTCCATGGGTTTCCATCCTACATCCACCTACATCCAGACTGCTGGTTATCCCCATGGTTGAGCCGTAGGTAACATCTACAAAGGCATTTGGCAGCAGCCCTCCAGGCTTCAAGAAATTTCAGGTCACCAAATTAACCTTCCAGGATAACGGATAATGGTCTGTTATCACCTTTTTTCTTTTGGAATCAGCCTTTGGAATTCCATTTGGAAAAAAAGGAGAAATTAGAGAAAGAAGAAACTCATAACAGAAGCAGCCTGACTTAGGCACATTTAATGAGTCCTGGTATGAGACCCAAGTTGTAAATGGACAGACTCCCCAGTCACAGCAAACTTGAAGTATAAGAAATAATTTGGAGCACTCGAACATTACTGAGCTGCAATCAGCTAATCACTTAGGAAGAAGACCAGGAGTCACCAAGAGCCTCAAGTAAACATCTTCTCAGCAAAACAAGTAATAAACACATGAGGAAGAGACTGCATTATTGAAACTATCGTAACACTGAGCATAATCTAATAGCTAAAGCTGCTAATTGCTAAAACACCATGTGCAATACAGGCTGTCTTTGGTAAAGTTTTAAGAGTACCTGAATTGCTTATGTATATCTGGTATTTTTAACCTTTATGTGCCAGATGATTTTGTTGCAAGAATTTGGGAACAGACTTGGGAAGTGTTGCTGCTCTGTGGCATGCTGGGTGGTAGTAGCCAGCATCTCCTTTTCTTTTTACTTTCTTTTGTTTCCTCCCCTTAGAATAGTAAAGGAAACAGAGAATGAATTTGGCTTTATTTACAGTAATGGTAAAATTACGAGATGTGGGAAACTTGGTAACTGAGTGAGGAACAGAAGTGGAAGCCTCCTGCGACAGCCTCTAATTGCCAGAACCCCAGCTAAATTCACAGACAAATTCAAGTAATATTTGGATGTCTGGATAGTGCCTGTATCAAACCTGCCCTCTGAATCCCTGGCGAGATGCTTCTCACTGCATTTTGGTCCTTCCATTTTTATTCCGGCAAATATTAACAGAATATTGCAGGGGTAATTCTCCCCTGCACGCTAAAACTATTTCATGTGTAAATGCAGAAAACCCGCCATTCCCTAGCAACTGGGAGCTCCCTGCTGGAAACGCCGCTGGGAAAGACGGGGCTGCAGGAATGTCAACGTCAGGCAGGGATCCTGTGGGTGTGAAATCGTTGGCAATTAGGTTTGATCGCTGGCTGCACGGATCCTTGCTGAATGCACTCAGGTTTACTGCAGGAAGCATCCCAAAGCAGCAGAGCATCCGAGGAGCCCTCGTTAAAACAATCCATGTTCAGGATAGTAAAGGGAGCATCACAAGGAAATTAAAGCAAGGGATTTCCCAGGAAATAACCTTGTCCCTGCGCCCGTTCCCCTCACCAGCCGTCCCCACGGAGTCTCTGAAGAGACGACCAGACCTTATTAATAATTATTAATGGGATGCAGGAGGTAACCCATGGGTGACGGCACCAGCCGCAGCCCCACGGACCACAGGATTTTGCACTCGAATCCCCTTGGATGGGGAATGCGAGCCCTTCTTTCCCCCCAGTGTACAAGTGCTTGTCCTTTGTGCTAATACTTCGTGCTAATTCGCTTAGAAGTTTTAGATTAATTTGAATTTGCTCTTCTAAAGTGTTCACAGGTGATATAATTGCAGCTCCCTTTTAAAGAGATTTATCTTGCTGTTCAATTGCTGTTTTGTGTTCTCAAATCTCAGCTACAAGGCCCAGCAGCTTTTTTTGGGGTCCTGGGTATTAAAGTACTAAATTTCTATGTCTCTCAGCTTGTACAATCCTGTTTTTTTTTTTAATTTTTATTTTAATTCATCCCTCTACCAGGCACTTCTCCAAGAAGGTGATTTGTTCTCCTTTGGCAAGAGATGCACTTCAGTTAGCTAATTAAATACAGTTGTGTTATACATCAAATACCACTAATAACATGAGACTGATGTTATGTTTGCTGCTAGAACAAGCTGCATTATCCAGCATATCTACCATACCTATGTATACATCCAAAACCATTTTTTTTTCAGTTTTGTGATTAATTAAATTCTTATAGTGATTGAGTAGTAGCGCACCCCACTATTTCAGGATTTACACTAACCTGATATGTTCTTATTTATGCATTTTTTCCCCATCTTTCTGCATCTTTCAAAATCTACAGTCATGGATGATAAATACTAAGCACAGAGTGGTTTTGGGGTGGCATGTGGATCACTTGCCTTCACTAACCCAATGAATAGGGAAAAAAGAGGGAAATCTTAGCCAAAAAACAGCACCTAAACATTAGTTGATAGGGAAAGTCTGTGGGATGCATGGAATACTCTAAGAGCCAGCACAAAGCAGAGAGAGTTAGATAAAGGCTAAGGCATCCACAACTACAGTCCATAAGACATCAAAATGGTCATGAAAAATGCAATAAATAATAATAAATACCAGCTATGATCAGAGAAGGGCTCTTAACCACGGCAGTGCCCATGGGCAGGTTCACATGGGCACGGGAGGGCACACTCATCTCACCTACATTAGTGTTTTTAGCTGGAGCTTAGGAAGCAATAGAACAAACTAAGCCGTAAAAGAAAAATACATATTAGCATTTAGATTAACAGCTGTGCTCTCTGTGTCTCATCAGCAGTGGTGAAACACGTGATAATGGTTTGAGAGTTCCTCAAAAAGGGTTGGGGCTCCTTAAGTTCCAAGGATGGAGAAGCACTGGCCTAGGAGATAGATGACACTGGCCCCGGCACAGCAGGAATTAACATTCATATTGCAGCAGCAATTAAAAGACAGAACTAGGTCAGGAGCTGTTGTTCTAGGCATCAGGCAGGCAAAGAGGGGGAAAAAATAAAGGAAGAAAGCAGTATTTGTCCTAAAAATCTCAGTTGAGATATGCAGAAAGACGAGAAAACAAAAAGAGAAGGATATTATGGGAAAAAAAAAGCATTTTGGGTGTTTTAGCAAGGAGATGGCACGTGCTGAACTTTGCACAAACAGGAGCAGTTTTCAATTGCATTATGTCAGTTTGAGCTTTAGGAGGGGCTCAGCAGAGACCTGAGCCGATGGCACAAGGTCCCATGGGTGCCGAGGGCTCCGGGCAGGAGCACCCGGCTCTGCCGCCCTGGATACGTCTCCTCACACCTACGCGCAGCTTTGTTTGCTAGAGCCATCTCTGTGGCTGGAACATTTCTATAAAAGAAACCATAGCAACCCTCCCAAATCTCCGGAGCAGCGCTCGCCGTTCTGCTGTGTCCGTTCTGGCATGCAGGCTTTTCATTTCTTCTCTTCAGTTCTGTATCTCCCTCCTCTTCCACCTGGAAAGTTTTGCAGCAAGGTACATCCACAGAGCACTGTGGATACCACATCGAGTCCCGATGCCCATTGCACTGCTCATCTCTAAATACAGGAAGCGAGAACGAAACCACGTCGCTCGAGTTGGATTTTTAAAATTGTGCTCAGAAACTCGGTGCTATTTTCAGTTCATTAGCCCTGAACGGCTTGGCAAAAGCTTCCGAAACACTAATGAAGGTGACCCCCTTCCTCATTCCAAAGGGTGTCCCATTTGCTCGGTCACACGAGCAAAGGGACAGACGGACCAAACTCCAGCAAAGCAAGAGCTGCCAATGGAGCCATTGATGGGACCTCAATCTCCAAGCACAAATGGGCCTGAAAAAATAAACTGTTAACCAAAACTGGCCACACAGGGAGGAAAATAAACAAATAAACAAATAAATAAATAAACTTTCCCAGCTGTGAGTCTGAGTGGGGATTTAAAGCCTGGCAGCATCGTGCTGCTCCATGCATCTCTCCTTATCTTCTAGCCTAGGCGTCATATAAAGCCTGATAAGATACTACATGGGAGGTTGTGTTGCAGCTGATGTTGTTTCTATCAAGATAAACCGAGTAGGATTTGCTGATTGCCCTTCCTTCAGAAAGATTCATTTCATGGCTACGTAAACGAGGAGCTCCTGCCACTCGTGCATTCATCGCTCCCGTTCAGAGCATCCTTCCGAGCAAGACCTGAAGGACGCCAGCAAATCTCCTGGAGCTTCCCGCTATTCCAAGCGAAAGCCTTGAGGCTTCCTGGAGGTTTTCCTGGTGCCCGAGCACCTGCAAGCTGCCACCTGGCTGCAAAATCCACTCCAAATCCACCGAAAGGCCAAACCACTAGACCCTGTTCAGTGAAACTCAGCTCCAAAGCACGACTGCAGGTGGGCTGCAAGCTGACGGAAGAGCTGTAGCCAGCGCTGCCTTCTGCTCTGTCTTCTGACACTACAAATAGCTTTTTTATCCCATGTATTTATCATTGGCTTTATATAGGAGATATACGGGAAACTATCCGTACCTTGTTAGCTATTTCATCTTCCTATAGACTTCCAAAATGCATAACAATGGTTAATTTTGTCACTTTTTAATATATGTTTTTTTGCACTATTACCTCCACTCTCCCTTACAAAGATGATGGTCTTTACTTATAGCCAAAACCCATCTATAGGTAGCAATGCCATACAGCTAGCTGTTTCCATACCTCCCTATCCTCATTATTACAGGTAAAGTGGCATCAACAAGGCAAGGGAAAGCCAAGAGAGACTTAATGGGTGCTCGTGCATCCCATGCAGAGGCATCAGGGAAGATTATTCACGTTCAAACCCGCAGCAGTAATTGCTGTTAAACCTGGCAGTAGTTGAGGCAGTTTTCTCAGTTGCTCCTGGTGCATCCACTATGCCAAAGGAGCAGATCCTAAAAATAATCCCACTGTAGCTCCTAGAGCAAAGCTCTGGGAATGCCCTTGCCAAGAAATGCGGAAACACCAAGGGATGACAAAGCAGTTGCTACAGAAAAATACCGCGTTTTTCAGCATAATTCACACAGATCACTTGGTTCTGACAGCAACTAAAAGGTTTTTTAAGATTCACCCACAAGTGAAGTGACTGTTTTGCCAGTAATAGATTAACTCCTTTTTCAACTTAGGAAATAATTAAAGACTTGATTGAAAAATAATGTCTTTCTCTCTGAGGCCATTGATGCCTCAAACCACGGAGATATCAAATAGTTTCCAGTAATCACTCATTACTGTAGAGGTTTGAGAGAGATGCCTGTGTCTACCAATACTTTGAATGGAAGCAAATTATACTTACATAATTATGCTAGAATTATGCTAAAAATCAAATAACTTCTGAAAGCATCATTTATGACTTTTACCACCATCATTTGTGACTTTTACCACCATCATTTGTGACATTTATTGCCAGGTGATCCCTGCAGCCCTCTGCAGGGATCTGCAAGCCAGAACCTTCCCAAAGACCAGGACAAGTTCAGAATCCGAGGAGGAATCTTGCACTCCATGAGCTTTACAGGCTGCACGCAGTGTGACTAAGGTGTCCCACAACCACGCGGCCGTGATTAATGCACGTTGTGTTGGACTAAAGCTAATTTGAGACAGGTTTGGGCCCAGGGCCAACCGCATAGGCTTGAGTGTGACTTTCCCCTGCCCACTTCTCCCTCCCTGCAGAGTTAGAGACAGAAATATTCCGTGAAACCACATAAATGTTCTATGGAAGAAGAAGGTCTTGCAGCAGAGCCTGGAGAGAGCAACAGGGGGTTGAGATGGACCATCTAACCAGGCAGGACTGACTCCTCCAAGCCTGGCCACTCTCAGCTATAGACATGGATTTACCGCAAAGGAACTGGCAGAGGAAAATTAAAATCTTTATTTCAAAATGCTCGTGTGTATCCTAGTGCTCCCTGTATTGCTGTCCTACGAAGTACACACATTTCAGCTAATACAATCCTATCAGCTAAAACTCAAAAAGAGAAGTCCAATACACTGATAAAGTAAAATGACCTGACCTTGCACATCTGCAAGGAAATGCCACTGCAGAACTGATGGGTCAAAGATGGGAAATCAGCCTCTCCTTATGCTCAGGCAGGAATAATTTTCTCTGCCAAAATATAACGTTAGAATAAAGAGAAACTAAGGTCCTAAAGATGCAGGAAAGGGAGAAGGCTGCTTAAAAAATATTTATGGTTTTATCCCATACAAGCAGATGATAATTTTTTATTAAATGTGACAACAAGCTACTCCATAAGTGCTCTCTATGAGAGAGGACAAATTGGGTTATCTGGGAAGTAAGACATCCTCCACCCAGCAGGAGGTACAGGAGAAAAACCCACCTGTGACCACAAGAAAGGCTGGAGCAGCATCCCAGCTTGTCCTACCTCCTACAACGGGTCTGGTAGAAGTCTTCCCCCTTTCTTGCATATTTAGGACCTTTCTCTTTGCAAACACTTTTTTTTTCTCTCTCTTTTCAGCCAGACTCTTTTGGCTAGATGTTGATTTTTCATAATTAAACAAACAGAGGAGAAGGGGAAAGAAAAAGAAAAAAATGTTCACAAAGCTCAAGCTAATGTGTAATTCCAGTGCCTGTGGGATCCTCCAATAATTAAAAATTAAGTTGTCCTTGCCACAGGGTGGAGAGGTGATAGAAAGGACCAACCTGGAGAGACTTAATGCTGCATGGAGTGAGGAACAGCAAACGCTGCTCCTGCTCCAGTAAAACATCTGTGCACGTCAGCAGCACCACTATGGTTTACCAATGTGCAAATAGACAAGCGCAGAGTCCTGCCATGAAGCCAACTGGAGAATGATCCGTTCTTCCTTGATAACCAAGAAGAAGCCAACAAATCCTAGATACCAATTTCCATTGATAAGTTTGCATACTATCATCTGCATTGCTTTTTCCTCCCATTTCTTTTTTTGGTGTCTTCAGAGAACAGGCCCATCTGATAAGTATTTCATCCTGCCTCTTGCTATCGTGGTTATAGGGTTGGTATTGATACAATTGGGATCCAGCAGCAGCCGTTGACAGAGCACCAGAACCAGCCTGATACAATAGGGCTGAGAAGAATAGACTGTACCAGAAGGTTTTAAGTAATTAGTTTTCCCTCATTAACAGTAGCACTGTCTGGGGAAGGCAGAACAGCGCGGTCTTGCAGAGCGAAGCAAGGGAGGAGCATAGCGCAATCGTATTATATTTAGCAAAATACATTGGCAAAGCAGACCTCAAGGCGCTATTTGGGCAAGCCTTGACACCATAATAGCAATAAAAACATTAATTGGACAATACCACAAACCCCATGTATTTTTAAACCAGAGAGGGGGACTAAATTTATCCGCTTCCCTTCCATAGTGATCTATACTCCATTAGACATATAGGTCATGGTGATTTTATGCCAACGTTGTATCCAAACCACTTTGAAAGAAGCAAAGTCTCCACACTTCCCATATCAAAAAAGACTCTTTATTCTGTGAATACTGTTACCAAGGTGAGTAGTGCTATTCCACTGCGAGCACATTTCTGTAATAAATTGCGTGCGGTTTGTACCTTCTTCCTGACACATGTAATGCATTATTCCATTTTTCTCTTTTATCCTTGTAGAAGCAAAATAGACACTTCGTAAAGTCTAATTTAATATTATCACTTTAATGCATTCAAACACATCGCCAAGAACTGTGTTGCTAAAAGTACCTTGCAGAACAGCTAGGGAAGGCAGATACAGTTATCTGCTTGGAAAACATGGGCCCTGCTGCTGGAGGGTTTCTCCCATGAATAAGAGTTATTCCCATGATTATGAAGAGGAGGATTGTACCTATAGTTTGCACAGCTCCTTTCATGCACATATCCCTATTTTCACCTTCTTTTTCAATACATAAGACATTTAACACCATGCTATACTTCTATTCCTCCAAGATGTTACTGTCTTTTGACTGACATATAAAAGGTTTTCCAGAGGAAAACAAAGAAAAAGTACAAGAAACAGCACCTGTACTACCTAAAAACACGCAGGTATAAAGAGGAAGAACTTAGTCTTACTTTTTAAATCAAAACTTTTGCCTGTTTTTCACCTTATTTCACCTATTTTCACTTTGTAGCCCAGTAAGTCTAGCCTGACTTCCTGCTGTACACACAAAACGTATCTCTTTTCCAGCCTCACAAAAACAGATTAAGTTACTAATGATTTTCAACTCTTTTGCAATGCAACAGCATAGTTAATGCATCATAAGAATGTTATACGAGTTTCAGTTTCTGTTCCCAAACTAATCAGAAATGTACTTAGCTGAATAAAGAGCACCATTATACTTACAGGAAAGAACCAAAATTTCTCATGAAAAGCAATATAATTTTATTCAGCTTCTCCAGTTTGACACTGAATTATATTAGCCTCAGTTTTGCTTGCAATAAATCAAACTCAGATCATAAATGTATTCTGTTCTAATAGTGTGCAAAAGCCATTAGAATTCCAGGAAATACATATTAAACCATAAAAGGTAGTATAAAAAGGTTTGATTTTAATTTCAATGTCAGTTCTGCAGATAGTATTTATACATATTCTGGGGTTAGAAGTGCTGAATGTCTTTTTGGGGATCTTTTAGGTCATTTTGCAGGCAGAAAGGATGCAGAGCGTTTTTTAGGAAAAGTGCTAAAAAGCCGCACGCTCTGCGTACTGCAACCTGCAGATTGCAAAAAGAGAAGACACGAAAACAGCAGAAGTTGCTCAACTCACCGAAGCAGCAGGTCCTCCTCCAGGAGCAGTGGCTGAGGGTGAAGTAAACCTGAGTCACAAAGGACTCGGCGCGCAGGGTCCGCCTCGCGCCCGGCTCCGCGGGCCGCCGCGCTCCGGAGGGCATCGCCGCGCGCGGGGGCTCCACTTGTTGCGGCGGTGACAGGCGCAGCCAGGCTGTGCCCGCGCGGGCGCCCGCGTGAATCATTCATGCATCTCCCTGCGCATCAGCACGCAGCCCGGGCGGCGCGAGCGGGGCCCTGCGCTCCAGCCTTTGTCTCCAGCCCCAATTAGCGAGCGTTGTCCGCGATGCCAAAGCCCAGGCTGGTTTATTTAGCCCGATTGCTTGGAATTTGTGCCTCTAAACGCATTGCTCGGGTAGAAATCCTGATGGGCATCTCTTGCTCAGGCAGCACAAGTCCACTCAGCCACAGCAACAAGATCCAGCTGCAGCCCATGAATGTTTCATTTGCTTGACTTAAATATTGAAGGCAGGCTCTTTGCCCGAGTGCTTCTGGAGCAGGGTGAGAGCAAAGCTAGAAGCGTGCTGCTCCCACGTGCTCTTGCACATATTTCTGCAGTGACCTCTTGCACTGCTAAATAACTAACACCTGCCCTGCAAAATGTACATGTCCTGCTAGAACGAGCTACTGAGTACAGCTGTGAGCTCTGCATTTCCTATACTCTTCTCTAGCAGTTTGCTCTAGCCCAACACAAAAAGACTCAGGATAGACATAAAGGCGGAAAATGAGCAGTCAATAAGAACAAATTCCTTAAAATCCACTTGGTATTATGAAGGGCGAAGCCTGTAGAGCGTATCTAATATCACTCGGTTACAGTGGTTTCTGTAATCTTTAAATCACAGAGTTTTACATTGATTTCAAGACTGATCCAGAACACCATTGCATTTTCATGGAAATTAAGCTGGTGGAAGTTTCCTGGGAATCTTCCTAATATTTACTGCTGTGGATTTCTAGTAACCCAACTGGACTCATCTCTTCTTCCACTATTTTCTCATGGTCCTTGTTACAGCAGGGAAGGTTTCTTGAGGAAAAAGCCCCTGCAGCATAAGAATACAAAATCCCTTGATTTTGCCTGAGTTCTTACACATAAAACTTATTTGTAGCTCTGACATTTTTATTCCAGACTGTTTTAGTCCTGCCCAACTTTATTCAGCTTTTGGTGTGTATGGTATTGAATGACTAAGGACTTAGATTGCCAGCTTAAAACTGCAGCAGAAATAGAAGAGTCTGTGCAAATTTGCTCTATTTTGGCATGGACTAGAACTGCTGTTGCTTCCATATTGCAAACGCGATAAGATTTTGAGGAGCTGAACACAGCAATCCCTCTGCGTTTACATCCTCTTATAGTGGACTTCTAACAACAGGTGAAGAATTTGCTTTCACCCCAAATAATGCTGCTTCTTCACCTACACTTAGCCTTGAAATTGCCCCTTAGGCTATGTGCAGCTTAAAGGAAAGGTTAGGGAGAAAGGGAGGAGATAACCACGCAGATACCGGCCAACTCAACCCTTTGAAATGCTTCCCCTCGGGCTGTACTCGGACAGAGATGGAGCCAGGGCTGATTTCATTCCCTTTATACAATGTTATCTCCGGCTGCAGCTGGGAAAAGGGGATTACGCAGGTCGATATCAGCAGAGCGGCGATGCTGGCGTGTCCTGCAACGTCCCCGAAGGGCTCCAGGTAGATGGTGCAAAGCAATGAGCATGGAGAAGGTCTATGGAAAGGAAGGGATATCGCTGTGTACTGATGTACGTGAGTTTTCCCTGAAAAATTGATTGGCACAGCTGTTGCTCAGCCTACCCGTGCATCCACGAACACAAACCTGAGACAAATCGGGCTTGACTGTGCTTGAAAGCTACAGAAATGTTGACCAGCATGAGCGGGAAGATGGGGTTCCTATCCATTGCCATCAAAATATCATCTTCTAGTGCTGCTGACAGCTTAATAGCTGCTCCTGCACAGCGGAGGACATTGTGAAGTGCTGCCACTATATTATTAATGCAGGCTGGAAATTTCCCTGCAAAAGCCCTGTATACGGAGCTTCTGAAATATATTGAGATTGAAGATCTGTGCCATTCACATCATGAATGTTCTCCTTCTAATTGGTTTTCATGGTGGGCAAAATAATAATTTAACTGTCAATTACCCTATATGATATATTTTCTTTTTTTTTTTAGATCAGATTGATTGCTTTGCAGTTTAAAAATCCAGAATGTGCTGCTGAATTCAAGCATAAACCAAACAGTTTTGATTCCATACATTTCTTCTGGATGCAGGAGCTGGGATGTGGGTGTGAAGGAGATGTGCAGCCTGTGGGATGCAGTGCTTCAAGTGGAGGTCATCAGAGCTGCATCCACTTGGTAAATCTTCACTGTTCATAAAAATACCATTGGGAAAAGTTGCATCCACGTGTGTGATTATTCGAAATCCTTCCTGGAATATCCTGAGTGGTGTCATGAATTGGAAAGGGTTTGCATGGCCCCAATCTACCACAGTTCAAATAGTACCAAACGGAGAACACCACCACGTAGCTGGGGAGCAATGGGATGATCGTGAGTCCAAAGCAGATCTGGGATTCAACAGGTTGAAGTGTGACTGTGTATCGGTACCTTTAAATTAGGTATCACGGTCGTATCTGTTTTCTGCCAAGGCACTGCAGAAAATCACTGAGTTGTGTCTGGGCGGTGAGCGGATCGATTCTGCGCGCTGTCCATGGGCTGACCCCTCCGTGTTCACTGTCTTTCCAGGTGTCACTGCTGCTTTTTGGCTTTTCTTTCCATTTGTTTCCACGGAGAAGCCTGGGAGATGCCCTGACTCCAGCCACCAAGCACCAACGTTGGACCGAGTGATGTGGTGGCCCTTGGGGTGGGCAGATGAGGACCTGGGGATGAGCTCCAAGGAGCCACCACCATCTGCCCTGACATTAGCCCCGTCTGCCTTTCTGGAGCACCAGGAGAAACAAAACATTAGGAAAATGTCAAGCTGTGAAGAGAAAAGTCAAAAGCCAGAAACTTCCGAGTTAATGCCCGTGCTTTAACTCGAGTCATTAACTCCGAGGCATGTCCGGAGCCCGAGCTGACCTTCTGCTTCCTTAACATTTACCCACACTTAATGCATTAGCTGCATTAGGAAGAGTTTTGTAAGGTGGATCTGAAGGTTGTTCTTAGCTTGGCACACATTGGCTAATATGACGATGTATGCCGAGATTCCTGCATACCTGTTTATTTTTTCCAAAATTCCAGTTGCACACAAGAAAGAAAGACGAAAACAATTGCTAAGGCTGAAAGAGAAGCACTCAAAAGTAAGGAGTTTCTAAGAAACCAAGGAGGCAAGGTTTTGTTTTAAGGATTTTGCAAACGCAATTGCATATACAAACAAGTGTGTGTGCACATGTGCATTGCTTTCCTGCTAGAAATAAAACATCTTTGTGATTCCTTTTTCAGATTCAAAGTATCTGGTTCTTTGAAAATACTTTTAAAATCTTTGGAAAAGTTAAAAGCTTGCACCCAGTTAAATAGTTTTTAAGATTAATCACTACAGTATCTTCAGCATAATGCACAATTAAAAGCAATCAAACCCCAAATTGTTCTTATTTGAATATTTCTCCCTTGCATCAGTAATAGCCTATACAGTTTTCAGTGAAATGGGAGTTATAAAACTACATTCTAGAGTTTAAAGTTGTTTTAAATACAGATTTATGGGCAATAAGGAGCTATCTCTGTGAACCTTCTTGTGCACCTCATTTATTAGGACAAAGTCGAGACATCCTAAGAATGTCTTTAATTAGTCTAAGCCCTTAATTTAACAAAACAAGCATTTTAAGAAAATACAAACTGCTATTCTCCAACCACCATGTACAGGAAACAACAATTATTTTTGCAAGATAAATGAAGTCACAGGTGATTTTATAACAACCTAATTAAAGTATAATTTAACCCTATGGGGAAAGTATATTTTGCATCACCATTTAACCAAGGGAAGGAAAATATTATCTCCTAATAAGTACCACAGCACTTTTTTTGTTTAATTCCTCTTTTCCTAATAGGTATGAAGATACTTTAGAAACTGCATCCTATTGAGCAAGTTGCTTTGCTCATAAAGACATACAATAAAAGTATTTGTGTAATTTTTCCCTCGAATAAACAAGCACATATTTTACTTCTTTCTATTCCATCGTGTAATCTATGCATTAAAAAAGACCAATGCAATGATGAGAAAATTAACATAATCAGAGAAAAGTACTGATAAGTTGGCTGAAGGGACAGTTTGCTCACTCAGAATTGGGATGCATTAGGTAAAAGACTAAATATTTGCATACAGTGTAATTATTATTTTTTAATTATATTAGTACATGACATTGCAAGATACTGAGCACTTTCAGCTGTGCTAAAACAAGCTGGAAATGAGGAAACCCAGCGCTTTCCTGGATCCAATCTGCAGCTAATTTGGCTGCAATCCAGACCCGGCTCTATAGCAAAACCCCTTCCTCCCGTTGAGCGACGCCCAAGGTCTGAACTCGGGTTCAGGACACACATTAGTGCACCTGGAGGGAGTACTGGGGCCTAAATTATCATGGCCTTTTGCAGTCTTCTCCGGAGATGATGAATTTTCTTACTGCATCCATAAATAATCCTTAAGTGGCTTGGTGGCGAAGCGGGAAGGAGGTGGCATTGCAATTTTACAAAATCCCTGACAAAACGTGGGCAGGAAGCATCTCTCCCCTAGGCATTCCTGCCACAACAGGGAGCTGAACCGTGCGTTATTCACCTTCAGCAACGCTCTAGCAACGGGTCCCACACTGCTGCTTCTCATCATTATTCATCAAGCTGTTTTCCTAAACTTCATTTAGATACTTTTCTGGGAATACTGTTTTTTTTTCCCCTTTATTTTCAGAACAGAAATAATAATTTGCAACTTCAAATACATTTTCACGTGGATTTTAGGATCTACAAAATTGGCAGATTATTTTACTGCAGTCAGTAGTTACTCTCCCAAAGCTCTGGTGTTACGTGGGAGAGATCTTGGCTCTTTTGGAAGAAATAGCAGATCTGTCAGTGCTTTATTGGTGCCCAGATTATGCCCAAAGCCTCGTGTGCCTCCTGCTTTTGTTGCAAACCTCTCATTACTTAGATATGAGAGACCTCTACAGAGTCCAGCCCTACGAGTCCTCATGCTTTATTTAATCCCTAGTAAATAAATCATTAATCACCTCAGAACAAGCCTGGAGAGCCAGCTCACGCCTCCGCTCTTCTGACGTCCTCTGGTTGGAAACATTCTTGTTGCAAAGACGTTTGTGAGGAACTGTCTGCATCACCAAGGCTCAAACTCAGCCCAAGGTGAACAACTGCCCTGCACAACCCAGATCACCTTTTAGGCGATTTGAACAAAGCAGCAGCATTTGCTTTTAGACTCATTTTACTTTTACAATAAGGAGAAAGATAAATGGATGGGATGCTTATCAAAACCGCCAAAGTACATGTAATATCCTCTAGTTCCTTTTAATTCAAAAAATAAGTTGCTTAATTGCTAATGGACCCTTTGATATTAATTGGTTTTAAGGTAGTAAAATAGAAATATACTCAGTAACTGGCTATGCTGGGCAATGGGTCTGACTAACACTGCTGCTGATCTTGGATTACAGCTTCATCATTATATCACATTTGTGTTTATTAACAATCTTATGTCTTCAACTTAAATCTGCCAGTCTGCATTAGGACAGAAATACACACCAGCGAATGGCTGGTATTTAAAGTATCCTAACCACCTAAATGAGAATAAAGAGAGGGAGATAAAGCTGCAATCTCTTAGGGAGATAAATCTGCAATCTCTTATGGAGATAAAATCGTTTGCCACAAACAATATTAACCGCATTTATGAAGAGACAAGTCTAATCAATGATTCGCATAATTTGATATAGGCATAGCCAGAGCCAAGCTTTTGCTTTTTCCTGCACAATAACTCTAAACTCCGTCTTAGCCCGTCTAAAAGCTTTGCTTTTCAAGCGTCCCTTGCAAAATGCTTGTATGGGTCGTGATGGACCGCTGCCTCGGGCTGTTAGGAATAACCCTCTGACTCCGACAGATCCCAAACCACATCACTTAGAGCCCCCTTGCTTCCCGGATAAGTTTTCTGGCTCGCTGCTCCAGCCAAATGACTCCTCCAGTCCCAGGCCACCACTTACCTATTTCTTCCAACCCAAACAGTTAGAGATGTCAATTCCTGCCCCTGCTCTGATGTCACCTGTTTTGGTTTTGAATTGCACTTCATGCCACTCTTAATGGACTGAAAAATTCCCTCCCCAAAATCTAGAGAGAAATACAGTTTCCCCTTTCAAAACCTCTCTTAAAGGCTCTCTGTGACGAGTCCTGCAGGGAAAACCCAAACATCTTGATAACGCTTAAGAAACTAATGTCCCAGGGCAGTGCTTGTAATCCTCACCGTAACCTTGTGCTTCTCTGAGTTTTTGGGAGAACCACCTGTATTTTCCTAGCTTTTGCTTAGACATTAAATTCTTTGGCACGTTTCCCACCCGTTCAGTTGTTGTTAAAGCCCTTCCCAACGAGCAGAGGCTCCTGGCAGATGCAGCAGTGCAGATGGGGCTGCGATCCCAGGTTTGGCAGCCACACCAAAATAAATAGATCATTTCCGACTACATCAATTTGACGTTTCTCTTTTGTGCTTTCGTGGCTCCATCCAGGGCTCACAATGTAAGTCAGATGTGGCTGATGTCAGTAGAATTGAGATGATTTGGGTAAATCAGAAACAAGTCTCTAAAGTCTGTAAAACCTCTTAAATGACATTCCAAAAGTTGTCGTCTCCAGAAAGGCCATCAGATGCCAGGATAACCCATGGGAATGGGGCTCTAGTTGGACCTTTTCTCCTGTTGCACCTAGGAAACCCCATGGATGGAGGAGCTTTTTCACGAGGTTTTCCAGGCATCTGTCCCACTGCGCAGCTGCCCTCATGGTAAATCAATAGGTCTAGCTCATTTGTTTCAAAAAATGCTACTTTTCTGTCCTGGAAAGTGTGCACTGACTTCTAAAAAGCCAGTGTGAAATCTGCATGACAAAACAGAATGGAAAGGAAAAAAAATATATGTTTTGCCTATTACAGCCTTGCAACTGCCTGGATAATTACAGAAAATAGACCATAATTTCAGTATTACCTGTGCTGTTCAGTATTTCATTGAAGCTTAACAATAATTTTTTTTTCAAGTTAGGTTTTGAAAATGTGCCTGCTATCAGGATGCAAACAGCAGAAAAATCCATGGGGGGATTCTGCTCTCTCCTCCACTATTAATGTTTCTGCTCTTCCATTCTTCACGGACATTGGAATTTTGGAGTAGGTGGAGAATCCCTCATGGACACCTATGGGATACAAAACCCCAATGCTTTGTCGCTGTTCCCTGGCCATGCAAAATTGTGAAACCTCCCTATAGTGCATGGTTTTTGATTGCTTCGTCATCTGCACAACGGTGTCTTGCAACAAGCAACAAGCAAAAAGAAGTAATTTCCTTGTGCTGTAAATGGAGCTTCACGTATTTCCTTCATCCAAGCCATTTCCCAACCCAAGTGACTCAGCTGATCCCCTGATACCAGCCTACAAAAGGCTCTCGTCGCTTCTCACCGCTTCGTCGTCTGGTTTTCTAAGAAATTCCCAACCTTTTTAAATAATTCAAAGGGGAGCGGCAACCAGGAGACGACAAAACTTTCTCTGGTCGCAACTGTTGCTAGGAAGGATCGGGTTTCTGACGACCTCCAATTAATGGCAGACCTCGAGGGAATTAAATCTTAAACGGGTCAGTTTGATTGATTGCCGGGATCATATGCTGCAGTTCAGGGAAACACAACGGCGATTAGCAGGATAATGCAGGTGCTATTCCCATGTCCAAGTTTTAGGTGGCTGAGTTTTAATTTTTTTTCCTCACAATAAAAAGAAAGCAGGGGAAAATAATTCTCAGGGAAATTAAAGGCAAACGGATCGGTTCAATTAAGGAACTATGCTGTTATTCCATCTTAAAATTTTACTGGACTTAAACCAGATTAAACAGCAGTCAAGGAAGCCGCAGGAGCTAATCTGTGGACTGTGTCCACTCGGACTAATAAAGATAGGAGGTATTTGGTCCAGCAGGTGAAATATATATTGAGGGATTAAGTGGTAAAATAGATATTTAATATACATAGTCTGAAAACTTCAGGTTAATTAAATTAAAATAGTCTTCCGTTCAAATATGTTATGGCCAAAATACAGCAGGAGCTGTATTCCACCTTCCATTGAGTCACCAAGGCAGCTCTGAAGGTTCACAGATGTAAATAAAATTCCTTACAGCTCTTTAAGTCTTCCTAGCAATTTTCTTTTAGCAACCGCTCGCGTTTTACCATTGTCTGCTCTCACACCAGTTATTTAATTAAGTGGTTCCCCTTAACGCACCGTTTCAGTTGTTGCTGGCTTGTGAGCCGGTCCCCTCCAAAGGAAGCAATCCTAAACTCCTAGATGGGTTTATTCATCTGTGGCGTTTCTAAGCTGGTTTAAGCAGCCTGTCAAAATTGAATGAAATTAATTAATTCACCGGAGAGCTTTGCCTTCTCCAAATTTCGGGAAGAAGTGATGCAAACTAGAAGCAATGAGATCCATTTTCCCTTTTTTTTCAGTCAAAGTGATCTAAACTCATGATAAAAGCAATGGAGGGATCATTGAAGACCAGGACCCTGCGTATGGTCCAAGACTTGACTACACCCCAAGGACCACCCCAGGGTTTACCTTGTTCATCCAGGCTGTTGGGTTACCAAATTATTGCAAAAAACATCACCCAAGGAGCGTCAACAGCAGCTGGATTTTGTCCACATCCAATTGCCCGAGATGCTGAAGCGAGCAATTGCCTCCCGCTTCTTAACTCTGGCTTTTTAAGGCTTTAAGTGCTCCATTGATAGCTTGGTACACAATTATAGGTGGATTAGAGAAAGCCGTAATAGGGTATTTTTCCTCTAATCTTCTCTCAATTGTTAATATTAATTAAAGCACTTTTCCTCTTCATTATGCAATAAACAAGAACCACTACTTAAAATGAGCACTTCAGCTTGCCAGCTCCTCAGCGCTCCTTTCCTTTGCTCTCTTGTTCCTGGAAGAACCGTGGAAAAGGCAGGGAGGACAGAGAAACCCAGCAGAAAGCAGGGGGATGAGGTGACCTCATCGCTGACCTCATCATTCCCAGGACTGGATGCGGTGCCTGTCTCCTCGGGTCGGTTTTCACTTAATATATTTGTCAAACGCTCTCGCAGAACGACAGCGCGGGGCAGCAGGACATCTACAAAGTAATGAAGCTGTTTCAGACCAAGACGGGTAAAAGTGAGAAATGCCATTATCGTCCCTTCGACTTTTAAACACCTGAGAGGTTTTCTAATATCTCGGATAAAGCAGGAATTCCTATACCGAGTGCTCTCACAGCCACGTCGGAGTGGATTTCGGTGAGCAGACACAAGCGGTTGGCCCTCCTTTCTGCAACTTTCCAGCATCTTAAAGCACCGACAAATCTGCAGCTTTTGGGGTTATTTTAACCGTCTCCTTGACATGAGTTACGACCGTTTGCTGCAGAGTGCATTGCTCTGGTAAATGCTTTCCCAGATGAGGTTGCCTCTCTCTGCTGCAAACCAAACTCGGCACTGACATCTATTATGTGCTCAACCATCATCAGGCAGCGGGATTTTCCAGCTCGCAGAGGAGAGAACCCACAATAAAATGAGCTGTCTTGCCGAGTATAACGTCCTTTCAGCTGATGGCAAGAAATGAGCAAGGAGAAAACCTTTAGACGGTTGTTTTTAAAAAGAAAACTTATTGCATTCACAAGGACAGCATTTTTGTACCAAACCTTAATAATGGTTACTTATTATTTTGCAAGCTTCCCTGCAACCAATGAATAACTGTAGAAATCACGAAACTTGTAATTTTTTTGGCAACTATCTGTAATACAGGGTCCTGCAATACATGATTCTTAATTAAATAGTCGTATTTTGAAATTCCTACAGGGAAATGAATGCATCAGGACCCAGAGCCTGTCCTTTCACTGCGAGCAGAGAGTTTGTATTTCACTTCTTAAGCACTATAAGGCCCTAAATATCTGAATATTAGAACAAACTTGCAATAGCATATTATAAACACAATAAACACAATAACATAATATTATAAACACAATATATAATAATACATAATAACGCATAATAATTATAAGCAAATGTGCAACAAGTTTCACTGACAGCCAGGTTGCAAGTGAAGGATGTTATTCTTGTTATTCTGATTAACCCTCATTTAATTAAATAGCTGAAAGACCAGCCCTTTTATGATTTATATTTTAGAAAAATATTTTAAACAATAAGCTCTCTCGTTAACCCAGGTAGCTAGATCAATGCATGAATAATCTCAGCCTTTGTGAAACCACTGATACATGCAAAGTACTCACAGCAGAGGGAAATGAATCATAAAAGAGAATAAAAAATAAGCAGGGACATCATATACATGAGAAAAGTAAAATGAAGAGAGGTGGTAAATACAAATGAGAAAAAAAAGGTAAGGCAGAAGGAGTAAAGTAAGAGAAAGATGGAGAAAAATATAATTTCTATGAAAAATAGGGATGACCTAAACACTTCCACATGAGAGAGAAGGAAGTAGGATGTTCAGTTCTCTCTGAATGAGGAGATAAAGAACGATAGAAGAAAGAGTTTTCCCATCTTGCAGAAAGTTCTCAGCATTACAGAAAAGAATCTGGTGCATGTCAGAAGAAAAAACTTTCCATCTTGGTAAGGATATGAAAGCCAAGTGTCCTGGATCCTAGGAGGACACCAAGAGACAGAGATCTGGAGCCTTCCCCTATCCGTTTCCCTGTCTCCCTTCTCCTTGTCCACCTTTTTTACAGATTCAGGCTTTCATCTTGGTCCAAAGAGCTGCTTCTCATCAACACTAAACCAAACAAGCTTTCAGTAAAATAAAATGGTTTGGTAAAATAATATTTTCCAAGGAAATAATGTTTAGTTAGAAAGAGGTAGATCTGATGTCTTTCACTGCCAAAAAACAGGGAGAAATGCTGAAATGAGTGAAAACAAGACTCTGGTTCAGGAACAGTATATAACTAAGAATATTTGTACACAGATGTATACATATATGTAGTCAAGTAAATATATATATACACACACATATATGCATATGTAAACCAAGAAGAAACAGTCTGGTGAGCCATTAGATTCTGGTTCTTAAATGAAAAAAAAAAAGCATAAATTTTTAATGGTAGAGTGTAACAAAAACATGTGCCCAATCCAGTTCCACTTTACCCACCCAAACACAGAGGTAATTACCAAAATTCCCACATTCCTCCAAATTACTATTTTTCTTAATCCAAAATGCAGCAGGTCAAAATCTGAAATTCTGAAATTCTCAGAGTAGACCTTGCTAACGGTCTACGAAAGAGGTGGGATGCCAATACACGGGTTTTGCCAGTTATGTTCTTCCCTGATTTCCTTATATCTGGTGCTGTATTTCAGCCTTCATCTCCAGGCAACAGTATTTCAAAGGCTGTGATAATGATGTTATCTGAAAAATTATAGTTGTTTTCTTCATGGGGAATATATGACATATTTGGCTTCATTTCCTTCTCTCCTCTGTGACCATTTGCTTCTCTGTTGAAACATCTCCATCCATCCCTGCAGCTTTATGCCAGCTGCACCTCCACTGACCTCTGCTCTGTACATCTTAATTTCTAAAGGCACCTTTCTCTGTCCATTAGATCGCTCTTGTCTGCAGCGTGACCTCATTTCACTGTGGGGTTGCCACCAAATCCTCCACTATTGCCTGTTTGCATCCAAACGCCCTCTGTGTTCCAGGCTCAGGGAATCTGCATTTTGTTTTGCCTCTCTTGTTTTCTCCCTCCTTTGCTTTGTATTCTGGTACTTCTTTCCTTATTATTTTTATTTCCTTATATACCTTTTCCATTCTTTACTCCCA
>JAWLRI010000060.1:5459294-5534167 GCA_034781795.1 Crypturellus tataupa | reverse complement strand
TCCTTTGCTTTGTATTCTGGTACTTCTTTCCTTATTATTTTTATTTCCTTATATACCTTTTCCATTCTTTACTCCCACATTAACAATATCTCCGTCACTGATTCACAACTTCAGACTTCACTTAAAATGTATGTGAGAAGATTTTTATATTTTTGCCAATTATGGAGATAAATGACCTGATTTGTGTATACAAAGGCCTTTTTTTAAGGAAATTAATGTCATTACTAATACGAAAGAGTCAACTGATGCTACCTCAGGTAAATGCAGACATAAATGAAGGGCAAATTACAAGGCACTTTGCTGAGGTATTTTGAGAAATGAAATTATCCCATATAACCGGTGCTAGTGCTTCACCATGTGAGTGTGTTGTAGGGGCCAGCTGAGAAGTTTCCACTCCCTACACTGTATCTCAACTGCAGTCTTGGCTGTCTGCTGGGCTCTCTGGAGAGAAGACATCATTCCTGGAGCCAAGGAAGCTGTAGCTGAGGGGCTTGTGGGCTTCTGAGCTCTACTGACTTGGGAGAGTGCTGAAGAGGACTACGGGATGGAGAGGAAACCAGGAGAATGGACAGGAACCAGGAACTTGTATCTCCAGATCACCTTGAGCACATCATCTTGGTGGTGCTAGCACCTAAGAAATCTCATTTTCCTCTCCGCCTCCCCAACCAGCTCCCACATTGGCTTTTTCCATGGAATAGCTGCCAGGGAAGCCTCAGGAGTTACCATCTTCCACATGGAGAAGCAGGGAAAGACTTGAAGTCCTGCATGGCTAATGCTGGAGGGGACAAACGTCTAGCACGAAGGACAAAACCCCTCAGACCCCACCACAGTCCTACATTTTAACAGGCTGGCATCACATTTCTTCTCTAAGTCCACTTCTGCATTAAGTACAGCAACCATCAGCTCTTTGGTGAGGATATTTCACTGTTTTCTTTTACTTAAACATTCAGGAGGGATGGAAGGAAATGGAGACTTAGGAAAAAAATAAACAAATAAAAAGAAAAGAAGAAGCATCAAAAGTTCAAATGAGCTCAACAACCACATGTCTGCATTCTGGGTTGTTCCTGAATGTCACAGTAAAGACTCTGAGCCTGAGCTTAATAATTTCCCTGGAGCGCCGTTGTCCTGCAGAGCCAGTTTGCCTTTGGGTTCTCGGCTGAGGCCAAGGAAGAGGTGAAGGAGGAGAACTCCCTGTTTATCGAATCATTTGCTATAACCATTTAAACCATTATAACCATTTAACCATTCAAACTCTGCATCCCCAGCTGCTTCTTCCAGGAGTTCGGATTTAGCCTTCAGATCTGCATGGAGTCCCCCTGCTTTCACGGTGCAATTTTGTCCTGGCTTCAACCGCGTCTCCTAACCCGAGACAGGATTGCTCGGGCTTTGATATCACAATTAAACTGGATCAGGAAGGGGAGGCAACGATAATACCTGATATTGGATGTCCTACTGAGAGGGTTTCTAAAGGAGTAAATGAGCCAACTCTTTGGTTTATAATGCGGTGCGCAGGCGACTAAATGGAACTTAGCTCTGCAGTTTAGCAGCTTGGAAGCTGAGCTAGAGATGATAACAGCTACAAAAGCCTTGGTGAGTTATGAAGGAGGCCACGGGATAGATCACTGTAGATTTTATGTCTCTAATTCCACTTAAAAGACACGTGTGCAACAGAGATATCGAGGTCTTCTTATCTCCGACCTATGTGAAACATTTCTTAGGCCAAAAGGATAAAACCAGGTGCAGGAGGGTTTGGGTTCTGCTTTGAACATGTCATCGTTTGGAGAGCGAATGTGTCCGCCAGCTCCTGTGTCCTACAGTGCACTGCAAAGCCAAAAAAACCCAAGTTATTGATATATATATATATATTTTAACTGAAGTTGATCACTTAATTTACTCCAGTCTTGCAAACCATTTCAGCTTTTTCAAAACTGAAACTTTTAAAAAAGTTGATGTTTACTCAGTAAACTATCTCAGTCTTCCTTTGTGCAGGAATTTTCTCTGTTGGACTTAGAATTCAAGGAAAACTCATTTTGAGATGAGGCTCCAGCTAAACAAAGAAGAGAATCCTCTGGTATTTCTCTTTTTCACCTTGCTTATGACAGTCATTTTCTCACCCAAGCATAGGGCTTGCAGGGAAATCTAAAACCTTTTGGCCAGACCAGCATTCCTGGTGCGATTTCGGTGATAATGCTTTTCCACTACTTCAGAACAGATAGCTCAGGTGTCCAGCGCTTGGCAAATAAATCGCATAATTTGCAATTTAAGAGATTTTTTTTAGCAATGTATAACTAATGGGCTTGGGCTCAGGTAGTTTTCAGACCCAGTTCTAGATTCCAAAGGGGTCACTAAGTTTACAAGCCCCACACATGTTCCTTGTGTTTTATGGGACCAAACCTGCAGCTGGGATTTAGGGAATGCAGGAAAGATTTCCAATGTCCCCAACTCTCATTTGAAATTCCTCATCCGTTCTATTAATCAGCTTTTAAATTGCATACTCTAAGAAATGAATTTTGTCCTCCTCTTTAATTAGAAAGCAGTATTTTATACAATTTAACTGGTATAATATAAGCACGGCATCACTCCCGATTTGGAAAGAACAATTCATTGTCCCTGAGCCGCGGTTTCAAAGTGACTTCTAAAACAAGGCAATATTTTGCTGAAACAGATCTTATTTTGCGTATTTCTCGCATAAATGACTGTCTGGCATCTCTAACTTCTGCACATGCTAATCCCTTTTACACACACAGGAGTCTAGTGTTTCAAAAATATTGTTATAAAAGCCTCTGCCCCTAACATTTGAGGCTACTTGTGGACATTTTTCCCTATTAACTTCTCCTGCACGGAGCTCTTGTAGATGGATTCTGTTGATTTTTCCCATGACAGAAGATTAGGGGGTATTAATGTGGTATTAGTAATATGGCTACATTAATTGCTGTGTAAAGCCTCTTTCGAATTGGTATCAACTGTATCAAAATGGGGCTATGTAGACATCCTTGTGACAGAAAATATATATGAATGTTGTGTTTTTGTCAGGAGCAGGATTTTCAAAGCAATACAGAAGCCTCTCAAAATCATTATCATATTTTCCTAAGTGGATTTTCTTTTTCACACAAAGAAGCTAAAAATAGAGCAGTTACTGCATTAACAAAAATAACGACTTCTAAGTAATTATCAGCCATCAACACATGTTGAAATACCACTTTGCCCCATAGCTGTCTCAATCAATACACTATTTATTTTCAAATAACCGTGCGCTAAGGATCATTTGGACATAGAGCCCATAAATACGCATTACCTTATTATTGGCTTTTTCTACTGCTGTGTTATTAACATTTCACTAATACAAGCAATCAGGCAGCAAACATTTACAGAAGAAAGGAGCAGGAATGACTCTTATAGGGTAATTCCTCCCCAAAATGTATTTGGGTGCAGATGACCAGGTATTTGGGGGATTTGATCATCAGAAATGACACCAAGTTCATGGCAGAGCCCTGGACCCCTGATCCTGGCAGCACGTGCTCAGCTCCAACCCCTGCAGCCGGATTTTCCAGCTCCTGCTCTCCCAAACTGACACTCTTTATGCTCACGCTGCTATTCAACATTATTTCCCTTGCCTGTCATTAAAGCTGGGGGCTGCTTTCACCCTCCTGTTGGCATCCCCCGCAACGAGACCTCTGTGATATGATAAGAATAAAACTAGGTGGGCAGCGAGATCCTTTGGGGATGCTGAGTTTGCAAAGTACACTCAGTAAAGCATCTACATACCCACATGTATTTATATATATATGCACTACTTGTCCTTCACGACAGCTATGCAGATCTGTGCAGATTAAGTCCATTTTGCCTAACACCAACATAAATAACCTGCAACGAGTCCAATGAGCAGCTGGAGCGAGTTGCTGAGTGGAAAATTCCTGCAGGAGGGACAAGACGGGCAAGGGGAGGGAGGCAGGACGTGTGCCAGCCTTGGGCTGAGGACAAGGGGATGCAGAATGATGGCAAGTCCCACCCTCACTCTCCTTCTGTCCGTAAAAGTCCCCGTTCAACTAGACAAGCTGAAGTCCAGTCTCGTTAAGCCTGAGGATTCAGCCTTGTGCTCCAAGCTTGGCCCTCCTACGCCACTTCATGTCATTAAGAAACGTTGCCAAAGCGATCCAATAAATCCTTGTAGCAACCAGTGCAATCAAATCTAATACAGAGAAAGAAACAGGAGCCGGTGGGAGTTTCCTCCGTGTGAGTTCCATCTCCAGAGACAAGTGGGATTGAAGTGGATCTAAAATGGCCAGTTCTCCTTCCTTCTCTGTGTGAAAAACTTGGAACCGTGATGGATGAGGTAGCTTGGAAATGCGTATGACACCACTGTACAATATAATGCTGTATAAGTAATGCTCTTGTTATATTTGAATAAAATAAATGAGAAAGTACATTGCAATGTTGGCCAAACCAGCAATGTGATAATTATAAAATCCCTCTGTACCCAAGTGAGAAATGCACTGGCTGCAAACTGGTAGTGGATATGGACTTCTGCACCCTAAGTGACTCTATTTTTAATTCCTTAAGAAAACACTCAGGATTTCTCAAGATGAATTGTGAGTTAGCTTGACATGAGAACATAAATCTCAATGCTCAGTCATTCCTTTTCTCTAGGAAATTATTAAATGAATAATACAAAGCAAAAGGCACTCTGCTGCGCTCATAGGATTTTCCTTTTCTGACAAATATGAAATTTGTAATGCCTGAATTTCAAAATAATGCTCTCAAAAAGACAGGCAGTAGTGGCAACAGCTAATGAGTGTCTTATAAGACCTCTGAACAGAATATCTAGTAAGATTGTTATATTATGGATGCCAAATAATGACCAGAATTAGTGTTGTGTAAAGCTTCTCCACTGCAACCTGAGACCTGCACACACCAGTCATTTGTAAAGCAGTAATAATCTCCATTTACCCGTTTTAGAAAGGTATTTCCAGCTGCAATAGTGTCTGTTCTGGTTTGTTTCCTTAGAAGCTTCCTCCGAATAGTGCTTTTTGCCAAGCATTTATCTCGGTCAGCTGAATACGAGACCTTACAGGAGAGTATCCGTTTCCGCAGTGCCACAAATGAGTCGCGTATCAAGGGCATTGCAACACTGGCTGCGAGGAGCCCTTCCAGCCCAAGCTTGGGGGGGGATTTTACTTATGTGGCATTACCGAGATTGGTGTGTGGCCAAGGTATTAGCATTAGCACTCCACTTTCACACATGCATGCGCACGCGGACACGCCGGGGAGCCACGGACGCTGTAATGAGCCCGGTTCCCACAGCCGCGTCCGTCTGCATTAACCTGGGATTCAAGCTCGAACGTTGCCTCCAAATTGCTAAACTTGCTCCCACTTTAAAAGGTGCAAGATGAGATCCTTAAAGCTGAAATAAATCAAAGGGGAGAGCTCTGCCAATGAAGCGCTGGCAACGTTCTCCTTTGCTGGAAGAACTTATTCCGCATGGGGCTGCTTGGCCAAGGAGGTGACACCGCAGGGTTGTGCAAGATGCACGATCCCCCGGCTCCCCCCAACCCCAACAATTAATGACTAATTGAAATTACTTCTCCTCAACTGACCTAGAGCCATATGGATTAAAACAGCTTTCTGAATGCTAATTATACTACATCATTTCCCCAATTATTTTTAAAATTGGATTATGCACCAAGAGATGGGGTGTTTGAAGTGGCTACTAATGAGCAAATCATGCATAAAAAGTGGTTTGTTGTGTTGGTGATTGAGCAAAATGAGGTTGCGAGCGCGATGACAGGTCCAAATAAACAAGAGAAACCAAAGGCATCCTGAGAGCAGCACCAATTTGCAAGTTATAATTTAGGTAGCTTCAAAAGCCAGGTTGAAACCAGGAGAAGGTTTTAGGGTATTTTAAGGGATGGTCCCTCATTGCAATGGCTCTGGTGGGGCAATCAGCATCTCCAGCATCCAGACAGGGAACTGAAGCAAAGATGGGCAAGGAGAAAGGTGAAATTCAGGCAAAGGATGGCAGAAGTAAGGCAGGACAAGAGGGTGCACGAATCTCTTCTGCATGACACACTCCCTTCTGATGGGGAAAATCTAGTCATGGTTTCCTTGTACATGTCTATAGGAACAGTTTTGCTCATATTCAAATGCATTTCATGATAATATCCCAAATTGGTCTCCATTCCCTGCATAGATCTCTGTATTGATCCATCCACCTACTTACCTAACTGCCCACCGACTTATCTATCTTCAAACCACAGCCATATGGACCCAAAGATTTATAGGCACTTGCTCCTGGAGACTCTTATGATACATATTTCACAAATAATATGTGCAGGGCAATATTCTTTTCCTCGGGGAATTAAGATATTTATCAGTTGCCAAAAGAAATCAGAAAACCCCAGCAAACCATATATGCACTGGATGAAGAATGAGATTTCTAGAGTAGTTGCTTCAATACTACAAATTTAAACAATGCAGAAGTCCACAAATAGGCAATAACACATATTTCTCAATGATATAGACCATGTAGGTCAAGATGTGATCAGCTTTACCCTATTTTTCTTTGGAACCTCATTCCAAAAGGTACAATTTCAGTCTTTAGGGATAAGGAGAAGGATATTTTTACAACCTAGACTGATAATAAAGATAAGCTGTACATCATCCATTCTCCATTCATGGTTCTTTTTACCATTTTTATTGTCCATACTGCGTGTAGTGTTTTTTCTTTTAATTTAAAACTGCAAATATTACAACAATTCTTTTATAATTTTGAAACTAAGTTCACTTTTTACTCTAATATCAAAAAAAGGTGTAAAGTTAAAAGAGACCCTGTTTATAATGCACTGTAGGTAGCAACAATCAATGGCTTTGAGTCAATTTCCCCATTAACATTTTTTAAACTCTCTTCTGAGCCTTAAGACAAGACCTCCATGGTAACAGAAGCAAGAACCAGTTGTCCATTACAATGAATGCAAACAAAATGGGGAAACAAATAACCGCAGTAGATTATTTACTTCTAAGTTATTTAAATGTGGCAAAGTGGCCCTCAGTGAAGAAGAAATCCAGTGCTTTTCTTCAGTCCGTTCATAAATCAAAAACTACATAGAAACGCCAACATCGAGGCGAGAGATGCACCAGCACTTGCAGAGTTGGGGTCACCCATACGGTTTCTTGCAGGATTTTGTCCCACGTGATCTGGGGACTCTCCTACAGCTGATTCCTGAGGAATCCTTTGAAAAAGATGGGATGAAGATGAGGAGTAGCGTATTACTAGCTTCAGTGGACTCATATCACATCTGCTCAAAAGGGCCGTCTCTATTCCTGTTTCTTATTTCTATTATTTTCTGAGCTTTCTTTCTTGGAATTATGTTCTAAACACTCTTATATGAAAACACTCCACATTCACTTCTTTTCGTGCCTTTTACTTTGTAGCTCATGCCATAACATTGCTTTTCTTGCCCTCTGGTTCTCGAGACTCTCAGAAAAACCCACCGCACTTAGAAATAAACACTGCTTCTTGCAGGTCGTTCCCTGCATCAACCCTACTGCAGCAAATCTGTCCTGCTTGTGCCCATGGAATCAAAATGAGACCAAATGGACGCAAAAGCAGCAGGTAGAGATGCTATTGCACAAGAAGTTGCATAACTTTTCTCTTTTGCATGTGTTTTTCCACGTTCCTTGGAGGTTTTATGGAAGCGAAGTCAGGCAGAGATGAGTTTTAGGAGACGACAAGAGCCGCTCGCAACACGACGCTCCCTGTCACATCGGTGAAGTCAAGATCTGTCCCTTGGACCTGTTGGGAAGCTCTCGGATCTCCAAACCGCAGCCGTCGACTTGATGTGACTGCCTCAATAAGAAGCATGCGGCTTCCTGAGGGTGATTTTGAGCTCTGCCACCTGCCTCGCTGGGTTAATAGCTACCCTCGATCAAGTCAGGCTCCCCTAGTAATCAAATGCCAAATTATCCGCTGCTAAATTAAATGAATTTTCTCTTTCTTTATAAACGGCATTGCATGGAGGAGGTGTCTCGGTTTGCAGTGATGGTGTAGATGGCAAAGCGGTGCTTTACAAACATTATCTTTGATCCCTCGCACCCAGTTGATCATAGGCATCATCTTTACATATCAAAGGGAAAATTGTGCTCCCAACTGAGGCCAATGATCTGCCACTTGGAAGATGTGGAAACGGAGCTAGGAGAGGTCTCCTAAACGAATCCAACCACGTTTTTTGTAGCTTTGGGCCCTTATTTATTCCTGCTGCACTCTCTGGGCTCAAGCATTGCATTAACCTAATGGCAACGTGTGGGGACACGCGGGGCAGCCTGATTCCCTTGCACAAACGCAGTCGGATTTGCAAACCAGCACTGATGCTGCAGACACTATGGGCAGCTGTATCCCTCATTCGTGTTGCTGCAATTTGGTGATCCTGCAGAGCTGCTACCACCAGCTTTGAAAGGAGTTTATTAAAAAATATAGCTGTCCTTACTTAAAATTCCTTCTTTGTGGAAATTGTGTGCTACGGTGATTTTAATCTCATCTAGTTACTGATCTTCTGATAATCCCAAAAGTCAAGAGCAGCACCGAAATTTTTCTTGCACTGTTTTGCTTGCAACTGCTTTATCATTGAGAAAAGTTTGTTTAGAAATCCAGGTTTCCCTTATTCCCAGCATTGCCATCATGTTCTACTCTTTGTGCCTGAGCAGAGCGCGCTGCACAGAGCACACATGGTTATTAATAATAACATCCCCACAGCACGGTCCTGTAGCTCCCTGTCCCTCTGCAGGAAAGGTTTTCATTTGGGGTAGTTTATATTTCTGAGATGAGATGACTCTGTTACAGGAACATAAAAACCTTCCCCTACATTTTTGCACTTGCTGCATATGCAGTCTCCAAATAACGAGTACCAGGGTACAAACAAGGAAAAGCCTGGAGCGTTTCAGCTCTCCCTTGCTAAGGACAGCAGTTCTGCTGGATGGAGGGTTTAAGAGCAGCACCCCAATAAGCAGGACTTTACTGCACCCCAAAACAACCCCAATATCCCCCTAGGGATATTGATGACTTCAGAGGAGCAGGGGCAACCCACGGGCAACCAATATACTTAAACGCTGCAGCATGCGGGAAGCAAAAGAGTATTTATTGTCATTTCTGTTAGCACAGTTGTTAGCTCGGGGGGGACGCTGGGTTTGATTTATCCTCCGGTTCATTTGGGAATGGGCAAACACCAGCGGGAATTCGGGATGCTGGCAGCCCTCCCAAGGCGCAGAACGGCTGCGGATGAACCACAGCAGCTCCTTGTGCCACCGGGTAAATGTTTCATACCAGAACCTGCATTTTCCAGCGTGCCTCGTACTCCCTCATCACTATGCAATGAACCCGCGGAACGAGGACGCTGCTGTTATCTGGTCGGGACTCGAGCAGAAGTCCTTGATCAAAGGACAAATACCTTTATATTTAGTGATTCCATAATCACCCTCTTGAAAAGGGTTTAACGCCAGCAGGTGCCTGCGGTGATGGGATATTTGTTTCGCTCTCCGGGCTGCTCTCTTCACGTTAATGAGATGCCATTTTGCTTTCTACTTAATTAAGACTATCTTCAAAGAGGCTCTTTTATAAACAAATTAGGGCTATCCAGCTCGGAATTTAAAATGAAGCGCTGTTTGATCAATACGATTGATTGGAGAGATCTAAAGCCATCCCTAGGACACCTCCTTTCTGCCTCAGAAATGCTGCTGCCACGATTGAGCAGAAGGTGACGGGCTTGGTGGCCACAGGGCCTTCCACCTTGTCACCTGGACAGGGATGGGATGGGGAAAAGAGCAATATAAATACCCTCAGGTGACATTGCTGCTTTTAAATAAAGCTTTTAAAGAGAGCAGGAAACTGTAATGCTTCCATGGAGGAAGGATGAGGGATGATGATGATGCTGATGACAGCGGTACTCTCACGTCTGCAGGGAGAAATGTCCTCCGGACCTCCAGCAAGGCCACAGCTTGGCTCATCCACGCCTGCAGCAGTGACAGCAGAGCCTACACTATCCCCAATGCCTCCTTTTTAGCTCGTACAGAATTCAATGGAGCAGGTAAGAAAAAGAGAACACAGAAACATCCCTCACTTCCTCCCACACTCCATCCATCTGTCCATCCCTCTCTCCCTCCATTCACTGACCGAACGAAGACCTTGACTCTGTTTTTATTGTAATGATAATGTTGGCATGTGAGAGCCTATGTAGACTCAGATACAATAGATAAGACTGACTTTAGCTGATATTTCCTGTATAGAAGTAGTCTTGGTGTCGTGACTCTCATTGGAGATATTTGAAGTAGGACTTTTCAGGTTCATCCTCATTGTGAATAATGTTGAGACCGCAGTAAGTCACTGACTTCCAAATAATTTTATTTATGTATTATAAAGCAAATATTTCACCTTGTGACACACCTGAGTGTTTAAATGTAGTGTGGGCCTCCTGATCAGAGAACCTGCACCGCTGTCTTCATTTCTCATGCCCTCTTCACAATGCAGATGATATTAATCCATACAAACTCCCCAAATAATTTAGTCTAATTTGTAGATTTACAAACAGATGAAAGCTACTTTAAAAAAAGTAGCTGAAAGAAGTAGCAGAAAGTACTTGGAGAGTTACCAGCAGTAAAGAAATTACATATTTGTCTTGCCAATTTTATACTTCCATAAATTCCTCAGGGTACCTAACAATTTCATGATCGTTGTCTACCAGGTCAAGAGTGGAGCCTCTTATTCAGGAAAAAAATATTCTGATGCGAATGGGCCTGAGAAAATATTTATCTTGCTTGCACCAGAGTAGTCTTCTGCTTCTCGTTTATGTCAGTAGCACATGCACATTCTGCACAGGCAGAATTAGGGTTTACAGCTCCACTTGCTGCGCTTCCAGCATCTGTGGGTAATGGAGGATGCTGCCTTCTGCCTGCGCTGGGATTCATTTCTATCCCCTGACAATAATCCTTCCAGTGCGATATCGATAACATATATTTTTGATGGTTAATTTAGCTTGAATTTATCTGCACCGAGATATCGTGCTGATAATTGATCTCCAGCTTTGTTCTGCAGCATTAATTAAGTTTTAGAAAAGCTTACAGATCAATTTATTTTAGCTAATGCAAATCTGCACCTATAACAACGCGACTCTGATTTTTATCACTCTACAGTGATTCCCTTTTCATGCTTCATCAGTTCATGTTTACGTCTGGTTTAACTTTTTCTAATCTAAAATAAATCAGCATGAGAAAGTATTTGATTTCTCATCTAGATTCTCAATTGCCTTTTATTACAAAGATAATATTCCTTGCCTCATTCTAAATGGTAGAATATTTAAGTTAGAAATAATGAATAAAAATGTTGTGATTCTGCATTTTTTTGCAATGAACCTAAATTTTTATTTGCCTTTAAAATTAAAGGCAAATCAGGAATTTTTTTAATGAACAGGATTGTATAGCCCTATTTTCATGCAGATCTCCCTTTTCCTCTGATTTTTGCACAGCTGCTTGAAATATATCTAAATTGAATATGTTCACAGTGACTTTGGGCAGCTCAGAATCAACTCTTTTCTGTGTAACCTAAATTTTCCCTAATGTTGCATATTTCCCAAGAACTCAAGAACATTGAGGTAGGTCAGTAGTTTGAGTAAGAAGGTACTTGCCTGTCTCAACATTTTTGCTGCAGGCAAATTAGATTATCCTCAATCTTAAATTATCCGCAGTCCATTATAATTTTAAGTCTACCAATATACAAGCAAGGGGGAGAAAAATACAAGTTCATTCAGTAGATAATTTATGTTGCTGCCCAAAGGTACAGCAGATTGCTAATTAATGGGATCGGACACAAGCCAGTGGACTCATCTTTATCAGAAACAGAGCAGATTTTTTTTGCATTATTTTCTGTATTTTGCATAATGTGTTATGCCTTCGTCAAGCATTTACAGCACAGCTCTTGTCCCAGCCATTACTGCAATCCCCAAAGCAGTGCCAGGAGTTACAGGAGGTTTTCCTGAGGTTGCACCATGTGGGTTTTGCCTTTTTTTTATATTCTACCTGACCTTTTCTGCACATTTCTGTGTTTTCTTTTGCAGCCTGCTCATCCAAACCCCCACGCGCACGCTGCGCCGTATTGATTTTGCTCATTGGAGAAAACGCTGAAGAAATGAAATAAAACTCGGCTCCTCGTAGTTCTTTTACAGCTTCTCGTGGTTCCTGAAGGTCAGGAGAAAATGCCATACCCCACCCTGCAAATGAGGGGTTATGAGGACCTGGATTGCTACAGACATCATGAGCTTCCCTTTAAATAGCTCCACTTTTCTAAAGAAAGACTGGCAAGAGCAGCAAATTCAGGTTTCAGGCATTGATTTTCTTCCCCTACTCCCTGTGATAATTTTAGTCTTGATGTCAGTAGCATATATTTAAGTATGCCTCTTCACTACGACTCTCTGCTCGTCTACGCCGATCAATTAGCAACAGGAAAGCTTAATTCAACAATTTACTACTGCCTGCAAATATCCATAGCTAATTGGTATTTTTTTACGTTGGGCTTGTGGAGTGGGTGAGGAAATAGGCAAATTATCAAGTACTTGGTTTAATCTTCATCGGTCAAGTGGCAATTTTGATATCTTGTTTGGAACTTGTGTGGAATATTTTTGCCCTTAAATTAGCTTAGACTTGATGATAGTACAGATTGCCATGTCTATATTTGATGTAGTTCAGCATGCAGTTTCAAAACAGCTAAAGTGAAAGACAGCTAAAAGTGAAAACTTAACTCTAGCTTTCTTTGGCTATAATCTAGGAGGTCAGTTTATTTCTTGTATGATTCCAATGGAAAAAACTCTCTTTTTACACTTATCGGAGACCTTTCCTCCTCCTAAATTACACTTCTGTCTATTTTTTAATACTGCAAAATATTCCGTGTGCATTTTGTATGGAAGGCTATCAAAGCTTGTGCTGCTCTTCCATAAATAGGCTCCTCTTGACAATTTTATCCATCTGGAACAAAGGGTGGTTTTTTTTTTTCTGTTAAAGGACACATTTTTGCAATGTGTGCACGATGGAACCATAACGTCATTTTTAGGTCTGTTTACTCAATTATTGCTGTGCAAAAAAAAAAGCTATGACAGAAATCTCTTCCAAAGTAGGTCATAACAGAAGTATGCTTGCAAATACCCTGTGAATACTTTTTAAAAATAAGTGCTGTCACCTGATTTAGCGAAGATCCTTCGTTTCTATAGACCTTACTGGCTTCTTGACTTAGCTCTTGTAGGAGTTGGGTAGGTTTTGACATTGAGGGGAGGTCCATCCTCGTTCTTGTTCACAAACAGCATGATAGACCTTGAATTACTGAATATCCGGAGATTTTAATGGGCTATTGAGTATATTTTTTAAAAAATCCTTTGATTCCTCTATCAACGTCATCAGACACCCGAACATTTCTGCACACGAGCTGCAGCTCCTCTGTGCTTCCCTTCATTCCTACAGAATGATTTTATCACCTGCATTCATCTCATAGAAATGATGTGAAAATGCAGACATAAAAACACTGTCAGATGTTCATTTATTGTTTAACAGAGAAATGTTGGTACTCAGGATGAATACACTTAAATCTTCTTGTCCAGGAGAGAGAAATTTAAAAGAAAAAGAAACACAAACCTACCCAGTAGCCAGCAAGTAATTTTAAGAGTGAATAATTTTTCCCTTCAGACACAAGCTCCAAACACATCTGCTGAGCACAGATTTAGCTGAAAATGTGTAGTTATCAAGTGTTCTAGCAAGGCTGGGGTCTTGTAGGTGGATCTTGTTCATTAATCCAGAATTTGGCATACAAGAGACGAGAAAATAACATGTTTCTTTAATTGTTTTTCACTCGGGTCCTTTCCAAGTCCATCCTTTCCCATTAATGGCATTCTCTAAAGCATTGCTAACCAGGCAGACACTGGGAATTAATCCCCGTGGTAATGCAGCCTGCTGGCGTGATCACAGCAGTGCTAAGTCTCACCGTTTCAGGAAATTCCTTGTGTTTTGTGGTTTGTTTTGCTGTTTTGGATTTTGTTTCAGTTATGAAAATAGATTCCAAGCCCCCATGATTGCGCAGGTACAGCCTATAAGTGCATCCTATGCACTCAAATCTGGAAAATAATTGAAGTAATATCATTTAGCATATATTTGTGCACATATGAATATAATTATCCTCATCCTAGGATTTTTAATCCAATAACTTTACTTTTTTTTGATGAAACAATCAAGATTTTTAGATGGCTGTGACTAAAATTACTTCTACTAACTTACAGAATGGCTATAGCTTTTTAGCAAGCCAAAGAATGAAGAGGAACTTGCTTCCCTCTTAAAATAGCATTGCAGAGCTAAACATATCTCTGTCTATCTGTGTTTCTGCAAGCTTAAAATGAGAATATGTTGTGGCTGACAACTTCTAAAATACTTCTAGGACGTGGGCTAGAGACATATATCTCCGTACAGAGAGTGTGCGGGTATCTAAGCTGGTTTTGTCTTGATGATGGTGCAATGCAAAGAGCTCCAAGGTCCTGGCTGCCCCAGCGAGGTTTAATTAGGCTGGATTAATTGATCTGAAAAGATCTTTGGAGTAACTCCTACGATATATGGGGGAGGTCTAAGCCAAAAATACCCTGTTGGTATTCTGTGCTATGTGGATTAATTATCCAATTTGGGGGATTTTCAGCAAAATATAGCTTAGTTTGAGCATTTCTGGAGTGTCAGCAACATCTCTGCTTCTCAATATTCTCAGGATTTAGTTAAAAATAAACAAGTAAACAAACTCATTTACCCTCTTGCTCCAACTTCTCAATTACCTTCCACTTCCTCCTAGCCAGAACCAAAGCGGGAATCCCAGCTTCGATGGCTCAGAGACGTCTCATAGCCGAGTCCTTCCCTATTTTCAAGCGAGGCAGCTACTGCCCCGTCACGGTGATGATCCGGGCTGTTTTGGCCCTCCAGCTGCTTCATTTAGCAGGAGGCCCCTGTAATTCAGCGAGCTCCCGCGTTCCTCGCATCCCCCGGCCCGCGCACGCCGTGCTCATCACACAGCTCTAAACGAGAGCAAACGGCTCAGGGGTCAGTTTGCCGCTGAGAGTTGTTTTATTTCTACTATTATCCCATTTAGGGGAGCAGATGAGGGGCTGCTACAGTGCCCTGACCCGCTGGCAACCCAGCAGAGATGTGCTGCCAAACGCGGCTTTTCTTCCCCTACCCCAGGAGGCCTTTTGATGGTCTTGTCCTGAAATGAGAGCAGGAATGTGCTCCTTCGCCCTTCCTTTGAATCTGCTGCTTTTGGGAAAAAGAAATCTGAAGTTTCTCCCCTTCAGAGTCTGCTGTTCTCTTGTTGTGCCGAGCAGGAGAGCATAAATGGATCTCGATACCCATAACTGCAATGTCCTTTATCAACAAACTGTCTGTAGGCAGCATCCCTATATCGCCTAGCACTATCAGACAAGGTATTAACAATCTCCTCTGCTATATTTATATATCTCTAATTATCTTCCAGCAGTCCTCCTGCAGCAGCTCCAAGCAGACACTCATGTCACATCTGGGTGCCAAAGTCAGGCTCTTGGAGAGAATTTATCTTCTTGGCTTTCTGGGGAATGGGTCTCCGGATGTCTGGGGTTGACATAAGTATCCCAACTCCCTCCTCTTTAAAGATTTTGGCCGTTTGACTCAATAGCAATGCTCTCATCCAGCAAAAGAGAAATAACTTTTAAGTAATTCATGCAGCTAATGAGTGAGGCCCATCATCCCTTTGAATATTTCTTGGAGTGTGCAATAGCAGCGCATCTTCTATTGCAGATGCAGTTGTTGGTTGATACCTTCAATTATTTGACATTGAGGAAAAAGAAATACCTTCAATTATCCGGCATTGAGATGCCTTTATGACAAGGCTGAAGCCTGAAGGAAATTCACTGGGTAAGTCCCTTTCCGATGAGAGGGCTCGTTTCTTGGAAGGAGCCACCGAAAGGTCTTTGAGGGGCTGTCATCCCTCCGAATGACAGCATCAATATGCAGGAAGGTTAATGTCTCCCAAAGGACCGGGAATCTGCATATTACATTTATCAAAAGATGTGTAAATGAGCTATAGAGCAGTCCATTACAGCGCCTTGCATAATTTATCCCATGTACAATAAAAAGCTGATCAGATTTCATGCGTGTTTACTTTCTGAGAGATAACTGCCTGAGTATTTGAACTAGCCGAGGAATACAAATATGGCTCAAAGTGATGTGCTTATCTCCCTGACATTTTAATCTTGAAAACTTTTCTGGTCTTATTGTTTTGACAGAATGGTCCTCCTTTATATGAGTAATCTCTCCCAAACATGAGAGGGCTTGTATTGTTTGGGACATACGATTTATAAAAATCACTCGGAATTTTACTAGGTAGGCAGAAACAAAGCAAAAGACAGAAAAAAACTCTACATTTCTGATACTGTTTCTTTTCTTTCTAGAACTTCTAAGGATAAGGAAAATAATTTTATTTGATAGATTTCTGCAGTGACATCTTGAGATTGTGGAAAAGGAGAAATTATTCACTCATAAATAAGTAAAATGGTGAAAAACCTCATGCAATTGTGGCCCTTGAGCATGGGCTATAGGATCCCCATCGGCAGAAGAGCTACCAATCTGCACAGTCTCAGCACAATAAGAAAGTCTCTGTACATCTAATAATCACCTAGGTGATTATTAGAAATGCAATTTAATATTCCTGCATTAAAGAATTTGAAGTTTGTAGCTCTGTGGCATCTACCACAGTGTGTCCAAAGTTTTTATCAATATCTAGACCCTTTGGATTCAGCAGATGGGCATTTCCCCACAATTACAAATTATCCTCACCTTTCCCTTCCCATTGCATTTGCTCTCCCTTGCATGGCAGATGCAGATGAAACTATTTTTTTAGCCTCCCTTTTTCAGCTACTCTCCTCAAAATGCAAATTCCCCTTGCAGGGGCCTTCTCTCATCCTTTACAAGAGAATAGGGTCTCTCCTGGCACTTCCTGACCATTTTCTCAGCATCGCCTGCAGCCTGCTCCTGGCAAGGGCTGCTGAACCTGCTGCTCAGCTCGCTCATTTAACTCAATTAAATTTTCAATTATTTGCCCAATTATTTTCAATACAAAGTTTTCAAACCTGCTGCATCTGAAGCTCCAGATAGGTATTTTGTCACCCATGGCATTGCACTGCCCTACCCATTCCTGGGTGAATCGGCTGCTCCCTGTTTCACCTGCCTGTTTGTGCTGCTGCTGCGTCTTCCCATGGTTATCAGATAACTCCCAGCTCTCCAGTTTCAGACGAGCTACCTTATTTCACCCAGGAAATTTTCTGAAAAGAAAGTATCTAATTGCAAAGCACTGTGTTGTGTTTCTGCCAGCCCCAAAACCCTGTTTTTTTTAAATCCTTATTAAAAGTCTTCCAGAGTCTCGGGAGCTCCGGAGTTTTGCAGAACTCTGCAGAAGCCTTTTCCTTAGCGTGATAAGTGAGAATGCAGATGATAGACACGGTGTTCCTTAGAGTTAGAGAAGATAAGATATATGCTTGGGTAAGAAAAAACTTCCTACACGGGAAATTTTGCAAAATCACCCTTTAACAAAAGAGCTTCATCCATAATAGAGCTGCAATAACACATTCCTCATAGTTTTCTTTCTTTTTTTCATTTTTCTTTCTCGGATAACTATATTCTTACAAATTGACAGAGCTGTATTGGTAGCTATTTTCCTAAATAATTTTCATTTAATGTAACAAAGCTTCTTTTCTTGATTATATTACATTGATACCTCACTTATGAGGCCACCTTCCAGGGAGAAGGTCCAAGGCTCTCATCACCCTGGTCCACAGGGGCATCCTCAGTGCCAGAGCCAGGTGGACTCGCTCAACCAGGAGGAAGGAAAATAAACAGACACCTCTTAAAAGGCTTGGCAAAAGCTTTAAAAACAACCAGGAAGGCAGAGCTCTCATTGCAGCTGCTGGCGAAAGGCGAGGATTTTCCCATCTCTCCGGAGGGTTCTGGATTTTCATCCGGTTTCCTTCCACGGAGAAGGCGCAGCGTCTCCTCTGTGGCTTCCAACTCATTCCCGTGCTGCAAATTAAAACACTCATTGACGACCTTTGCTCATGGGGATGCAAATTGTGCCGTTTTATTAGTTCAAACGCTCACAGCTCCAATACGTCCCCTTGATATAGCCCGATCCCTTATGGTAGGTGCTTTTATTTTGATAGAAGAACACGTCACTGCTGCTTTTTTTTGTTGTTTTAATTTAGATTTCTTTTCACAGAGACAGACTTCGTGAGGAGGAGTAGCCTGACCCGAACCAGCAGCCATAGAAACTGTATGAAGATAATGCTGTCTCAGGAGACAAATCCACTTCTCAGCCAAATTTAGATGACCTATTAGGCTTTGTAGCTTTGTGTTCCAGGTCGCTTCTGCGGGAGATGATCCTTGCTAGTTTATACAGTCAGATCTCCCGGATAATGCCTTAAAGGCTGCAATAAAAATGTATTATTTGCCTTAAAAAAAAAAAAAAAAAAAAGATCCTATGCAGGCAGGATCCTGAAACACTCGCCTTTTATGTGAAAAAATTGCTACAACGGGGTTTTATTCCGGGAGACCATTGCCTCTTTGTGAGTCATCCGAGTCAGCTACAGCGTTTGTGCTAATGCCACGGGGCAGCCGGACGGGTTGCCCACAATGGGGGCATTCAGGACCTTGGCATGGGCTGCTCGGGGCAGAGGTGTGCTCGATATAGCGCTATCCCGGGACAAACAGCACCGCTCCACTCCTGCAAGGTTCACGTGCACGTGCTGACGTTATGGATGCAGAAATCCGTGCAGCACAGGGCTGGGATGCCCACACGGGGTTTATGCATTGAATATTGGCCTCAAAAATGCTGAAATCTCTTGCCCACTGCATTCCCAAAGCCGGGGCAGCTTCCCCGGAGCGTGCCCGGCTCCCGGCGAGCCGCGGCGTTTTGTTCTGCTCTAATTATGTCCTGGATCTTGGACGCCGGTTCCGGGGTATGTCCTTATGTTCCCGCTGGCTGGGGAAAGCAGCCAAGCGCTAATACCGGGGAAAGAAGCCAGGTAAATAAATCAACCCCGCGATTTGTTTCACTTCCTAAATGAAGGGACACGGCGTCCCCGGAAAGCCTGGCCCCGTGCAAGGGTGCGGTGACATTGCAGCTTCCAGGGAAAGCACAAAAACACTGATTTTTTGTCACCAATCAGCACGTATCTCTCCCAAAATTAAACAAGTGCTGAGTGAGGTGCAGAGGGGACAGGATCGGGTTTTCCTCCATCCTTCTCCCTTGGGAAGGCTCCAGCCAAGCGCGTCAGCAACCTGGTGTCCTCGGACGCGCACGGCGAGAACGTTGTGTCCAATGGGATTTTGCACCATTTTCCAGTTCCTGCTGCCCTTCCATGGCACTTCTCAACCATGTCCCAGCTCTAGCTGTGGAAAAAGGACAGGTAAACATTTACAGGACAGCTGAATTTTATATTTAGTGCAGAATCAACGTGTATAACCCTTGTTGACTAGGAGACACCAGAGTCTTCATTGTGCAATACCAAAGACCTTGCAATATCTAATATATATTTAAGTTTTTAAAGAATGAATTATATGTATAAAAAAGACTACACAAGCCCTATGCCAGACATTTTTGCCTGTGAAATCCTCATCTCTTTATAGCAAGATGAGCACGCACAGCTCTGAGAGGTGGTCCATGCAGGCTGAGCAGCATTTCTGTGCCTTTCTGCAGGGGGCTGCAGGGATCCAATAAAGTACTGAGACCTGGAAAACAATTTACTTTGAATTTATCAGCTGATAATTTGGGCTTTTCTGAAGCATTCACTGAATGCTTTTCTTATTCCTAGGTGCTTCGTGGGCATAGGCAGCTTAAGCGCCTTCATATCATTTGCCACTTTCTTGGAAACCGGAGTCCCTGAGGCCAAAGATGCAACTGATGCTGCTCTGTATCAAGGTTTTTAATTACTAACTCTTTTTAATTGCTGCGTTAGTCCAAATCTCACCAAGCGTCCCAAAACCTAGGAAACAATAGATCCCTGTTTTTTATTCTTTTAATAACTATAATGTGAATAGACACATCCAGATGCTCTAGTGCTCAAGGCGGGTTGTAGAAACCCACCGAAAAGGAGCAGGAATGGGTAATAATTTCAGTGCAGGCCACGAGCAACTTCCTTCTCCACTTGTGAATTCTGCTCGTGATTGAAACCCTGATGCATCATGTAAGTAAAAGTAGTGGCTTCTTGTCAGCTCTAGGAACGGGAACGGTTTCAGTGCATGTGACTCGTAAAAGGAGAGTCGCTTCCATGTTTACTAGCTTATATTTGCCTTTTAACAAACAGAAATCTTAAAACTTCTAATGGTTTTGGCATTTTGAATAAAATATGCAGGGATTTTACTCTCTAGAGAGGATCAGCTGTAAACATTATAACTACTTAATGCTCTAAAACCAGGAGGAAGGAAGAGCACCGCTCCTGTGGCTCTCCCATTAAGCTTCTAGTAAATTCAGTGACAATCATTATCGCGTTTAGGAGCTTTTCCATCCAGCTTTTTTCCCTGTGAATGCCTTCTCTTTATCCCTCTGACAAGCCTTTTCTTTGAAAGATTCTGCAAAACTGTTTTTTCTTGTTTAGCATCTATGAAAAAGTTTGCCCTGCCTCGAACAACTTGGGGCGTATTGCTAATACCCACGTGAAGAAATGCTTATTTTCCACACTGAAAAACAAAGGCAGCTCTGTGGCACGCAGGGAGCAAGCTGTGCAGGTGGGGTTAGCAGAGGACTGCTGCGTCTTTGCAAAAAGGGGTTCACGTTGTTTCACTTCTGCTCACACTTCTGCGTGTGTAGGAAGCCAAATGTGTCTGCTCTCATGTGCTGCTCTTTGCTCTCAATTAACATCATGTTCTAATTGCTTGGGGGTTGGATTTGGGGATAGCGAGGTGCAACAGGAGGAACAAAGTTGGAATATTAAGACACCCTTTCACAAATCAGCCCTATTTAATCATACAAACTGTCCCATCAAAATCCTGTATCTTGAATCTCCTGATGTTCCAAAGGGTGACGTAGGGTTCAGCCTCGTCTCTTTGGGAACACATATTAATGATAGTTTATAATGGGATAGACATTTTCCCGCTGGATACTGCCTTCTTTGATGTAAATCGGGTAAGGAGTAGATGGGCACAAGTATAAACAAACATTTTCAAATGTGTCCTGAATAAATGAGCAACGTAACAATAAGATCATAATTACATTTTTACAGAATATAAGACAGCAGAGAAAACATCTGAATTAAAGAAAATGCAAGCAAAAATGACTAAATAAAAACATGCACAGGGCTTATCCAGGCAGGGCTCATCTCCACCCCGTGTCAGCCCTGGGTCTGGAGATGTGCAACCAAAATGCCTGTTGCTTGCAGTGACCTCGCCAGGATTTATGTGCTCTGCTTTAGCCATAAGGACATCCCGTGTTGTTTTTTAATTAAAAAAAAAAAAAAACCCTTGCAACAAACTGACTCATTCCTTAAAGCCCACAAGGCGAGAGCAAAATCCTTCACAAGAGTAAAGCAGGGCACAGCGAAAGGAGCGCAGGAGAGGCCGGAGCAGAGGCTGAACCTGCTCCCGCCTGCACACGGGGATGGATGTGAAACCCAGGGGAAGCAGCTGAGTGCGATCTGGGTGACCTCTCAGCGCTGAATTGATTTGGAAGAGGGTTTTTCTTGTAGACATTTAGCTTACTGGATCTTGCAGGAGTGATTTAATTGGAAATTAATTTGATATTGTGTGGAGTAGCATTAATCACAATGACTCTATTTGTTATAAAACAGCAGAGGGTGATTACATTCGCCTTAAATTCCTTGTGATTTAAAAATGAAGTAGCAATGTTTAGAGCTGTTTCCTGTTTATGGGATTGTATGTTGCACCATATAATAAAATTATCCATGGCACATTTAGCTAAGGACAGAAGGAACCCTAAAATATATGGCTGTTAGGAAACAAACTTTGCCATTTTGATGCCATTTCCCTGCCAGTTTCGGTGTATTTTATTTATCTACTCTATTTTTTAGTCATTGTCATCACAGAGGTTTATGCCTGCCTTTCTCAAGTCTATAGGGCTGCTATATAACCACTTTAGCAAAACCCCTTTGCACTTTTCATAAACAATATATATCTGTCTGCCCCATTTTCATATGTGCATCCAGAGGGGAGTTACTGCACTGACCTGGTGTGTGGATGATTCCTCATGCAGGAAGGAAGGCAGAGCAGCTCTCTGCTGCTGCTGCTGCTGCCTATATAAAATATTACACAGCTGGCACCTTGTTTAAGTAGTTCTTAAAACATTAGTCCTTAAAACCGGCTCTCTGCCTAAGCTTTAAAGGAAAATAAGGTGTAAAGAGCAGCAAGCATGAAAAATGATAAAAGGAAATAATGCTGAGAAGGATAAGCTACTCGGTGTTAGGCTACCTTATTTTAAGTGACTTGACTGATCGGACAAAAGCAAGTGTTAGACAAGGTAATATAAATGTAGAGCTTGAACCTATTAATCAGATTAAAAAACAACATTGGAGAGCAGCACAGATCTATAGACTGAAAGAATAAGATATAAAATGCAGCTCCACTAGGTCGTCCTAACAGGAAATTGGACAATAAGAATGGGCAGTTCATGGAAGACTCGATTATTAAAGAACATATAGTAGAAGATCAATGCTGACTACATCAGGCTGCAGTAACAGCAGCGCTAGGGACTCGACTGGTGTTTATCTTCTGTAGTTAGGCAAAATGCTGTCCCTCAGGGTAAAATACTATTTTTCCCATTTAAAATATGATTCAGGGTTTCACATTTTGTTATTTTTCCAAGCTTTACTGTGAAACTGCATCTCTCACAGCTGTAATGTCCATGGTTGTAGGTAGCATCCAATGGCCTTTTGAAGTCAGTATATCCAGAACAGAAACTATAGCAAGATGCAACATTTGGGCTGTTCTGCTGGGGATCTTCCATCCATGCCTTGGCCCAACTACCCTTTCTGGGACATGGGGAGAGCAGGAAAGCTCTTGCATCTTGGTTTTTCCCCATGGTAGATCCCAGACTTGGTCAAATGACCCATATTTTATCCAAAAATCCTGTACTGGCCACTTGAGCTGGATCTGGGAGCCCAAGGCTTATGGCAGAGTCTACGTCCTCACAGGTCGGTGCTATGAGGGAGAGATCCTGGTATTGCCCTGTGTGGACACTAGTCTGCTAAATACGACAGAGGATTTCCCACCATCATTCCCATCTGCACATTCCTTGTCACAAAAATAACTCCCTAAAAGCAATCGGATCTACCAGGAGGACCAGGTGGGCCCGCTGGATCTACCTGGAGGTCCATGCACACGGACACAGCAGGACGAGCGGCTCTAACGAGGACACGGGGCAGCGGCACATCCAGGGGCTGGAAGAACCTGGTGCTTCAGCCGAGGGGGTGCTGCTCTACCAGCTCCGGACTAAACTCTTCTGTAGAAACCAGCTCTGCTCCATGTTTTGGGACATCAGCCAGTTTGCAGGAATGCACCATAGAAAACACTTCTTTTTTTTTCTGTTCTGTGAACTGAAACCAATGTTTATAACAGCAAAACGATGAGGAAAGCCATTTGTGATGCACCAACTGCACCAACTTCTGCTCCGGCCATTCTCCGGCCATGACTCACCTGAAGTCCCAGCTGATGAAACCTCCTCGAAACAATGACTAAAACAGGATTAATTATTCCTTCATCTACTCATAACCGGTGTGCGTCTCATGGCCATAAGCTAGTGCTGAGGCTGAGTTTAATAAGATTCAGCCAAGGCATTTATGGCGACAGAGCGAGCACTTGGGATTAGGGGAGGACAAAAGTCTGCTTAAGGCTGCGTCCCCGTAGACAAGAGCTAGGAATAACCCACGATCCTGCCTCCTCCGGATGGTGCCGGAAATGGGATCTCCTTGGGCTCTGCTCCGGATCAGAAAATCTCATTATGAAGAAAAACCAACTAACCCCTGAAATGCATCCACAGTATTAAAAGAAAAATAGTTGTCTGCCTGTTTGTTATACTCTCAAGTCAACTTATCTTTAAACACTTGATTAAGACCCAATGCAATCAATGCAAATTATTTAGTGCTTAAAATTTACTCAATTTTAAACTAGACAATAAAACAGTGAAAACCCAATATTTTAATATTATGTAGGAACCATCTTAGGCTTACAGTTTTCATTATTCCTGAAGCAAGCAAAATGCAAGAACAGGAATAATATCTGACCATAATTAAAAAATTATGAGTAGAGGCAAATTAAATGGCCTCTCATGAGTATCGCTGTTATTTATACAGAAATAAGTTCATAACACAAACCTATGCATCACATTAACCTTAGATTTCTTTTGGGCAACATCATAAAAATATGGCAAATGGATTTATCAATATATACTTCATTGAAGCCAGTATGGATTTAGAAATTAGGATCAATGGGCAATTAAAAGGAAGTTCAGTGTTTAAAGAGCACTATAATTGTCCGTATAATATTAGCAACAAGGCAAAAAGCAAATAAAGGCACAGAAAACTGGTGGGGTTTTTTTTCCGCATTAAAACCTCAGCTTTAACATTTCTATAAAAAAAATGGGATGCCTTATAGCATGAATATTAAACCATTAATCTGGACGGGTAAGCTATAGGATAAGAAATCAGAAGTTCTTTTTCATCTGTAAGGAAGTAGGAGTTTTTATTCTGCTCTGTTATCAGAAAACTTCCACGCTGCTTCCAAAGCAGCGATCCCACCCGGGAGCGAGCGCGTGGGCTTGGGGTATATTAAATATGTGCTCAGAATGAGCCGATGTGCAGCGGGGAGAGATGCTCCAAGAGGGATGACTCTGCTCGGCCGACATCCCTCGGGCGCGTTTCCAAAATGGACTGTCCCTGGCACGGGCTGTGGGATGCTCTGCAACTGAATCCAGCCCTGAGCATCGTCCAATAGTATCAAATATTAAATAACCTGTCAGATAATTACCTTTATGGATGTCGTTTAACACTGCGTGGAACAGAACTTATTTTTTCCACTAAGAACATCTTTAATTAACTTAAAATACTTCCTCACACAGCAGCCTCGTTTAAATGGACTATAACTCAGTCAAAGACTTGAATCTGCTCAATATTTAAGACTTGACTCAGGTAACAATAGTAACTGAAGTAATAAAAGCACAGAGGATCCTTCTCACCTATGGATCTGCTGGAAATGAACAAAGCATCATCCAAAAGGAGGAAAATACGCAGTGAAATCTCCATTTTATTTCAGTTCCTTTAAGTGTAGTGTAATTTTTCACTAAGTAATATTTGAAGTGGCTCTGTTCATACCTAACTTTTCTGTGACGAGCGTCTCCTATTCCCTTAACTTTCTTTGCAAACGTTCCTGATACCAAAACAAGTGCTTCAGAAGTGCTTCAATAACACCAAGGCTCCCAGGAGTGACTTTGGCGTATGCTCATGTTCCAGCAAAGCACGGATTTCAACAGGGCCTTGCGTGGGCAGCCTGGTATTTGAATGCGAAGCAAAAAAAATAATAGGAATGGTAATTATGTGCTAATCACTGCAGCCTGGGGATGGGAAATGCCATTTCTTGCCACCCGACCTGGCGCTCAGGTCCGCTTTATTGCCTGCTTTCCAGAGTGACATTGGCAGCGCCCTGGGATCCTGGCACCGAAACGACCATCCAAACCTTGTGCAGCAAATAGTTCTTCTGCATTCCCACTGCTTGCAAAAACTGCAGTGCAAAACCCAGGCACCTGCTCGGGTAGATGCGGCAGCAGCAATATCAGTGAAGTGGTTTCTTGAAGCGGTGCTGAAGAGCTGGAAAATGCACACATTTTGTGCTATTTTTTCCTTTTTTTTTTAATTTCTAGTGAAAACGTCCTTCGGCTGTGAGGGCCATGTGACTAAACATTCTTTTTTTTTTTTTCTTCTGAATGTTGGCCTATGTGCTTAATTTGCCGAGAGCATTTCTTCATAACCTATAATAATTAATTGCACTTGACCTTTTTTTTCTCTTTTTTTTCCTTTTTTTTTCCTTTTTTTTTTTTTTTTCTTTTAAGTACCAGAAATGCACTTAGCTGCAGCCAGGTTATTCTACTTCTTTTAACATTTTGTAGAATTTATTTCTCTGTCAGGTCTCACAAAACTGTATTTTACTTAAAATGAGCATATGTTCCATCCCTAAAATTTTTAAGAGGAAGAAAAAAGAAGAAATGGAAGTCACGCATATATAAACTAAGGAGAGAAGTTCAGTTTATCAGAGAAATGCATGAAAGCCAGCCATGCATTCAAAACTTTCATGGGTCATTTAATAATTAACCAGGTTCTAAAAAGCTGCTTCAAGAGCCTGTGCTTATAATAGGCACCGTGCACTGCATTTGCTTGTTTAGATATGTTTTACCGTAGGAGAATGATGCTAGAACACAGCTTATATTCCCTTTTTTACAGTATTATATTATACGTAATCATTTATTTAGCATTTCTCAGGAAATGGACTGTAAAGTGTATGGCCAGTGCCTCTTGTTTAGTCTACGGCCCTTATGTATATTCCATAAAAAATAGGATTGTGTTGGGTTTTCCCCAGGTTTCTTGATCTGGCACTGTTCAAATTGAAAGAATCACCTCACTTTGCTCTTTCCCAGCTTCCTACTCAAAGAAGATCCTTATTATTTCACTAGATATTTGAGGACAGCGTGGAAAGCAGGATGCAAAGCGGGGCCGTTCCGAGCCCTTCGGGGATGCAGCTGCAGATCCTGGTATCTCCCACCTTCCAACGCAGCGATGCAGAAGCAGGAGGCAGCTCTAAATTATTCCTGACACCAGCTTGGGTCCATCAAAGGACGGTATTAGCAGGACAGCCCCTCTCTGCTCTTGCCACATGTCTGTACATGTATTTACATGAAGTTGAGTTTTGGAGGTCAAATAATTTGCATTTGCAAGCGCATCCTTGGGGTTTTGCACCATGGACCGTACAGCACATAGGATCATTCCATTAAAATCCATCACTCAGACGGCTCAATTAGGAAAGCACACGGCGACCTGGAACTTCGGATTTGGCACTTTGCTCCACTTTGGCAAGTAATAAAGCAGCAAGAAGTTTTTTAAGGTTATATCGCTCTGCACCAGGGGAATAGAAACAATACAGAGTAAAAGTTATGATCTTTTTGCTTCAGTGTCCCATATAACGTGCTTTCATTTTGCTGGCAGTTTCTACAAGATTTTTCTTCCTTGTTTCTTGGGAATGGGCGAAGGAACATCACATGCTGAGGAAGGAGTCCGTCTTCCTGCCCTCCTTCCAGCTCAATTTTGTTGAATGTTCTCGTTGTATAACATGGTTATTGCAAAACCGGGATGGCTCAGCTAAGGCTTGGGGCTGCCTCTCCCTAATAGCCCTGCTGGGAAACACTAATAGAGCCTAAAATATCTCATTTTATGAGAAATCTTGCTCTTCTGATAATAATTTTATTTTTGTGAGCATCGATAAGGCAAGTGAAGCTGTGAAGTGCTATTCAAATTGACATTTTTCCTCTGTGCAACCGATACCATGACATCTGTTTTAGGGTAAAACCTTTCCCTTAGGTCTGGGAAATGTACTCTTCACCACTCAGGACGGTATTTCAGGGTACTTTGGGTGAAATAATACATAAGGAGGACTTGGAAACTTTTTCAGTGTTCTTCTCCATTATATTTATAACTTCTGTCCTTATGGTAAGGACTCACCTGCTGCATCCCAACACCGTAAATATCTGCAGGGAACGAGCTCAGGTGGCCACCGCTGCCCTCGCCATGGGCCAAGATTGGAACCTACCTCCTGTTGTGAGGTGGTTTTTGCACTTTTACACTGTCATTTTTACAGTTTTTCAGAAAAAAAAAAAAACAGTATTCCCTCTCTCCGCCCTCATATCTGTATGCAGGAGGGAAGAAAATTATTTCATTTTTAATGGAAAGCAAGCAAGAAACAGAAAGGAACTGAGGGGAAAATTATGGATGAGTTCGGTGGATGTGCCTGCCATACTGATGGATTCACGCTAGAGCAAGGAAAAAGAGATTTCATGTCCCAACGCTTTTCTTCTGAGATTTTGGCCGTGGTTGCAGTGTTTTATTGCTAATGCTGGATGCAGCCAGCAGAAATGCAGTGCAGCTTTTGCATCAGTTTTATTTACAAACCTTTCTTTAGTTACAAACCACAAGATTAGACCTTACTTTCTGTCAAATATTATGTGCTGATTTGATTTAAAAAGATGTTCTTTTTCTGATTTTGGTTTAGAATTGACAAAAAAGTGCATGGAAGAAATGTACACCCAGGAGGAAACCAGGCATCCTGCACTTTCCCTGATCCTGCATTTTATTGCATATGAGCTACATCCCTGAAGGAGATAAGGGATCCAAGCACTGCGCAGTGAGCTTTAATGAACAAGTTTATAGCTCTGAAAGGGCAACCGCTCTACAAGGCAGCGCTCCTGCAAACTCTTCAGAAATTGCGTTTGGAGGAGGTGATGGGAGTTCGGCATCTGACAATAAAAGAAAAAGATTTTCCCCTTCTAATCCTTTCAAGTGAGGAGGAATCTTCACAATAAAAAAAAAAAAAAAGAAAGAAAAAAGGCACATTGCTCTCCATGCGATACTTGAAAACATCTGCCATCTCCTGGGGGCTCAAAGAGAAGAGGAAAAGCAGCTCATGAAATATAAAATCGCCCTGGAATCGCAGCGATGACGGGAGCGGTGCTTCCAGCGCCTCCGCTGCGGGCGGCTCCGGCTTCCCGGCGCTCGGAAGTGGCCTCGGAGCTGCCCAAAGACCCAGGGCAGCTAAGGAGGGAGCCAGGCGGGAGCCTTTCTGGATGCTGGAGCGGGTCTGGCCCTTGGAAACTCCTGGTTTCCCATTAAGGAGGTTTCAGATGCGCACGAACCATCTCGTGTCTCAGCCAGGAGCCTGAGCTGCTCAAATCCTGATACCTCTGGGGCAGGTTGGGTCTCCGGAGGTTTCACCCAACCCAAGGGAAATTAAAAAGAAAGTAGTTTCTCCTTTATTTAATCTTATTTCACCAAAGTACCCGTAGATGTGAATCTATGTGTCCCAGATAGTACATCCATCATTCTGCTCCGGTTCGGATGAGGTTTGTCCTTAGAGATTCTCCGAAATCTAACTTAAAACTACAGAACTGCAAACGAAGGTGGTTTGGGTGCTCTGTGAGTTACAAATCAAAACTCTAGTTTTCCTCTTGCTTTCCTCCAGCTTTGCTAAGTTTAAGAAACCTGCAGGCAAGCACCAGTTCCAAGGACCCGTAATGCTCTTGCACGCTGGAAACGGGACCTGGGATCCTTCCCAGTTGGAAAATACCATGGGACAACCAAACCCTCCTGTTTAGGGAAGCGGACAACTAAAAGCACCAAACCTAACGGCTCCCTTTTCAGCGTATATTCCTGTTTGGATAGTTAGTGAATGATTAGTTCATCAGGCAAAATGTATTTCTCATTTATTCAAAATCAGAGAGACCACAGAAAAATCCTTCCAGTGACCTAGATCTATCCATTCTCAAAACTGAAATTACCCTTTCCCTGATAAAAGATAAAAAGCAATTTGCTGTTTCTTGAATTTAGCCATATATAATAGATGATTAATTATTTTAAAATGCATTAAGTTTAAGCACCTCTTCATTCCATCTCTAAGGTCAGGAAGGATGTCTCTTATGCTGAGAATAAACAGAATAAGATGCATAAAAACCTCCCTGGTAAAATTGCCCTGGGTCGCTTCCCATTCATTCAGCCTTGCTATATGGGGAATTTTTTTCAAGATTTAAAACGCACTGAAGCAAGATCATGTGGATCTCCTGGCTGAAATAACAACCAAAGTAGCAAAAAGAAACCTTTCCAGGAAGATAAGAAGCCAATTTGTATGGAATAACTGCATTACGGAATTTGCTATCCTACTGGACTGGAAGTGTAGCACATGGCTATAGAGGCTTGAATCTCCCTTAAAAACAGAAAGGGAACAAAGTCAGGCAAACATTCCAATGCACCATGTGTGCATCTGATATAGCTGTAAAAACGGCTCCTGTCAATCTTTTCCAGTTGAGTCTGCAGTAGTTTATATATATATATATATATATATATATCATATTACAGCAAAAGAGCAAATAAGAGAAAGATTGTGTTGTCATCCAGCAAGAGGAAATGTCAGGCCTTAAACAGCAGAACTGATATTAGATACTGCTCAATCTCAGGACAGTAAAACATCACCAAAGCAGTATATGGTATCAAGATTTTAGTTTAACTTGCATTATGGCTCTCTTTGGACATAATTTACACCAAATAAAGTAATTCTTGCATGCTAATAAGTTCATATATTTATATTTTTATGTGTTCCTACCCTTCAGGGATGTATCTTGCTAATTATTAGCTTTGATTATGTTTACTAAGTTAGATGACCATGCGACAAGTGCCCAGCGTCATCAGTGTAATGAGAAGATCATGACTCTCTCTGTTATCCTGCCTAGCAACTCCAACTATATATAAAACAGAAGTGGGAATGAGATGAAAATCTGCAAGAGACCACGCGAATCTCTTCTTTTGTACGGCTTAGGGTCTGGAAAACCAAGAATTAAGCTAGGTCTTATGGATCTTCCCATAGCATTGTAGCCACGCTGTGGAACATTAATTGATGCATCTATAATTATATCTAATTACTGACACTGAATTATTTAGTCTAGCAAGCGAGAGCATAAGCAGAAGTAATGGGATTAAATTAAGACGGGAAAAAAATCGGTTGAATATGTGGGAAAGTTCTCTGGCAATGAGCTTCGGTAGGATGTGTCCCAAGAGAAATATCGGGCGCTGCTTTGCTTCAGACATGGAAAATTAAGTTAAACTTGGAGTCAGCAAATTAAGTAGATAATTTAGTGCTTTTTACTGTTCTAAATTCTCAAGCTCTTCAGTAACTCAGCGCTGAACAGATCTTCTTGGGCCCGTTCAGATGCCAGGCCAAGGCTACCAAACCTTCTCAACCAACGTGTGTTCAGAGCCCTTCTGCCTGGGCAGAGCCTGCAACTGCTGTGCTTAAGCTTTGCTGCAAAGCCAAACCTCAACCGCATGGATAAGCAGTGCCTAAATATTCCCTATGGATACAGTTAGGAAATACGTAGTTGTTCTCCCATTCTGGTATTATAACTATCTCCTGATCTCCCTGGTGGAAGCAGATGATGGCAGGACATTAAGGGAAGGGAGAGAGAGTTTATTCCTGCTGTTTTATCTCCTTTCCCATGTCTTGTGTGACTTATGAGACGCTAACGGCAAGGAGATAAGAGGTAACTGTGAGCACAGAGGCACCCACGCAGAGAACTTCTATCCTGACATGATTTAGGGTGTTTGAAAACGTCGCCAGCATCAGGAGAGGTGAAGGATCCCGACCCGGGGAATGAAGACATCCTGTTTATTGTACTCAGTGATGCAACCTGAGGGCAGACGAGGAAGCACAAAGCATTGACAACATTATTTGCTATAAATCCCAGATATGATTCCTATCAGAACTGCCTTAAAACTTCAGTGCAATAACATGCTCTCCAAAGGCAGATAAAATAATGCATGTGGCCATTGATGCTTGGATACTTCTATTTATCTTGACCTGATTATGTTTAACAGCTTCTGGGCTTTATTGTAGCCTCTCCAATGCTCAAGCTGCACGTAACCAGCTTCCATTGGAGTCGCATGGGCTTTTGGAGGAGACTCCCTGAGCTCCAATGCTGCTGTTGAGCATCATGTCCCGTCCGGGGTGGTCCCAGGTTGCAGAAGAGACCCTGGGATTCATCCACGTTCCTCCTCCTCGTTGGCCTCACTGCTTTTAGATGCCTGCACACTCATCACACCATAATATTTCAAGAGCGAACCGTAATGTGTTGCACACTTGAAAGTAAATGAAAATTGCCTGTACTTTGGAGTGCAACTAAATAGGAAGGAAGACAAACTCAAACCCAAGCAAATCTCCTCGGCTCTGTGTTCTGCAGTGCTGCTGGGAGCTCAGAAACGGTACTAACACCCTGTGAATAGGGAAACTGCTGCCAGGTGGTAAACAGTCACACAGCTATTTCCTCATAAGAAAACCCCCGTACTCTTAGTTCTGCTTCTAAGTTGGTGTGTATGTCAGCGAGCAAAAGTGATGCTAAAATGTTTGCATTATTTATATTTCATAACATTTGCAAAAAAGAGAGGAAAACATTTTAATTGCCAGTGTCAGCTGAATGAGTTAACACCTCCTTTACCTGGGGGACCCTTGCAAGACAAACCCTGCAAAATGAGCCACCTTTCAGAGATTTTCTCTGCACTTCTTTGGCCATAAAGACACCCCGGATTTCTAAGATCCAGAAGGTTCTTACAAGCTACTGCTACCCAAATTATTTGGTGTATTTTCCCAGAACTGATCCTGATCAATTAGAAAGCCAATTTGCACAAGCCTTGTTTAAACTTTATTGATGATCTTCAGCATGTGTCTCCTTAATTTATAACAACATGCAGTGATGATTAATCCCTACTAACTCATTTTTCAACTGCAAACACTAATATGTTACAAAGTTGGGAGATCCATGGCTATTTTCAGAACTTATTATTCGGCCTAACTTGTGGAGCACTGAATGCTGCATTGCCCATTAGCCAAGAATGTCAAATTCTATAATTTAGTTGTAGCTCTGTGGGGCTAGATGCCTTTCTCAGCAACAGTTCATACTGTTGGATGCTTTTGCCTTTCTTCTTTCATGAAAACAAAGATCTAAACCATCCTGTGCAGATCCCAGTGGGCTACATGAGTAAATGTGCGTGGGAACATAAAACCCTTCAAGGTAGTCAGCCCCAGCAAACCCGCATTGCTTTTTTTCCCCCTCATTTTCTTTCAATTCTTTTGCGTATTTGTTTTTTAATGATCCTTAATATTTAAATTTCCCAGTTCAACCATTTTTTTCTCTTTATGCAGCGGAAATTTGGCGCCCAGCAGTGGTTTTCTGGACCTGCACTGCACTCTTCCGTGGCTGATGTGGGAACGAGTTAAACAAAAGCTAAATGGGCTGCTCTAAAGCAACCTGCGGCGCATGCCAGCTCCGGGCAGGCAGCTTTCCAAATCTCTAATCCAGGGCCCCAGCAATATCCAAATCGTGGATGTGGGTGTGATGGAGCGCGACCGACTCAGGTTCATGGGGCTTCCCACTGACACCCAAGATTTCCCTTTTATTTCTCAGCTCTGCAGAGAAATTTTATTTAAACAGACTCAGGAAAGTTCAGACTTCCTCCTAACCTCCACGGGATTTATTCCCCAGGAGAAGCTGCAAGTTCAGATGTGAAATGAATTATAGAGCTGGAGGAACAAGGATGAAGGGTTTTTGCTACTGATTTATTTGCCTACCTATCCGATAGCAAATCTGTACTCAAATATTGGGAGTCAGCAATGCCTCTATAATTGTATCTGCTTTTGTTTGCACAATATTCTCACTTAAAAAAGTTGGAATTTGGTGAGGCATGGTGCTATTTTGCATTAGAACAGAACTGCAGCAGTGTTTAGGGTAACCACATTATAGTGAGGAGTGTTGGAATGCGCCTGTTACACTATAACGCATTCCTTATTTCGTGCTCAACATTAAATTAGCTGTCATTAGGATACAATAATATTGTAAGCATAAAAGATGAGTGAAAAGATTAAAAAAAACTACATGCAATGCTACAATTTTCAAAATAAAAGTGTGCATGAAGCCAGTTTCCACCGCACCAGTTGGTCTCTGCTTTGAAGGATCCATTTAATTATCTCCTTTGCTTAAACCCTGGAGGGCATAAACTCAAGCAGATTTTAGGGAGGAACGCTCACAGAAAATAAAAATCTTTTGGCAGAAAATCAATGCTCCTTTTGTTCTTAATATACAGGGGTGTGATTTTCAGCACTCTGGTTAAAGGCTTGTGCATAAGTTCCCATCAAAATATTCATCTTGACGGTGAATGGCAGCTCCATAGCGAACCCTGCGCAGTGCCGAGCACCCCCTCAGCACCGTCATTAGCAAATAATGAAATTAATGGAATAATGAATATTGATTAGCAACGTTCATTTCTAATAAAAGACCTCGCAAAAGGTAGAGAAAAAAAAATGCATTTTTATCACAGTACTTTGTGCCGTGTAAACCCGGAGTTTATTACGACGAATGCAATAAAATCGTGTGCGGAAGTAAGCATGTGCTGCTGCAGTATTTTAATCCTCTTTCTGAAGTTTAATGCGGTTCTCTAATAGAGTGATCACAATATGAATAGCGAAATATGAGATGCGAGGGCCCTTGAGGAGCGAACGGCGGCGCTGAGCAGGTAGCTCCGTGCTGCACGATGCCTTTCAAGCGGCTGCTCGGGTAATTTTCCCCTATAATAACCTCCAAATTGTTCCTTGTATCGGAGCCTCCTGTCTCCACGAGAGAGAGGGACGTGTGGCAGGAGGCTTTGCTATCTTATTTCCTATGAAATCTCAAAGGAAAACCAGTTTAAGTAATTTTGGTAAAGACAACCTCTGAGAACGTGTCCATGATAGCACAGCTTTACAGCTGTCAATAGAAGTTTTTCATTTTAAAATTGCAACTTTCTTTTCTACGGGCTTTGAAATAAGAAACCGTGGTGCTCGCTAGTACCTATAAGCCAGTCCTTGTAATATTTTCATAGCCATAGGAAAGAAATGTACAGGAAAATCAACTTTCGTTCCCAAAAGGTCCCCTTTGTATTCAGCTAGTAGAAATCTCCCACTGCAAAATTAATACTTTTGCTATCTTGGAAGTAACAGATAATTTTCTACAGATTCTTTACATGGCATTTTTGGACATACTTGCTACTGGTAAGAGTCCTCATGGGATGAAGGGATATTATGGGAAATATTAAAAAAAAATACACACTTTTAAGATGAAACAGGTTGAAAAACAAAAGCTTGGGTCTGTGTTATCGTTGGAAAGGATCAAGATTGTTTTCTAAATGTCTAATCCCCTTCACTTCCTTGAAAAAGATATCAAGGCCAAACCCAATATTCTGATTTTTACACAAAGAGCAAAAAAACATATTTTGCTAGTAGGCAGCTTGTGGCTTTTTGAGATTAACAAAGACTCTGAGACAATTTAAATGCTTTCCACTTATGCATATTCATCGAGATATGCTGAACAGATAGCACAGCAAATGATTTAATTGAAAAATCAGCTAGTGTGAACGTTTCTTCCTGTGAATCATGGAAATGCGACAAGATCTGTTCATTAATATAATCTCATTTATTTGACATTATTCTTGTCACTTAATATAATCTTCAAACAAAGAATAAAAGAGGGAAATTATGGAAAAGCAAAGCGAAAAAAAACAAATAGAGAAAAATAGAAAAGGAAAGAATGCCCTTGGAAAAGGGGAAACAATATAGGTTACATTAGCGGGTAATATAAAAAGAGAACTGCAATGAATGAGAGAAAAGCAAAGAGAATGGGGAGGAAAGGAAAAATGGAGAGGATAAAAATGAGAACATGCAGAAAACGATTCACACCTGTGCAAGCATCAGCATGTACTGTCTTAAATGGGGAGAAAGGGAGGCTCTGTGTGGCTTTGCAGAATGAGCTGGACCCAGGAAAAAGCTTTGTGAAGACCCTGTATATGAGGTTTTATTGTATTTGGGTTATATCTGTGCAAAGAGATGGTGGATGCTGGAGAGGAAGGCTGCCTGCTTGCCTTGTTCCCCTTGCTGGATCCAATGGATGTCCTGGAGAGGTGGGAGAAGGCTCCTCTCCCGGCCGGGAGCAGCTGGTTGCTCAAGAGTTGATGGACGGGGGGCTTTGGGGGCACCGCATTCACCAAGCGCTTGTGCAGGGACCGAATGAAGCAGGAATGAAGGAAAGAAGGGAAGATCCTTGGCAGGACAGCGGGAATGCCGAGGGAGAAGCTCAACTCCTGTTTTCTCAGAAAAGGGCCTCGATGCGGAGAAGAGCTGTGATTTCTGCTGAAGGCTCCTCTGAAGAGGCTTCCTCATGCCTCTTTTCCATGTCAATCACCCAGCCATGCTGTATTCCATTCAAATCCTCTACCACTTCCCTATATACTGTTTCCAGGCCTCAAATACTCATAAAATACTCATAAAATACGTCTGTGTTATGTGTACTTTAAACCACGAGCTCCTGCTAAAGTACCGTGCACACCTATGATGCTGTAGAAATGGTAGAAAAGAAATAATGTGGTCTATCAAACGCTCAAGGCTGGAAACTCATTTAGTCCTAAATTATTTCTGTTATTATGACCACAGATATTTAAATGTGAGATAAATTCTTATAAAGTCAATTGTTAATAGACACTATTAACTAAAATTTATATTGGTAATTTTAGATATTATTAACTGTATGAACTGATAAAAAGAAAAGCCTAATTGGAAAATGGAGATTAACTTCATTAAAGAGAACATAACGATGTAACATATCTTGTTTGACTTCTGTGAATAACTGGAGTTTTCAGCCAAGTTGCCTGGAATAAAAGTGTTCTCCACAGTTTGTGTCCTTGGCACTCTGCTGAATAACTCCTGGGTAACTTCCATCTGCATAAGGGAAAGGAAAATCTTCAAGGATCCCACCCAGAGCAGCAGGAGAGGCAGGGATGGATGGATGGATGGATGGATGGATGGATGGATGGATGGATGGATGGATGGATGGACGGACGGACGGGTGGATGGTTGGATGGGTGGGTGGGTGGGTGGGTGGATGGTTGGATGGGTGGACAGACAATCTACTTTTGGACTGTAAGTCTGCAAAGAAACAAAATAGAATAAAAATAATTAAAGAAATAAATGATATAGGGGAATCCCTATGCTACAGTTTTGCAAACAAAAGTTCAAACTGAAAATACAAAACTTGAATTTTAAGTTTAACTTTGCTAAAACTTCTTAGTACAAACGCTCTCTCTCCGTATATAAACAGTTTCATGAACACTTAATGCTCTTTTGAAAATGTATGTAAACAACATATAACAAATGAATTATGAGAACTTTATTTCTGCTCCTTGCAAAGTCCCATTTATCAGCAAGACTAATGAGGAATCACTTGAGGAGAGATCCAGAGCTGTAATCACAACAAGGAGGGAGAGGAGAAATAAAAAATTATGTTTATGTTTTTATGTTTTGCTGCTTTCCCAAGGAGAAAAAAAAGCAAAAACCAAAAAAACAGAACAGATAATGACACTACTCTGGAGAAACAATCAGGAATTCATTAGAAGCATTGCAAAACATTTTATTTTGCAGTACCTTCCATCCATTTAAAGAGAATATTGTAGATATATAGTCTGTTCTTCCCATAGTCCCAATGTTAAAGCCTTTTATTTTTGTAATTTTAGGTCTGTGGCTCCACTGTTCGTGTTTTATATTCTTCCAGGGGGGCCACCATATGTGGAATCGGATTAAAGCCGGACTCAACTGCTCTGCAGCACAGCCCTTGCCAGGCCCTACACCAACGTGCCACCGATCGCACTGCCCCGCTCCGTCATCCAGAGGAAAGACAGAGCGCACGCACAGGGATGTAAAATCTTATTTTTAGCCAATTTGGAAAGACTCTGCCTTTCAGGGCCATTACTCATAACTGCGACAACACAGGCTGGCGCCTCTTCGATCCAGAAATAAAAATGACCAGTTCTAGATCATTACAGGTCCCTGCATGATCCAACGCCGAGACGCTAAACTTTTAAAGAGGACTCTGGTCACCAATACCCACCGTGAGCATTGGGCCAAGGTTCCCCAGCCCTGGTGCTCGCCCTGGGGCAGGTGGAGCTGCTTCCCACTTTGGGAGACAGCAAAATTATTATTTCACCCACCTGCGGTTACTGCAGTGAAACACAGGCTGGCCAAATGCGCTCCCTTTGCATCTAAAACTGCCACCTGGAAGACTTCTTCATTCTGCTGGAAAGAGATATATATTTATATGTGTATTTGCATAAGAAGAATATCTTTTTATTGCACCAAAAAGGAAGCAGGTGGGTCCTACAGCCCCTGCTCTGAAGGAGGGTGTATTCTGATGGATATAATTTGTACCATGTAAGCGGCCTCGAGGACCTCTGCTCTGTGCAACGGGTGAAGGACAGCGTGAGCGTCTGCAGGCAGGCAAGGAGGAAGCAGAGAAAATATAAAATAATGTTACCATTGCCTATAACCTCATTAGTAAGTGAATCAGAGCCGTGATGTCTAGGAATAGTGTCAGGTTTAAAGCGTTTCGCCCAGCTCCATCTGTCTCAATAGCAGCTCTCCGCTCCGCTCGTTCGGGCTGACTGGCTCAGCAGGGGAAGAGAGCTGACTTACACAGCTGATGTGACCTATTTTGCACGTATTTCAAGATGAGATGAATTATGTTCCCTTCGTTGAGCACAGGGGGAGCCTGGATGAAAGCTTAGCCCAAATTGCTATTATTTGACTTGTTTTAGGTAGCCAGAACGTTCTGACACAGGGGAAGCGGTGCTCGCCCTCCCTTTGAAATCCCAGTTACTGCGGGGTTATATATCCTGCCATAAAGCCTTCTTATGGGGAGCATTTAGCCTTTGTAGCAGAACACAGGAGCCCGCTTTGCATTCTGTGCCAGACGCTGTATTTCTTTTTTTTTTTTACCCATCATAACCAAGGCAGCACTTGGATAAATATTCACAGCCGCCTTTGCTGCTCCACGGACTGCTCTGCTGCTGTAGGCTGAGCAGTAAGGCAGAGCTCATGCTTCATTTTCACCCATTTATACATTCCAGGGAGCTGACCTGTTTTTCTCATACCCGTCTTACTCATCAAGTTTGCGCTGTATTTGCTGAACCAAACTCCCCTCCTCTGCCCCTGTGCAATCAGGCACGCCGGAGCCCACCGGGATAACGCGAAAAACCCCAGTGCAACCCCCAGTTGGACTATTTTGCTGTCTCTCTGCAGGGCTATAACCGAACGCAGCAGTGCAATTGTGAAATGGGGCAGTGAGGATTGTCACCCCTGCCTGGTGCTTCCTTGATCTGTAATGCAAACTCGCATTTGACTCGGGATTGCCGTTGCATGCAGTGAATTACATTTATTTTTCACGTAGCCTTGCAGCTCGCACAGCAATGAGGGCTGCTGCTCCATCGTGAGCCCTGCGATGCAGTCGGAGGCGAGATGCTGGCCCGGGCATTGAGCATGGCCATAGACTGCAAGTCACTGCTGGCCATGGGCAGATACGATGTTTTAAGTAGCATTTTCATGGGCAACAAGAGGAGAAACTACTTTTGAAATGAAAACTTGACATAGAAGACAAGGTCAGGGATTTAAATCTACTCTGTGTACATCACTGTATGCAAGAGCAATGATTGTGCTGAATCACTGATGCTTAACTGGTGTAAAATGAGTGTATCTAAAAATCAGGATCAAGTTCTGGAGCTCTGCTGCCTACCAACGCTTTGAGCTAGAGGATACGGCCATAATCACAGGATTGAGGAGAGATTTGTGTATTTTCATAAATCCTCATTGCTGCCAGGTACGCAGCCCCATGAGGAAGGTGGAGGAAGTTGTTCTTACGGGATGTCACCAGGAACCTTCTTCAGCCCTTTGACAAGATGCTGTGTGGGACCAGGACTTCGCCCCTGTGTTTATCATTACTCCTTAGCTCATTCTTCAGCCAATTAGTTGTCCTCGTAATTGCATTTTTATGCAATCCATTTTGATTCATTTGTCAAACACAGCTTTGTGACATGCTGTGTCAAATGCTTTAGTAGGTTCTAGATGCTTTAAATATGCTCCCTTCCTGTCTTCCACTAATTTAGAATTTAATTAAAAAAGTAATTATTTTTGCTTGGCATGATTTATTCCTTACATACCCATGTAAGTGACATTATTTTTTTAATTAAATCCAACTTCAAGCCTTACATAACCCCGCACGTTTTCTCTGACAAAGCAGAGCATTTTAGTTTCTGCTGTGAGAATAAACACATTTTGTATCGTAAAAGATGCTCGATGATGTTTTTATTCTTGTGCTTTTGGGGTGCACCTCTATCACACAGCACCTTTCTGGAGCCAAAGAGCTACATGGCACATTATTATTGTATAATTTTAGATTTTTACTAAGTATGCCTCAAATACAGAGGTATATAGTGAGATCAGACTTTTTTTTTTTTGCCATGAGTGAATATCTGTTTGATTAAGTTACATACCATTTCTGCTGGTTTCATAAGTCTCTCCTCAGCAGAAAATCCTTTAATTCAGCCCACAGATTTGCCAGTTAATGGCATGTATATGTTTAAGTGTCAGGATCTGAGGAGCTGTCTAGTCCAGCGTTTACACGGTCTATATGGGCTGCAGTCCAGAAGAAGGATGGGCCCATTGGAAGACGGCTCATCCTGACACAGGGATCCGAGATGAATGGGATAAATGTATCTACAGATTCCTTCTTTCTCCGTTGGTCATGAGGTATCTTGAATTATTGGTGTCATCTAGACTCAACTCGTTGTTTTTAGATGCAGTGAGTTCTGCCTGAAATTGAAAATAAATTGAAAAATAAAGCTCATAATGCTAATAATCTGAATGCAATCCTAAAATATATCATTCCATTCAAAATGCTTGCAATAAATGTGATACACTTCAATTTATTTTGTCTTAAGTAAAATTACCACTATGAAAAAACTATATATTAGAATATGGAATCTATACTCTGGACACCAATTCTTCTATGTTTACTTCCAAACCCAAAGTATTTTAAAAATGTGATGTAATGTATAATTGACACATTAATAATTTGTGCCTTTGCTTCTATGAGTAAAGAGACATGAGAGTAAATGCTGAGGGTCTACTGAATATTAAGAATTTAGAATGATTACATTCTGCTAAAAAAGGTGGGTAGTAAAATAATGCAATTTCCATTGGTCTTAGATTTTATCAGAAACATTTAAAAACACAAAATGATTTTAAAATGACAAGTTTTTGAATTATTAAAATATGATGATGGGCCACGGTGACACAGACAGTGACCACAGCCCGGGTGGCATGAGCAAGGGCCACAAAGCAAACGTGAAAACCACACTCGGTGCCATCGATGTGCTCGTGTTGTTTGTCTGAGGGTGTTTGCTAAAAATGTAATAATTAAGAAGGTGAATGAGGCTGAGCTTGTTATGTCTGCATAACATGGCTATTTTTTCAAGGCTGAATTTCAACACCTTCTGTATGCCCTGAAATTAAAACACTAACAGCCTTTTGCTGCTAAAGAAATTATTTATGCAAAGCATCGCCAACTTCTGTAAAAATAATTCACAATAAATACCAACAGCAATTTTAAAAATCCCAAGAATAGAAAGAGCCATTTCATTCTTTTAGAACTCTCATATCTTCTTAATGCAGAAGAACAGGATCAGCATCTTGCAGCAATGGAAGGTCTGGTAAATTATTTCATACATAACAGTTCATATTTGCTTATAATTATAATTCACAGGAGCACATTCCTGCAATCAAGAGACTGGGATGCTCAGCATGAGAAAACATTTAGCACAGAGCATACTGCATGAGTAATTGCCTGTCAGGGCGGCTTATTAAAGAGAAACCACAATTTTACAAGACAATTCTTGTATCTGCCTGTCTAATCTAAAGACAGATAGCTATAAAAATAAAAAGAGCTCAAGAAAGAAAAATATTTCTCGCTCTGAGGTTAAATGAAAAGTTAAATTTTGGTAGCACTGAAAGAACTATCAAGCTGTGAGACAAGTGCTCGTACAAGCGCAAGCACAGACATTTTTCAATTAGAAGCTTAACCCTTGATATTTTAGGGTATTTTTTGGTATCTGCTGACGGATGCTGTGTTTTCCTGCGGGAATGTAATGGGAGATGCCGGAGCGCGCCCGGGGAGCTGCCTAGGGCGGCTCTTGCTTTGCGCTGGAATTGCTTGGAGACATTCGAAGACGAACACGGCTCTCAAGTCTCACAAAAAAACCCAATAATTTACCTTCTAAAAATGTTCCTCTGAATTCTTGAGTCTTGGGAAGGAATCGCAGGTCTTAGTGAGCCCCTTGGCCCCGGCCGAGGCGGCTCCGCTGGGAAAAGGGGAAGCTGAGGTGGAAGGACAGACTCGCTCCTATCCGTCTCTATGAGCCGGGACTTCCTCCTTGGTGCCCACGGGTCGTTCCTGGAAAGCAAGACTTTGGCTGGGGAGAACGGTCACTTTTCAAACTAACGGTATTTACTAAAAATCGCATTGATGCTTGGGATGTAGAGACCCAAAACCCGTTGACTCAAGCCCAGCCCACCAAAGCCAACGCTGGTCCTGCCGGTGAGCTTGGACCAAGGCCAGGGCAAAGAGGCAGCAATCGGGCCCCAAAATATCATGCTCTTCCTTAGTTTGTCCCTAAGCCTAAAACTCCCCAATTTCTGTGCCTGGATGCTCAGGCAGATTTGGAGCTTGGGGATTTTCCACTGCGAAACACACTGGTTTATTTAATAGATAGCACCTTGCCATAAGGATCCATCAGATGGAAACATCTTATAGTTGTTGCAGACAAGAGCTGCTCCTCTCCAAACAGTTCACTTGAGGATGTTTCACTTGACAAAAACCAAGAAATATTTTTAGTAATAATCCTAGAGAATTTAGAGCTAACAGTTCTCTCCAAAAATGTTGAAACCCCAGAAATATATCGCTTGGTTTGGAGAATTTATTAGCAGTTCGGAATACTATAAATCTGAGAGAGTTTCCAGAAAAAAAAGGTTGCAAACAAATTATTGGGACTTTCAGGAAATGCATTAAAAACAACAAAAGTAAAAAATTAAGCTGGCCAGTGAGCAAAGTGTCTAGACAAAGCTTCCATTATATGATTTAACAATCCCCTGCAAATGCTGCTTAAAAGTAAAATTGGATTCCTGCAGAGAATATTAATACTTTTACTGCAGTTTATGGCGGTATATATATATTATGGAGACAGACGTACTTATTCATATACAGTCAGATGAAGAACATTCAAAACGGGCTGGATAACACTGTATTTGACTCATCTAAGTGCAGTGTCTTTATGAACATAAAAAGTGCCATTTTTATTAGCATAACAGAAGAGAATTCTGAGGTGTTTTTCTCAGCTGGACAAAAGGGAGGAATTCTTCCTGAGAATGATGAGGACATGGAGAAATAGACTCATCCCTCTAGTTCCTTCCAGCAGCAGCAATGCACCATTTAGTGTGTGGTGGCCAAGTGCAGTGTAATCGGAAAATAACTCATGGTGCAGAAAGCCGAAACCTGAGACCCGGGCAAAACGGAGGAAGTTTCTCTCCTCGTTTTTCCAGGATCCCAGATTTGATCCGATTGGAAGAATAACACAGCTATTTGGAAGAATTGCATTGGACAAAAATGCAGGAAGGAATATTTATGCCTAATCAAATGTTAGAATTGTCCCCATGAGCCTGATCACCACCTATTTTCTAGATTTTCAGGTAACACTTAATGTTAATAGTCAAAAGGAGACCATATCAAAATCACTACAAGTTTTGGGTGGCAGGCAGACAAGAAACAATCAAAGCTACAATAGTGCCTCTAGGAACCGTTTGGGGTTTATTTTGACAGAAAAGCTGAGGAAGGAAAGCTGCATTTCTAAGCTAGCATTTATGCAAGATCAAATGCACGTGGTTGACTCCTTTGCTTGCAGGTGAATAAATAACAGTTCCATTTGGGAGAAGCTGCTGTCATCACCCGGGAGGCACAAGGCTCAACGGGAACACGTCTTTCCCATGCAGCTGGACCTGTCACAGCGTGGGACTGCCGCCCCGTCGGCTGGTTTGAGCACGGCAGAACTGCAGGGCTCTGCCCAAAAAGAGGAAAAGCAGCAAAATCTGTTGTGCTACAGTGCGTCTGCGAACGCTTTTAAAAGGGCTCTTCCAAAAATCAATCCCAGGCTGGTTCCTTATGCTACCTGCAGCCTCCTGAGCAGCCTCTGATCCCTTCCCGACTTGTCATCCCTGCACCGATTCAAACGGATATCAGATTTAGATAAAAAGTTACGAGGATGCTTTTTTTTCTGTAAAAATTAGCACATTTTTTATGCTTGCAGGCCCATTGCGTGAATCCTGTCCAGAAAGAAAACTTTGTTCCTGAAAAATCATTTTCATCACGAAGCTTCAAATGCTCCGTACTTCAATACCGAGCTCCTGAGTCCCGTGGTGATGGGTGATGCTGCATCAGGTTGGCTCCCTCTCACTCCTTAATGTCACCTCCTGCCACTCAGCACAAGACTAAAGAGACCCCTGAGTAGGGAGTTAGAAAGCCAAACCCTGCCCAACTCCCTTAGGAAAATCCCATAATCCAGAGTAACAGAAGCGCTCTGGAATTTTTGCCTTCTCAATGTCTTAGTTCCTGTCACATTTTAAAAAGTTGGCCTCAGTTTAGCTCTTTCTCAGGCGTAAAAGGGGCTGAGGACGCGTTTCTGTCTCACAAGAGAGTTAATATTTGCTCAGTGCTTTCAAAATGTTAAGTGCTAAGCTAAGCATTATTAACAGGACTAATGAGTGTTTTCTTCTTGAGCTTGTACTCCTCTACCTAATCATTATCTAGCTTATAATAAATACCAAATTCACCAGTATAACTATAGTCCCCCAAAATATCTTTCCCATTCTTTAAAAAAAAAAAATCACAATTTTTACTCTGAAACTTGAACAATTCAATCTGTCAGATTCTAAATCACAGGTCATTTGGACTATATAAACAACTGGTCTCTGGGAATGATTTCCTGTCAGCTCTTTTTACAGAACATTTCGTTTTGCCTTTTACCTTTGAGTTGCCAGAGACTATGTAAGAGGAGTTCAGTATTTCATTTAGAGTATAAATATTAAATACACGACAAACATGCCAGTAAAGTTTCAATAGTTTGGTTCCACTGCTATTAAGCAAGGGTTAAAGACCAGCTCTCCTTAGTTACTCGTGAAAAATTTGGTGTGATCGGAAGCTTGCACTGCTTTGCTCCCAGGGTTGCTAGGCATTTCAGTTGCAAATGCAAAATAAACCTTGGATGGGAGAAATCTGGGGCTGCAGGAAAGCTGAAAAACTGCAATTGGGGCTGCAGTTTCTTCTCCAGGAGCTGCCAGGGCTTCTATCCTGCAGGAAGGAGCCTTTCTCCTGCCACCGATGTGGCAAACGCTGTCCCAGCCGCTCTCCTTCCAAGCTGGTCCCAAGGGCTGGCGATAAACGGTGGCCCAGGCTCTTCTCTGCATTAGAAACACTCACGCTTATTGCAGCACTTTAAAGCTCATCTTAAAGTTCTCTGTTCTCGAGTACAAGATGAAATAGTAGGGTATAAGCTAAGCTACAGTCATCATTATCATATTCTTCCTAAAATGCATCACGTTGGAAACCCTTGTGTATTTGTAAAGAATAATTTTTTTGTGCTTTTACACATTTGCATTTAAGCAATACATTGAAAAATGCCTGTTTCAGAAAGACCATAACTTATAAAGCAATTATTTTCATTACATACAAACGAACTCTATTTTTGAGTCTAAAACCAGGTAGTTTAATCAAAAATACTACCTAATAAGTGTATTCCTTTATTTCTTTCCAGAGTTAAAAAAAAAGTATCCGTTATATTCCTAAGATGTCCCATCCATAATGGCAAAAAGAAAAATTCAAATGCAAGAAGGAAATAAATACCACTTAAAACACATCAGAATGGAGTGAAGAGTACTCTTTAATTCTGGAATAACTGGAATAATCTTTTAATAAGTGGAAGACAGTAAACCAGTAAGATATAATATATGTCACCTGAGCTATACAGCACTATGGAAATTCAAATACTTCAGCCAGCGATTGCAAGAGGGGCCATTCTGCATCCAACACATTGGTTATCCTAAATTTTTTCATAACCAGGGAACCTACCCCATCATCCTACTAGATGAATGTCATCCTACTAGAAGAAAAGCTTAATAAATTAATAGAATAAGTAAATAAATAAATGCCATCCTACGAGAAGAAAAACTTAAAAGACATCACTACGTAGTCAATAGGTAGCTGAAAGAAAATTCAGTCCCAGCTTCTTAATTCTCTCTGAAAAATGTCCACGTTCATCTGGATGAGATCCCCAAGGAAATCATACGTATCGGGTATATTAGGACTAAGGCTGAAAGACAGAGGGGTTTTTTTTTTCATAAAATTAATTGTGTCTGTGATCAAGAACAATAGACTCTAAAATACTTTTTAAAAAGTGTCTTTCATCAGGCAGAAAACACCTCTTCCTCTGTGCACACTCCGGGAGGGTGGACAGGCAACTATTCATCAGGGAAATGATGTAGAACAGAGAGGTCGCTCACCTCACATGAAAACCAGGTAGCAAAAATAGATGATAAGTGTCTGGAATGGAAGCAATAACATTTGCAGCAGAACACTCCTGCTGGAAACGGAAAAGCAAAACAGTTATTTATTACATGATTTTATGTATTCCACAGCAACTCCTGGGAGGAATATTACCGAGAGGAATTTGCACCGTACATGTACAATAACTACTTATATATTTTGACTGAAACTGTTGAATTTACTTACAAGGCTTGAAAATGAAAAAAAAAAATTACAAAAATGGTGATATTTATCTACAATGGAAAAAACATTCTTCTTGTGTAGTCATATGCAATAAGTACGAAATATAACTTACCGCATCTGTACATTTACAGAGTATCTTTTATTTATTGCAAATATATTTCATGCAGGGTAATAGTTCTGTTCTCATTTATCCTCCAAAGATACTTCCAATCTCCCTGAAAAGAATTCCCAATATCATTTGTGACAAATATTGCATTTGGATTTCTTGAAGCTAATTTTATGAAAAAGAATGTTTCTTTGTTCCAGAAGTGCCTCCTAAGTCAACATGCTGCATTAAAAAATAAGGTGAAAATCCCAAGAAATGACATAGTGATATGATAAAACTTTCAGATTTTATGAAAAGAATCATTTTTCAGTTCCCCTCTCATAAATGAAAAGATATATTCACAGTGTGATGAAACATATTATGTCTAAGTATGTAGAATATGTCAGCTAGAACATTTTACAGTTTAACAAAAAATATTTTTCACAAGGATACTTAATCTTATTTGTTTGCTAGAGAAAAATAGAAATCCTTTATTTTCTCAGTCTTACACCCTGTCTCATTACCAGTTTCTTTCCCTGGTTGTAAAATCTATCTGTAGAATATTTACACATTGTGAATTAGGAGCGATAGTTTTTACTGGCTATCAACATTTTAATGGCGTTAGTTCTGCTTGTTGCATATTTTCATTAAAATGAAAACGCTGACAGCAATATAAGGAAGAGGCCTTCGCTGAGAGCACTGGGGCTTTATGCTGGCCATGGGATTACTCGTGTTGATTCCCTTGCAGGATGACGGTCAGATGTGGCCCTTTCCTCTACTGCTATCTAAATGCTATTTTGCATATTTTGTAATACAGAGCAGGGGTTTAATGAGTAAGACAGAGCTGTAAATAAATCTTTGCTGCTCATTCTAGTGAATGTGACACTTCCTACCTTTGGGCTGGGTTTAATCTTAGATGTATAAAATTCCCAGTTAAGTGTGGCTATCCATGCCCATACACTCCAACTGAGTCTCCTGCATCTGCAGGAAGATTTTAATTTAACCCTTAGTTAACACTAGTTAACTAAATTTCAGATCTGAACCCCCTGGCCCAGAAAGGGGAGCACCCAGCACCAGCTCCCTTCATTAGCTAATTACAGCCATTCCTAGGTTTCAATTAGCATCAAAGTGGGTTGCTTTGTATTGCCTCTTCACACCTCCTACCTGCAAGGCTAGGAGAGCAGTCAAGGAAGCGATTCCCGCTTTTCAGCGGTCTAAGAGGAATCAGGATCCAGGTAATGGTTCATTACAGTAATAGCCTTAAAGACACTTAGACCTTCTAATGCCGGAGCTGCTCCAGTCTCTTCTCCACCTTGTTAGCACCACAAAAATATCTCATGGGTTGTACGGTCCTCCCAAGAGCATCCACTTCATCCTGCGGGTTGTGGCATGAGGTTTCTCCTCTGGTGGAGCAGTAATCCTAAAAAATAATCCATAATCAAACATCGTGTGTGCCTTTATTCTCCACAAGTTTCATCCTTTCGCTTTTCCACTGCGTTTCACACAGATTTTTCCTCTGTTAAAGTCAAAACTTTAATTTTATTTCTACATCATGGTCGCGGGTCGCAGGCTTTGCAGGAGCTCTGGGATTGAGACCTGAGGACCGGGATGGCCATTGCCCCTGTTATCGAATTCAACCACCTCCATCATCAGCCGCAGAGGTGACCTGGGTTTAAACTCGGGAGTTTTTAATTGTTGTGGAATTTGCTTGGAATTGGAGATGACCGAGCATTGCCTGCTATTCTTAAATATTAATGGAAAATTGTTTTAGGTGGGAAGGAAAAGAGGTGAGACTCATTGAAGGCCAGAGAGGAGGCCAAATGAGTAACCCGCTCATTTGTGTGGACAGAAAAGGTTTAAGGTGAGGGAAATAAGGACAGGTGGGCACTAGTTTGCAATAAAAGGAGAATAAGAGCTAAAAGGACCCAATAAATTGGTTAGTGTAAGGAAGGGGAGCCCAACAGGAGCGGTTTTGCCGGGTTCCTCCAAAGACCAAGTCGAGGTGCATGGGGACCCTCACCGCGAGGGGCAGCTCTTAGGTGACGCACTGGGAGCATCCGCGTGGGCTCACTGGGTCCTGGCGCGGTTCTTGGGGCGAAAAGAGCGAGAAAAGGGACAAAAGGCGGCGCGGGGGTCCCGGCGGCCGCGGGCCGGGCCGGGCGCTGGCTCCGCCCGCACCACATGACTCCGCCGCCGGGAGAAACTTTTCCCGTCCCGCCGCTGGAAAATGGCGGCCTGAGGAGCGGGGCTCCGGCATCCCCGCCCGCCGCGGCGCCCCGCCCGCCAGAGAGGTGTCTGTGGTTGGCGTCGGCGAGAGCCGTGCATTGGCGGGCGGGCGGGCACCTGCCTGCAGGCGCTGCCTGCGGCTCCTCCAGCAGCATGAAAAATTAATAGGAATATTTGAACATTCCTTTATCAACAGCTGGGGTTCACAAGCACCACCCCGGCGTCAAAAATGCTGCAGTTTTGCACACTACGACCTGCACAGCGGCAGCAAAGCTGTGCACGGATTCCTTATATATGCGCTGCAATATGCGGCCCTGCATCCCACGAGCACAACTTGGGTGATGAAACTTGATAAATTAGACTTGGAGAGGGGTAAATAACCCGTTTGCAAGAGCCAGATGCACAAAATAACCCATCTGCAGAGGTCGGTGCTGCGTCCCATAGGTAACATTTAACTCTTCAGTGCAATGATGAGGTCTGCGTGGCTCCAGGAAGCCCATCTGAGTGTGCAGGAGGCTGCAAGAAGAGGGAAATGGGAATATTTTTTATATTTTTGGGTCTTGCATTTTTTCTGGCCCCTTGTATGAGCTGCACAACTGAGGCCCTACTCATATTATTACTACAGAGAGACCTGTAATAATGACATGGGAAGTTATTCCCATTCCCAACGGGGAAATTGGGACCAGTGACATCTCGAGCCAAGTGACCCTTTCTTCACCGAGTTACGTGATACCAAACTTTCAATATTGAGGCTGCAATTGAGCATGGGGTATCTGCTTAATTCTGTCATTGTTTGGAAATCTTTGGAAAAAAAAAGAAAAAACGGTGCAGCTATTTCTGAGCCAAGGTCAAGGCAAAATAGGTTTTTTGACCACGTTAAAAATATCTCAGCTGTTTCATTAAGGAACTCTAACACGTGCATAATGTGGGGCAAGGAGCATTTCACCAGGATGGTGGTTTGGGCCAGAACACACTTATATTGGGACAACCAGGCTCCTTTATTGCCGTTTTCAGCCCATTCTGCTCTGGTTTGTGCCTTTAAAGGGAGCAGCTCCCAGTGCCAGGTGAGACATGTGACGCCAATAAAGAAATCAAAGGTAGTTAGGAGGGAAGGGTCATTAACGAGGCAGATACGGTGCGAGCAAATAAAAGCCTTGCAGGAAGGGGAGCTGCTTTGGCCACTGTAGCTTGATGGAGCAGCGGTGTGGAAGTAGGAGCTGCTTCCCTTGGGAAGGGGATGCAGGAGGTGAGCTTGGAGCATCTAAAGGAGGTGAGCTGAAAGCATCTTATTAGTGTTTGGATATTTCCTTTTAGCTTCAAAGCTGGAGAAATTGGGGTCTGTGTGCACCTTATGGGTCTTTGCCTTGAGTGGGGCAGCTGTCTTGCTACATAAGGTTGAATAAATGGGATTATTGGCTCATTTAGGTTACCTCTCCACTGCTGGTGCTGAGTGGTAATAAAACGCGATGTCCCCTGCTGTGGAGCGAGCTCCAAAACTAGGGAGGCGTTTGGAGGCCTTTGGCAGCAGTGCAGCACTGCAGTCTGCGTCCTGCAAATGAGATGCAGGAGGGACACGTGGGATGCGGATGGGACACGATGCTCCGGGATGCAGCAATGTGGGGAGAGGAGCAAGGGGAGCATCTTCCCCATGTACCTCAACTGAACCAAAGGAGCAGTAATCCATCAAACTCTCCTCTCTGCCTTGCGTTTGAGCAGAGCGATGCTCTCATCAGCTTGGTCAGCAGATGACAGATAAAGTTCTGGCATCCGCCCCAGAAACTCCTGCACTGGGACGAGCTGCATTCGGCCGCTTCAGTCTTGGGCTAAATGAGGACAGAAATGGGAGTCTTAAGTTACAGGCTAAGCATAATGTTTCCTCATGGTTGCAGGGGGAAATATCCTCCTTTTGTGCAGCAGGAGGGGAGAAAAAGCTGGGTAGCTGCTTGCAGTAGAAGAAGACTTTATGTGTGGCTATGGAGGACCTGCTTGTGCTCTAATTAATTTGTATTTGTCCTAGGTGAGCAAAAAGTCCTCAAGCACTTGCTGATCCCTATTGCTGCAGGCATCCTGTGCAAGGATAGGCTAAAATCTCTGCTCAGAGTGGGAAGAGTTTAAGGATGAGGCAGTTTCCTTGGTTCTGCCTCGGTGTTAGTCGCCTCTGCTTGTCCCTGAGCTCTTGCTGTGATCCGGGTGGATTTAGAGCCTCGGTGCTCCCAAGTTTGGTGCATAATGTGTTGATGCAGCGTGGAAGGAGGGCACTTGTGCTGCCCTCGCCTGTTCTGGAGCTTCCCCTGCATCAGGAGCCCTTGGTGTGAAGCTGGGCTGGCAGATGCAGAATACTGCACTTTTGCAGAGCTAATACAGGTACCTGGGGCTCCCCTTGATGCACATGATTGGGATTTCATCAGAAAGGTGATTATTGCTGTGGGTTGGCACCCTGAACTTCTGAGCTCCATAATGCACGATACTGTGCTGATATTCAGGTTCCTGATTAATTGGTATCCACATCACAATTGTTTCAGATGCAAAAGCAAAATGAAGAGCACATGAGTGTGCTATTTAAGAATATACCTTTGACTACCCTAAACCAGAAAGCCTGGGGATGTATTAGCTCTTACTTGGAGTTTCACATCTTCAGTCCCAGGTTTTTAATCATCCTGAGTGCACGATGTGACATTGAATGTCAGCGTCTATTTTTTTTATATATTCATTTATCATCGAGCGGTGCAGGTTTAACCATTGCAGCAGGGCTGTGTATTCTGTCCAGGAAGCTCTGGAAAATGTTTAGTCACGAGCAAACACGCTATCTACAAAGCGCTCCAACATAAATCGAGTCGTGGGTGGTGTCCTGATGGCAGATACTGCAGGGAGCTGCTCTGCCCAGCCTGCTGCATGCAGCCGAGCTGCATGGATACAGCCGGGAAAGTCAATCGCTCCTGCGCACGCGACAGCCCGATGGGAAAGCAAAGTCTGCAAGATCCCCCTCTGCCCTTGACTCAATGCCCTGTTAAGATTAAATGAAGATTGATCAAGATTTAGAAGTCCTCTTTGATCGCAGAGCGTTTTCCCTCCTACAGCAGGGTGAGATGTGCCAGAATGCACAACCACATAAATAGTGATCATCTTTATTGCAGCAGCAGATTGGTGCAGCGTTTGGGATGCTGCATGTTGCTGGGTGCAGTCTTGGCGTGTTGCATGGGGCTGAGCATTGGAGCTCGTCTCATGGTGTTGCTGCTTCTGCTCTCATCCGCTGCAGATTAACCCCGTGCTTTTGGTTTTTTTGGCCTTCAAATGATGAGAAATATGCAAGTAACTCAGTGTTTCCAGAAGCTTGGGAAAGATGAGTAAAGTGGCAGTGAAATATGTGACACCTGGGGTGTCTCTTTGCTGCTCATCTCTGGCTCCTTTCAGGTGAGGAAATGAGGCTTTTCCACACCAGGAATGTCCTGCACCTGTGGAGTAGGTGGCAATATCTCCTTGTGCCCTGGGTCTGTGTGTAGTTTCTCTCCCCAACAAGAAATACGGGTCCTGAGCATTGGGGATGCGCAGGTGTAAGCGGCCAAGAAGAGCTAATAACCAAATGGGAGAGCAGGGAAAATGGGAAGGGAAGGATCAGCAGTGCCAGGACTCTTTTGGGAACGTGGATAATCAGCATATCTGAAAACTTAACCTAAAAGCTTTCAAGGGTGGTACCAAAGAGCAATAATAAATTTAGATTGACCCTGATGCACACTTGGCATCTGGTGATGGCGCATTGAAGTATGTGGATAAAAAATTAACTTGTTTCAAAACTCCCTCTGCAGCTGGTGGCTCCCAAGCTGCCTTTGCTGCTGGGCTCTTGCCGATGTATTGCTCCCTGCTCTGGTAGGTGTTCGCATTAGCCCCAGCAATGTCTGCAGTACCGGTAACCTTGAGCCTTTGACCTGCTGAATCTCTCCCATGAAAGCAGTGGGCTGAATTCACCCTGAATTGAGGTCTCTGTGGCTTCATTAGCCTTCTAATGGCTTAATTGAGTAGTTTTCCTCTCAAATATTCTATCAAACTAGTAGAAGGCAGGAGTAAAGCATAGCTTTGCTGGTCCGGAGCTCTTGTGAAGCAGTATAGCTTTACTGGAGTTGCTGCTGGGTCTTTGGATCAGCTGTGTGTTTTGGGGACCAAAGCAGACCCATCAGATGTTTGTGCAACGTGTGTGCATTTTTGGGGGGTGTGCTAATAGTTGTGCTTGCAGTTGTACCCAAATCCATCCTTTGGTTTGGTTAAACCGTGTGGATTCTCTGCATCTCCAGTCCTTCCCAAACAGAGCAATCTCCTTCTCTCCGCATCCTTTTCCCTTTGCTTGCCCGGGCAGGCAGTGCTCACCTACAAGTTGCAGCATCCCCCCGAACTGAGCTCAGCTGAGATCAGTGCGTTTGAGAGATTTACGCCCATGTCTGATTTGCTTTGATTTGTTTTTCCTTTTGCAAGAGCAGCCCCAGCAGGTGAGGGAAGCCCAGCGAGCAGCCGAGCGGCTCAGCCCCTGCCTCTGGAGCGAGGCTGTGCCGAGCTCTCCCCTTCCCGACGCTCCTATAGGATCAGGGTTCTTGCAGTGTCAGGGATTTGAGACTTTTTAGCTCCCTCCTCCCCCCCGCTTCTCTCCTTGCTCGTCTGCACAGCTCCGGGCTCCCCCGGCATCGCTGGATGCGAGGACCCGTCTGGCACTACTTATGCCAGCTCCTGCCTCCGGCGCGGGAGAAGCAGCCGGCAACTTTTGCAGCTCCAATTTGCTCTCCATCCTCACGGAGACAGAGCCCTGCGGAGCCCCTTGGGGTAAGGGGGACTCGGGCAGGAGGGAGGGTTCCCCAACCCGGGTCAATGCAGGCTCTCCTGCCCCTGCGTGCTTGCACCACGGGGGTATTTTAGGGAGGCTGCAGTTGTCCCTCCTGCATGAACAGGGGGTGCCAATATAATGCAATTAAAGTCCCACTTCTAGTGGGTGCTGGATCCTTGAACTTCACCCCAGTTCATTTTCTTTTTTATCCTTCCTGGGACCAATATGAGGGAGGCTGAGTCAGAACTGAGTGGTTTTATTTTTTTTTAACTGTTTTTTCCTTTTTTTAATTTTATTTTTTTAAATATGAAATTACTTGCCTGGAGCTCAGGTTTTTGCATCGCCTCTGCTGACAGATTTTATTTTATTTTATTTTGCAAGCAGGTGGTGGGGTTGCAGCGCGCGGGCTGGTGCAGCTGTGCTGCAGTCGGAGCCCTGCGCTCGCTGCAGAGCCTTGCGGGAGGCAGCGGGATGCGCCCACCTGCCCTGCGGAGCTCCGGGAGGGAAACTTCCTGCATCCCCTCCTGTCCCCCCGGCACCGCTCGAGTCCTCTCCCTGCTGTCACCCCTCCAGAAATCAGGGGATGCAGCGGGATGCAGGAGGATGGAGGAGCAATCGGGCTCTGCAGCTTTAAGAGTGCAGCAGTGCCAGCGCTTTTCTCCTTCAAGTGATCTGCAAAGCAGCAGCAGGAGCCAGGGATTCCCCTCTCCTTGCTGCTCCGGAGCTGGGATCAGGGCTTTTGCAGCACATCTGGCTTGATTATTTTACCTAATGCTTGAAAAACTGATGTAAAATCATCTTTGCGAATTGCAAACTCATCTTGTGCTGCAGCTTCAGCACCCTTTTCCCAAGGGAAAGTGTCCTTGTGTGCTCGGAGCTGCTCAACTGAGCTTAAAAGGAGCTTTTTTTCCATAAATTCAAGAAAAGGGGTCTCATGACCTGCAAGTACTGGTGCCTTCCTGCAGCCTCCAAAAGTTGAATTAATCTTGGGCAAATGTTACTGCAGCCTTTTCTGCAGGAGCATAGCGTGTGTTTGCTGGAGATGTGCCATGTGGATGCAATTTGTTAATGGGATGAGGACTAAATAATATCAGAGCGACTTTCTAAACTCAAATGTTTGCTGACAATTTGCATTTTCCTAGCATAAAAATACCTACATTAATCGCAGCCTCTTTCCAATTCCGCAGGGCGGTAGCTGTATGAATGAATGGGGCAAGGGGGAAAATGCAGGTTGAGCAATTGCTGGCTCTGTTGAAATATCAGTGAGTCGGTCGTGCCGAAATCCCTATGGATATGGATTTCACCTCATCCATATGGGGGAGGAAGGCTGCTCAGCACTTGGTTCTGCACACACCAAGTTAGACCCTTGCTGCAGAGTTGCTGGGTGACATTAGCAATGTCTGAAATGACCAAATATTTGTTTTCCTCCTGTAGAGATGCTGCTTGACAGCAGCGAGGATGCTCTTGTCCCCACTGAGGCCAGGGAGATTACTCGTGCCTGTAGTTTTATCAGAGGGGTTTGTGTGTGTTTATCTTGATTGGATCTGTAATAATTGCGGTGTCTTTTTTATCCCATCCTTGTCCAAGGACTAGGAAAAGTCAATGGGATCGGTGGGAAAGGTGTCATCCTTCTTGCAGAGGAGGGAAGCTGGGACCCGAGCCTGATCTCTCAAGGTCACACCGCACAGGCAATGGTGCAGGCAAGTCCCAAATGCAAAATACTCCTTTGTTTGCAAGTTTTACTGAATTTTCTTTTATCAGGGAAGCTCTGGGGCTTTAAGGGAAGTCCTAGATGACACATAAGGACCAAACCTGAAACTTTGCCATGTAAATCAAAACTGAAAACCTCAGAGGGTTGGGATGCAGTGACTCTTTGCAGCCAGTTGTTACTTGTTTTCCTTCCATCATATATTAATGAGTGATGAGACTTAATTTCATTTATAAAATACTTTAACATTTAAGTTTGGGGCATTTATGAGGAACCTCTCTAACTGATAGAGTGGAAACAAAATAGAGGTAACTGAACTAATAATGTGATTGCCACAAATCACCAGGGAACCAAAAGGAGTTCCCTGGCAGCCTGGACAAGACAATTCAGTGCTTAACACAGGAAAAATAGGAAGGATTATAGGGGACAGAAGACAAATCCAGGTATTCCTATTTCCAAATAGGAATTCCTGGATGGAAGTGTCACTGCACAGCATCTCATTCAGATGAAGTATTGTGTATTACACAGCAGCGTAAGCAAGTTAAGGGCAGTACTAAAAGCTAAGTAATGTGGAGAAAAACACCGTTTGCTGTCACTTGGAAACCTAGACTGTATGCAGACTATTCCAGCCTATTTCCTCCTTTAATACTAGTTTGATCTCCGGAGAAGTGGGTGCTGTTTTGTCCTGGCTGCCACACTGATTCCAGGGCGAGTTTTAGCTCTCTGGGTGCCTGTGGTATCTGGCCCTGGTTTAGTCTTCCTGTGAAAATGAGGAGTTTTGGGAAAATTGGGAAATAAGGAGGGTGTAGGAGCTGCTGCTGGCATGTGCACATCAGACAGATGCTGTTGGGTGCAGCCAGCACTGTGAGCAGATCCTGGGACACTGATTATCCATGGATAAGGACGGGGACCTGCAGGGATTTGCTGGTGGCTGCTCCCTTGCCGTCACCCATCTCCAGTGGCCGGTACAGAAATGGTTAAGAAAGAGCGGGTCAAGTGACAGCAGCTGCCTTATTTTTGGAGGAGGAGGTCATGGCTTTTGTTCCTGGTGCCCCACTGCAGAAGGCACCTCCCTGCAATACTCGGATGTGTCTGTGTTGGTTTTAACCCTTGTCCTTGCTGCTGCAGGCGCAGCCGTGGCGCAGCATCGGGCTGCGTGCGCGATGGGTGATTCCAAGTTGGTGCTGCTTCCCAACCTCCCCAGTTAGGGAATCACTTATCCCTGGGTGCCTCTTTGCCCTGCTGTGAGTTGCTTCCCTAGAGAAGTGCCTTTTTGGTGGAGAAATAGGTGGGAAATATGTGGAAGGGTCTCTTGTGCCAAGGGGAATTTAATAATTGCTGCTGGAGCCCAAATTGTTGGGCTATTGGCACTATCATCTCCTGCAGAGGACTGGGAAGTCCCACTTGCCCTTCCTGGTGGTTGTATCTAGCTTCTAGTACTGCCCGTTTCCCACCAAACCTGGAATATCTGGAACGGGATGAGGGAAGGAGGTGGTTGCAGCCTCCCCATATTCCTACACTTGGCCCTTGCACTGCAGAGCCCGGTGTGATGGGGCTGCAGTGGCTGGGGGAACCGCTCTCATTGCGTTTAGTTGTGCAACGTGATGCACCAATGTATTAAAAACCTTCACCCGCTGCTGTAAATTGCTTTCTGCCCATCCCCATCTGACAAGTGAATGCAAGAATCCCCATGTGCCAAGAATCTTAATTTTTTTCCCCTCTATTTCTATGCCTGGACATAAATGTCCTTATGACATGTATATTTTCCTGACTCAACCCTCAGAATATCTAATTGTGCCGGGAGCGCCGGGCTGCGGCGGCTCCCGATCTTGTGCCTTTCTGCTGCTTCAGACAAGTGGCCTTGGAGAAGGGAGAGTCCCCTCTGCTGAGTGAGCAAGAGCTGAAATTTGGCAAACTTCACCCATTTACATTATTGTTCTGCAGCAACTGCGTAAATGTGAGTGAAGGGAGGGCAAGGCTTAACTCATTTAAGAACTTCATTGCGGTGCAGAAGGTCCTCTGCTCTTGGCTGTCTCTCTCCTCTTAATTTTATGTGGCACGAGATGTCCCTTATTTGAGTTTTCACAGGTTTCAACCCAACTTTGTTATTAAATCAAGTTGCTGTTGCAGGAGACTCATGGAGTAAATCCAGAGAACTGGGGAAGGAGCCTTGGAGCAGGTGTTGACCTTGATTATTAGTGAGAAGTTTTAGGTTTAAAATATCAGTGGATTGTAACTGAACATCAGTTGTAAATTGTTTGCCCATCTTTTTACTCTGAAGGAGCAGAGTTGATTTAATGACTTGATTAGGAAAAATTAAGTAGAGACATTCTCAGCCTTGAAGGTCACTGTCAGATGGGAGAAAATAGAGAAAATAGCGGGTTGTGTTCACCCCTAATGTGTTTCTTTAGCTCCTGTTTTGCTGCCAGGCTCCCTATACCTCCTTTTTCCTAGGAGATACCCAAGGATACACATATAGTGAAGAACATGCTTTAAATTTAGCTTAAACTGCTGCAGTTAATGCAGCAGCACTGTTTGTGCAGGACATGCAGTGTTAGCCCGTGTCCCTTGTGCAGTTTGTGGAGGTGCTTGAGAGCATCTGAATTGTCCTGAGGGAAGAGTGGCCAGAAGCAAAAGGCTTTTAAATAGAAGGACAGCAGGAAAGTGGTCTCTGAGGCCTCCCTGAATTAACAGAGGTTTTGAGCAAGAATGAGTTAGAGAACTGGGTTGCAGCTCTGAGTAGAGCTGAATGCGAGGGAGATATTGCTCCCTCTGAGCCCTCGCCTGCAGAGCTGATGGAATCAGCTTGTCCTCAGCGCAGCAGCAACGTGCAGAAGCTGCAGCAGTTGGGTTGTGCATGCAGCAAACTGCAGCGTCCCCGCGTGCACCCGGCGCTGGTGCAGACCAGTCCTCGCTGCAGGCTCCGTCCTGGGGACGGGCTAGGTCATTCGGTCTCCGATTTCCCGGCATCAGCTCGCGTGCCCTGCGCGCGGCCGGGGGAAAGGTGAGGAGGAGGGAATGGCGTGCGCCCTGCTGGCGAGTCACCCTCTCTTTGATGCACTGCAGCAAAAACCCTCGCTGAAACCTCCGCTGCCAAAAGGACACTGCGGGCAGGGGAGGGGGGGCTGGAAGATGCCGCTGCCAGCGCGGTGGCGGCCAAGCCCTGTCCTCTGCTCCCCTCCCCAAGTCACTTAGTGCTGGAGTTGGCCAAGGCCCTTGCGCGAGCGCCGTGTCCGTGCCCTGGATGTCCTTCAGCTGCAGCGAGGGCTGCGGGGGCTGCTCCCGGGGGCTTTCTTGGAGCGCTCCAGGGAATGCGTGCGGGGATGCGGCTGCTGTGGGCGCACTGGGCTTGGGGGACAAACCAGCGCTGCAGCATCCGCTCTGCGACGGCCCGAGCTGAGATGTTGCATTTTGGGGACTAAAGTGACTGATGTAGCACAGGGTTGGTGGAAAGGGGCTGCAGCCCAAAGGGGCTGATGCAGTGCAGGGGATTCCTGCATTCAAGTCACTGCAGCGTGCACAAGTACCTGGGACAAGCAGCAGGAAAGGCAGTGCATGCACACGGGGATTAGAGCACTTCAAATGGTAATAACATTTTTTTCCTTTAAAAAAACATGCTGCAACTACAGGGAAAGGCAGAAACTTGCAGGCTGCAGGGGCAGCACTTTTGTGCTCTCTGTCCAAGGAGAATTGCACCCAAAGCAGCAGCGCAAGAGCAATGCGGGAGGTGCAGGGCTGTGGACTCCAAGTGCCTTTAACAGGGACATATTGCTGCAGCTGGACCTGTTGCCACCACAACCTGCTATAACTGAGCAGGATTTGTCATTCCTGCTTTGGAAGGAGTTGCAAGAGGGAATGTTAAGGCCTTTTTCCCTTGATTGTCTCTAAATTAACCCGTTAGTCTAGCACCTTATCTGGAGTTGTAATATTGAGGTAAGAACAGAGGACTTGGTTGCCTTAGATGTGATTTCCCACAGTGCTGGTGAGCTGGTAACTCATGGGAGAAGTGCAGTTTGCAGGAAACCTTATGTCTGGGGGGGAAAAAATGCTTGTAGTAGTGAATTGCTCCCAATTTGACTATTCCTATGCAGCACACGAGCTGAACGCACCACGTGATGGATGTTTCTGTTGGAAGCATCATTCATGGTATTGATATTTAGCCGACGTTTATTTTCAAGCTTTCTATTTTAAGAAAATGAGCGACTTGCACGTGATGAGCGTTTCGGGGAATGAAACTCTTAGCGTGGATCCAGGTTACGGGCAGTGTCGGTGTGTCCTGTCCTATCAACAACTCTATAAACAGCTTCTTGAACCGTGAGCCTTGGGCTGGTGTCCGTGTGATTTGAAGCTGGGCTCTCCCTGTGTTCCTCTGCTCCGAGTTTAGGAAAAAGCTCCCTGCTTCCCGGCAGGTGTCACCGGAGCCGGGACACAGGCTGCTCCGCTCCCAGCAGAGGGAAGCAGCGGCTCGCGGAGCTGCAGCGATGCTGGAAAAGGAGCCTCTCCGAGGCCAAGCAGCGTTTCTCTTGCTGCCAAAGCCTCCTGACAGTAGGGATTTGCTACCTGCAACTGCTCCTGCTAATCCTAGCAGCGAGCTCTATCCTTTACCCCGGTACTATTCTTAGTTCTGCCCCTACTAGATGCTTGGCAGAGCAAGTGCTCGTGCTGCATCTGTGCCCCTGCAGAGATTAGGTGAAAGAATTAGAGTTTGAAGCATCTTTACGCTTTTCTAAAAGGTAAAATCATGCAGGAGACTGAGGGATACCCTGTTTCTATCCCTCTGAGGGAGGTAAGTGGGATATTGCTGCATCTGGTGCAGGAAGAGCTGATGGATGAACTGAGTGACCTGCACTTAACCCTAACCCTATCCCAGGCAGTGGATTGGGTGACTTAAGCTCCTTGTGACTCTGCTTTTAGTGCAAAAATGCCTCTTTTGTTGTCTTGCCTGTCAGTTTTTGTTGGAACTGGGTCTCCAGGTTGCTACTGCCCTTGGTCACCTAATGCACCAAGTCCCTGCACTGGAGCAGCCCCTTCTTAGGGATGTGACTGCCTTGTCTGCTGTAACTTGCTTTCCCTGGCACCATAGGAGCAGGTTTTGCACCCCAGAACAAAGTAGAACGTGTTAAAGTGTCTCAAATCCAGGTCTCGTTCTGGCTGGGAACTCCAGTGCATCCCTGTCCACTGCAAATCCTTTCTAAGATGGGAATTGCAGCCTGTGCCAGGGTGTCCCCATACCTGGCAGCACCACCAGCCACCATCTGTGCGGGATAGAGATCCAGTGTGCTGCTTCATCCAGCTCCCTGCAGATTAGGAGGAGGGAAAAGCACCCTAGGAAGAGAAATCCCCATCCTGCAACTGCTGCTTGTCCGAGCACGTCCGTGGATCCTATCGAAATGACTAGGACTCTTCAGCTTGAGCATTTGGGTGTTTTATCTGTTACTGAAACACACTCAGCTGCCTGGGACTTAGTTCCTTGCTCTGTGCCTCTGTTTTCTGTAGAGGGTTGCAGGGTGCTCTGAGGCCTAATTACCTAGAAAGGGGGTGGGAGGGATTATTTCAGGAGCTTTGGAGACCAGGAGCTCCAGAGAAACTCTCCTGGTGACGTTTAAACAGGTTTGTGGCTATGAAATGAGGTAGTGAGAGCAGCTGGAGGAGGAGGCTGATTCACTTCTGTTTTGCAGAGATGGTTGGGGTATCAGAGCCCTGCCCAGGAGGTGGCTTTTCCCAAGGGATTTTTCAAGATATTCCTACCCTCCAATGATTCTCCCTATGGAATACTTTCTGAGGGAAGAGGAGTGAGGTCTTAGTGACTTGTGATGACATTTATTTGCTCAACAGGATTCACAAATCTCTTCCATAGCTGCACTGCTTGGGATGGGTTTGGGAGGTGGCTGGAGCCCCAATGGAGGAGCTGAGAAGCTGCTATTTCCTTGCACTTAATTTGATAATTCCCTTTCACCCTGGCAGGAGAAGCTGTTCCTGATGTGTCGTCATGTCCTGGCTGCGGAACCAAGGAGATCAAGACGATGCTCGATGAGGACAGGTAATTTCCCTGTTCGTGTGTGTGTGTCACTTCACTTTGGTACTGAAGCCTGCAAATGCCTGGTGTGCAAAAGGAGCTGTTAACTCCTGTATGTTGCTATGATTAAGCATAACTGCCAAGGTAAAATGTGAGTTAAAGCACATCCAGGTTAGAGTTCCCTGGACGTGAGGACAGACGGGGTCTGATGAGGTAATTTGAGCACCAGGCTGTGATAAGACACGCAGTTAATGTCATAGCTCACTGCTCCGAACCAGAATGCCTGCAAGGTGCCTCACCTTGGCTTGGAAATGAAATAATCCCCCATTAGTCTGGGTGCTGAGGCTCCAGCCCTAACGCTCTGCTGCTGTTGGAGTGTTTGAGCTCGGTTTAAGCTAGATGTGTGCAGCCACCGGCGCTTCTCCCTCTGCACAGAGCAGCAATATCCAACACTTCTCCCGTCAGAAACCACCTACCCTGTAACCAGGGCATGTCTGGAGGCAGCTCAGGGGCACTGAGACCAGTTCCTGCTTCCCGACGTGTTGGCAGAACCCTAAACCCTCACAATGGATTAGGCTGAGCTCAAACTGCAGTGCGAGCAGCTCTGTGCCCAGCAGTGAGCAGGGCTGCTGTTTCCAGCTGTTAAATCTGCTTTGGCTGCATCAAACTGATGCTCCCTTGCACTTGCAGCATCTCAAGCGTTTGGCTCCAAACCTGGGGTTTAAAGGCAGCTTCCAGGCTTGCCCCGACCTGCGGGGATACCACGAAGCCAACCTGGAGAAACCCACGTGCGGAGCAGCTCCAGGAGGGAGGTTTGTGCAGCCACGGATGCACCTGGGAGCTCCTGACGTGCTGCAACCTGCGGAGTGTCCCAGGGTTTCAAGCGCTGAAAAGTGTTTCCAATGACACCTGCATGGAAAAATGGGAATTCATCCAGGCTGTCCCTGTGTAACCTGGTTCCTTCAGGCCTTTTTGCAGCTATTCCCCTTTGTGCCATGTTGGGGGACACCTTCCTTTTTCTGCTTTTTTGCTGCCCTTCACAGGGCATATGCTAGGAAGAGATCTGCATCATTTAGGGAGAAAAAGGAGGCAGTTTTGGGGAAGAAATCAGCCTCCACGTGAGCAGGTAGTGGATACAGGGTCTGCACAGGCAGTGGCTCCGTTTCTCCTCTTCTGTAACAGTCTCTTTGTGCCCAAGGACCTCTTTGATCTGCATGTCCATTTTGCTATCCCAAATGCTGGATATCAAAATGCTTATAGTAACTTTTGCCTGTGCGCTGTCTGTTGACCTGTGCTGACATGAATGTGTGTGTTAGAAATGGGAAAAGGAGCAATTTATTGCTATTTCCAATCAAAATTGCATCTAGGTTAAGCAGTGGAATCTCCTGTACAGAAGTTGGCCTCATTTTTGTGTGCATTAGTAATTTTGGAGGGTCCCCATTCTTTGCTGTTAAAGATGTTGTAGTGTTGGGTGGTCTATATGGATGTCTGTTATATTTAAAAATTGCAAATTTATTTTTCATGTTTTTTTTTTGTCGCATTATAATTGATGTATGTAGCGGATCGAACTTTCTCCTTGCCTAAATAGGTAATAGCAAAGTCACCCAATCCTGCAGCAGGGATGCCCTGAGTTTGTACAGCACAGAAAGCAGAATCTGGCTTCAGCCTTATTAATAATGAGAAAAATAAATGTGAATCTTTACTGATAGGAAGGAGGGGAAAAATATCAGTGTGAGTGGAGAGGCGGTGGCTGCAGCCCTGTCTCCGAGGGGCTCGTTGCTAATTACCTGCGTGCAGGTGCGAGCTGCTTGGGGATGAGGTGCCTCCCTGCGCACAGCACAACCGGGTGCATCGCATCCCTGTGCCGGGCAGGATCCTGGAGGAACTTCCTTGCTGCGGGGCTGCTTTTTGGCACAACGGAGGAAATCCAAGCGCGGAGCGAACGTGCCCAAGTGCAGTTAATGATGCTGCACGTGAAGGAACCGGGTCCTGTCCTGTAACGTGACCCGCGTGCGCTGCCGCTGCGCGGGGACACCGCGCCGGGGGCCGGTCTCCCTGCCGCGTGCAGCTGGGCAGGCTCAGGAAGAGGCTTTTTGGGACGTGTCTGGGCTTGTTCGGGCCTGAGCCGCCTTTGTGTGCGCGGCCGCGGGGACGGCGGCGGCTCGGAGCTGGCGGCCGAGCGCTCGCGGCCGAGCGCCCGGTGACCTGCAGCGTCCTCGGCCCGTGTCACCGGCACAGGTAAGCGGAGCCGGCGCTGCCCGAGGGGCTGCGGAGCCTGTCCCCGTGAGCTGGTGGCTTCATGGGGGTCCTGGGGCGCCTGTGCTGGGGTGAAGGGGGCTCCTCTTCCTTCCCGGTGCTATTCCACAAGGCTGCGGTTGGAGCGGGGCTGTGGGAATCCCCAGCTCCAAGGGGTGGCATTGGGACCCGCATTGGGTTGTGCTGCCCAGGGCACTGCAGGGGAGCAGAGGATGCCCCCAGCCCGGCCAGGGCAATGGGACCTGCTGAGTTAGCTGCTCCTGGCACCCTTTTTCCTTCCCTGTCGCCCTGGGTGCTTGTGCTGCATTTCCTGGGAGGGGGAAAGGACACGTCTGCTCTGATCTTTGCTCTCTGCAAGCAGCCACCCACCTCCCGGCCGTGCTCAGCACTCCTTATCCTCCCCGGCCTATTTCCAGGGCTGTTATCTGGCTCAGCAGGCGGCCTCCGCCTTCATTTCAGGGCAGAAAGGATGAATAATAGTTCAGGGCTCGGCGGGTGCTTTCCTGGGCGCGCAAAGCTCCCTTAGGCTGGTCTTGGGTCTGTTCCCTGCTTAGTTTTCCTGGGCAGAGCCTGGGTATCCTGTGTGTCGCCCGCTGCTTTCCCAGAGGTTTCGGGTGCCCGTGCAAACCACGGGGTTACATTTGCTCTCCAGGTAACTCTTACCTTACCCAGGAGATGGATACATCTTGAAACGGGCTAACCCAGATAAGAAGTGAAGGAGACACCGGGAGTCACTCGAGCTCAGAGGTGAGTGCAGCCCATTAAGGCTAATGGGAGGCGCAGCTTTGGTCCAGGTGTTTAAGGGTTTTGCTGAACTGTATTTAAAGGGTCTATAGGAATGTTCCCTCGTGTGTTTTCTTGCTCTTGCTTGCTTTGTTTGCCACCTCTGGTAGAGGAGCTGTTTGCAAGGAGCCCACCCCTCTCGCCAGTAAAACTGTATTGGTGCAGTTAGGACTGGATCTAGGGCTTTGCAAGGCCCAGCAAGTCCAACAGGGCCATGTGTTGTGGCACAGGGTTGTGCTCTGAAATGACTGACCCTGCTCATATCCCAAATGGGGCCAGATTTATAATACGAGGCCTTTTTTCTTCCCCACTGCTTCTTGCCCTCTGTGCCCGAGGATGCTGAGTACAGGCATCTCCACCGCGTCCGTGTCACCTCACACTGGGTTTTGTCCCTGGGAAAGTCGATTGATCTATTTTAAGTGGTTTCAGAAAGCCGAGGTGCGCATAGAAATAAGAAAAATGTGTGTGAGTTACATTACTGAGCTGTACTGTGAGATTAGCTGGTCCTGGTGCTGTAAGGCTGGGGCTGCTTGTTGTTTTGTCCTTTTGACTCCAGGTTTAAATTCCCTAAAACGAGTTTTGTGGGTTTGTGGGGCTTTTTGACATTCCTCTGACCTAATCTCTGTCAAAACCAACTCTGTAGACAGAGCTGCGGATAAGCTTTAGGGAGGGTGTTGGACTGCAGAAAGAAAGGAGAAACTCTGAAAACGGTGACTCGTGATCTGCCTCTTCCTGCTGGTGCCCAGTTCTGTTCTCGAACACTTTGTGTTTCCAAGTGCCTTGGGTTACTGAGCATGGACAAGCTCATAACACGCATGAATTAATGCAATTTCAATAGCAGTAGCAAGGGAAAATAAGGTTTCTCCATCCTGACTTGTTGACATCTCTGTGCACCTTCCTACCTCACAGTGAGGGAACTTTGGTTTTAATGCGGATCTCAAAGTCTTTGTTATCCATAGCATGACCTTGGAAGAAGGCTGGTGAAATGGTAGTAATCTCTTGAAAAGATGTCAAACCTCCTTTTTATGAAAAATATGAAGCATTATGTCAACTGCAAGGAAAGGCCCCTTCTCAGTGGGATGCCTTGTATGAGTGGGATCTTTTTGGTGTACAATGAAACACGCTCATCCACTTTGTAGGCAACTTGGTATTTCGTTACCTTCTGAAGGGGGGACACCAGGGATCTGCAGTGACTGGTAGAGACCATCTCAGGAGGCAATCTGAAAACCCACGAGTTATTCTTTCCCTTCCAGAGATTCAGCTGAAGGCACTCGCATGGCTGTGGGACTCTACCTGAGCCTTTAGTTTGATGTATTTATTATTTGCATGGATTGTAGAGCAGCGAGGAGGCATCAGAGCAATGTCCAGCCTGTCTGAAGCAGCCCTTGCCCAGAAACAAGGCTCTTTTACACTGAGGGCAAGAGAAGGTCTTGGTGAGAATTACTATAACCAAATGCTGAAGGTCTCTGGGCCTGTCTTTAGGTACCCTCCCTTGTCATGCAAGTCTCTGCCTCTTTACCTGGGAAGCAGCTGAGTTGCAAGGCTCTTACAATTCCATTGCACTGATCAATAACTGGCTGAAATATATTTTACAAGGGATGATAGTATGGAGTGTTTTCCCTTTTTTTTTTTTTTTTTTTTTCTCCTGCATTTGAGATGGGAGAGGATGTTCATGAACTTCTGGGGATGGATAAATCTGCTCCCCTCCGGTCAGTAAAATCAGGGTTTTCACGCTGGAGCGGACACGGGGCTGCTGTTGGCTCCAGGCGTGCAGCGCTCGTGCTGCCGGCGCCTGCTCCGTGAGTCACGGGCGCTCAGGTGCGGCTCCGACCTGGGAAAACCGCAGCGCTGGACTCTGCCCGGCCTCTCCCAAGGTTCAGCTTGCACCCCTGGATCCAGGCAGGAGGGATCCCCTCTGCTCCCAGGCAATACAGCAGCAATACAGCCCTATGCGAGGCTCTCTGCAGTGGTCCCTGCTGAAAAACCCCTTGTCCAGCGTGTCTGCACAGCAGTAAATCCCACTTGGGTAGAGGAAACAGCTTGCTCGGCTGCTGGTTGAGCTGACGACTATTTGTTTAAGCTCCAAAAACCAAACAAAAAACAGGACTTCTATAAGATGTGATACTAGAGAAGTAATGTTTATGGTATTTGGCAAATAAACCACACAGTGACTTTTTTTTAACAGAGCATTTGTGCTGAAGCCTTTGGCTGATGAGATTCAGTCCGAGTGTTTTGCTGGAGTTAGGTAAGGATTGGGGAGGGCCCTGTGTGAAGGGAAGGGAATAAACAGCAAGTTCAGCAAGAGAAAACAGCAAGAGAATAAACAGGAGCAATAAAGGAAGGAGCCTTTGCGCTCCAGGTAATGTGGGTGCCTGGTGCTTTTGGTGCAGTGAAACTGGACTTGGTTTGGGAGCTCATGGTCCCAGCTGAGATGTGGATCTTGGGCAACTCTGGTGTTTTACAAGGGATTTTTTGACATTTTACAACCTCTTCCCTCTGCGGGGAAGAGGGAAAAGGTAATGAGAGGGAGGGGGAGAACAGGATATACTGAGGTATGGAAAGCAGTGGCTTTGTATGGGAAAAGCAGGATCTGAAAGAAAGTTGTGCAGGATCTCCAAAGGAAGAACTGTTTATGCTGTAGAAGGCCCATACTGGCTATGGTGCGTGTTTACACTGTGCAGTATGGGGAGAAATCCAGCAAGTGATGTGCATATTAATTCCACAGCTTTATCTTGCTGCAATGTGGAGATTTCATTCTGCTTGAGCCACTGATTTTGGCAGGGCCCAGTGAGAATCCCAGATGACTCATTTGATCGGGATGTGGTGGACTTTAGTTAGGATCCCTTGTAAGGGATGGGAGGAGGAGACGGTTACTCCAGATTCCTTTAGCTGTGCTGTGCTTTAGGGCATCGTTGTACAGCCGTAATTCTGAATATCGGGGTACTAAGAGTATAAGAGCTAAGAGGAGGTCTGGCTTCAGCCTGCAACGTGGTCCTGGTGCTATAAAACTGCCACTGCTTTCTCATTTGTCACCTGCACCAAGCGACTGCATCCCCCTGAGCTATCCAAAATCTCCAGGGTCAGGAATGCTGCTGTCCTAGAGGAAAAGTGCAGCCCGGGCTGGGGATCCTTCTCAGTCCCTTTTTATCCACCTTGGGCAATCCTTGCCCATCTCGCTGTGCTTTACAGAACCGAATCCCCCGCGCGCTCTCCTCTTTCTCCTTAGTTCTGCTTTTCCCCGCAGCAGCCGGTGAGTCAGCGCGAAGGTATCGGCCCGTTTCCGTGTCCGGAGCGGTGGCAGCACGAGGTGGAGCTGCAGCCCCAGCGGGGAAGCCGGATCCGTCCCGGTTTGCAGAGCCGGAGCAGCACGAAGGGGTTTGCACCATCCCAGCTTGTGCCACAAACGGAGGCACGAGGAGCTCCCAGGATGGGCTTGGGGCACCAGTGCATCATCTCCTACCACAGAGCCCTAAGAAACAGGTAAATATCTCTATCTGTGTCCCTGTCAATGTCTCACAAGTTTCTGATCGATAAATAATTAAAGCAAACAGGAGTTGTTGAGCAATTTGCCTTGTACTTGGGGAATTAGGATGCTCTAAAGTTTGGAGATGGGAAGAAATTGAAGGGAAAAGTATTATTCTTATACTGCTCAATAAGCTTTGCTAAGGGTCATAGCTTGGTGCTGTTTCACCTGGTGGCAAATCTTTGCAGGTGCATTTAGAGGGAATGGAGGAGGATGCAGAGCTGCTTGCGATGGGATTTCATTTATACTTAACACTAAAAAGTCTTCAGTATGTATTAAGCAAAGGTGATGGTTTTCCAAGAGGATTCTGTAGTAATCTGGGAGAAAGAACTAATATCTCACTCCTTGCAGCCTGTTTATTGATGTTGGAGCACAATAAGTTATTTTGGGGTAGGGATGCTGCTTCTGCTATCATCCTAGCGTGCCCAGCACTGCAGTGCTCGGGCAGTTGACACCTTGGACCGTACCATAAAGCAACAAAATGAATTGCTTTGCCTGCACTAATGTAAAAGATAGCCTGAATTTATGGAATGTGAGTCTAAAAGGATATTTTTCTCTTCAAGTCTTTCCTGCCCCCTGTGCTTCAGTCTCACGTGTAGTAGTGTGCATGTGGCTGGTGAATTCTTACAGTAACCAACAGCAGCTAAATATGATCTGGAAAATTAAAAGCAAGGTATTTTTCTGAAGCATCTTGTCTCTGCCTTCATTTTCAGGGGCTTAAGGGGGAATTTTAGTTCTGTGCACGGGTGACTCTGCAGTCTCATAGGTCTCTTGAGGATGAAGCAGTATCTCCCTTCTCTGCACCTCTTTGCTCGGCTGCAGCTGGGTTTGTCCCTGACCTGCTAATTGCCTTTGAGATAGTCTGGTTTGTTCTGATCCTGATGGGAAATCTTGGCTGGATGATTAGGTCATTGTTTAAACAAGACAGCTAATTCCAGAGCAGGACACACTTTCAGGGCATGGAGGTAGGGGCTGTTGTCACGTTTGGATTTTGATGGTTTTAGATTATTTGCTGCTTTTCTCAGGGTGGAAAGGGGGTAGTTAAGGGATCTGTTGATTAACCATGGTTGTCTCACAGGTTGAAGGGGATGGAGCCTCCATCACAGTATGCGGTGGGTGTTCTTGTGTCCTCTGCTGCTCTGGCTTCCTTGACATGTAGATGCTTAAATGTCTCAGCATATACTGGAATACTTGTATACTTAGTATATAAGTATACTTAAATAGGTGTGGCAAGTTGATTCCTGAAATAAATCCACTGAAAGCTTTGGAAAAAACTTTGGAAAGACAAAATGTGCTCCTCTGTTTGGTGTTTTATCTTTTTACTTCTGTGTTGCACCAGAGGCCACAGGAGTAATAAACTGCTTTAGAAACCGTGATGCAAGAGCAAAGGAATTGCTTTGCCCTCGAGGTTGTCCTCCCGTGTGCTCATGTATTCCCACGAGGTCAGGGTTTTGGGAACACTGAACATGTCCTGGGTATCTTGGGTTGTTTCATCCCATTCCATGTGTGTGATAAAGTCCAATGGCTCTAGAGCATTAAGTATTGGTTCTCTTTTCTGTTTGTTTTGCAGATGACTGTTCCGATGAGTTCTCCTTCTGTCTGGCACTGCACGTGACTTGAGAGCAGAGCAGTTGGGCGAAGCCACCGAGGGCTGAGTCTCATGTCTGCAGCTCCTGAGCGTCCGGAAGCGATTTTTGTTGTTCTGGTTCCTCAATCTCGCCTCATGGGGCTGTTTGAAACTTGGGAACTGACTGAGGTAAATACGGACTGCAGACAAGTAAGCCGGGTTTATCTTTTTAATATTCATAATGCTTAGAGGCTTTGACTGAGATTGAGAGTCAAGAACAGGATTTCTATCAACTTAATCTTGAGCCTCTTCTCCCTAGAACTGTTTTATGGTATTGCCAGTCTCATTGACTCTCTGTTTGTCCCCAGACTCCTGCGGTTGTGGAGGAAAAGGCCGCTGAGCAGTAACTCCCCTCGTTGCGATGCCGGCTGTGAGTGTTTCTTTGGCAGTGTCTTAGCTGGTTGTTGTGAGCAATAGTCGAGGAAGCAATCAGCAAGTATACTGCCCTAGAAGTGCTGCACATTGTGGGCTGTCTCGCATCTCCCTGGCTCTGGAGGCAGACGCGGATCCGGACCGGGATGCGGACTGTGCTGGAGCTGGAGTTTGCGATGGAGCAGAGGGCTGATGTGAAACCACCCTGGGATGGTGGGTGATAGCCACTGCTTTAGAGACACAAAGTGAAGAAAGAAGATGCACATGGGGCAAGTTGTTCTGTTTTTTGTCCTTCCACACTTGGTTTCCTCCAAGTAAAACTGCAGCTATTTAATAACGCTGCAAGAACAGGGCAGGGAGAGGGGTTGGTCTCCTTTTAGGAAGAATTTGTTGAGCTTCGATCTCAGGCTGGTAGTGACAGACTTGGCTGGGAGCTGGTGGGTGACTCATGGTGATCCCTGTTTCTCCTGGGTGCCGGTCACAGCGGCGCATGGAGCACACAGCCCTGGAGCTGCCAGCTCTGCTGCTTCATGCTGAAGCTGTTCAACTGCGAGAGCGCTCGAGGCAATTGTATAAATCTCTGGATGCACCAAAACAGGAGGGAATAGACTTTATGGCACTGTCCTGCGCCTTGCTGGGGTTCCACAAGTGGAACACGGGTGGCCATGGACATGTTTGAGTCATTCCCTGTTTCTGTCCCATAGGGAGTCTGGGGTATTGAGATGTCCCCAGCTGATGTGCTGCTTTGTGGAAGGGCATTAAGTGCCACCACTCTGCTTTTGTGGAGCAGGAATTGGCTGAAAAACCCAATGCAAAGTCTGGAACGTGGCTGAGGTGACAACTGGGTACCTGGGCTTGACTTGCATCACTTGCTGTGCAATTCCTGTGTTGATAAAATGCCTTTTGAATTCTGCTGCATAAGAAAATGTTCTTCAGCTTCCTGTACCCAACTCTAGTGTAGTAGCCATTAAGCTGTGACTGTTTCTGGAAATAAATGAGTGTTTTCTTTCAAACGGTTGGGTTAAATCTGCTCTTTATCCCTGGAGAGGCTGTGGCTGCTGCAAATGGCCCCGATGACCAAGTGACGCGGCTGCTCTGGAGCTGCGTTTGGGGCCATGGCCATGAAAGAGCAGCTGAGTACCCTGCACCCATGCATGGCAATAGCTTAACACAAGCATCTTGTGCCCTTGCCACCAAAGAAGGGCAAGGGGGGGGAATTGATGTCTTGCTGCACAGTTCTAGGGGTATCTTTGGCTTCTGGGCTATAGATGTTGCGCACAGAGTGACTATCCTCGGGTCAGAGCAATGGTCTCCTGGGCTCTCAACAGCTTCCCATTAGCAAAACTGCCTCTCTGCTGCTTTGTGCCTTGTCTGTGTCAAATAACTTGCGTTGAGGGAGATTTCCTGCTTGGTAATCGGGAATGCTGACCTGCTTCATGACTCTTCCTACACCCGTGGTCTCATTAGCTTTATATCCTTGTCTCATCTGCGTCAAACCTGCGGGCAGAGCTATGCACTGCAAAGTATATCGTGCATCTCCAATCCCATTTATAGGAAAAACTATTCCAGAAAGCTGCTGCCTGGCCTATTTTCTTATCACCAAATAAGAGGTAGCCCATATACTTGTCTTAGGCTGGGTCTTGTAATGTATTTTATTCATTGCATATTTAAGTTTCACTGTTCATGAACAGCACTGATATTTTTATTTTTCTCCCTGCAATCACAGCATTCTGGAATATCCCTTATTAATCTCCTGATTTAAATTTGAAATGGAGAAACTCGCAACACGGGGAGCATGCTGCAATTCATTGGCTGTGCTGGCTGGGCTCCAGCAGTAACTAATTAGGCTCTTGTTGGCATAAAACACCCCTTAGAGCGGGTGGCCCTTTTTGCCAGTTGTTGGCTTGAATTCCTGGGCGGTCTCTGCAGCCTGACGAGGCATTTTTGATGCTAATGGACAACTCCTTAAAATGACTAAGCACCTCTGCTTCCGCGCAGGAAAGGCGCTGAGCTGCACATTGCAGTCCCTATGGGAAAACAGGAGCTGCTCCCATGTCCAGGCTGGGATTTGGGCATGGAGAGCAGACCTGTCTGCTTGGGAAGGGGTCTGTGATGTTGCTAACAGCAGAGGGATGGGAGGCAGGAAAATGGGGGGAATAACATCAAAGCAGCAGCAGGAGAAAAATCAATATTATCAATACTAGGACTCTACATAACCAAGATAATAAATGCTGTGCAGATGCTTGTTTTAATTCTGAAAGCCCTAGAATAAACTTAAGCTATTTATGCTATGTCTCTCCAATTATTGTAATAGCACAAGGGCAGCTTCAGTAGTATTTTGCTGCTGGCTTTGATTGCATGATCCCTGTTTCCTGGTGGAGGGAAGAGCTGCTGGTTTCCTTCATAGAAAAGGGGATTAAAGCAAAAAACAGGTGACTCTGTGATCCTGCCCACATGGGGGAAGTTCCAGGCGTTTCTGCAACGCGGTGGCCGTGGGCGAGAGGGAGCTCTTGCCTCGATTACGGCTCCAGCCTGGCATTTCCTAGCTGCCTTTTCCAGCAGATCTGCCACCCAGTGTCCTCAGGTAGTTGAAGCTTTGCACTGCTTTATTTGGGTGCTTGAAAAAGGGTGGAAATCAAGTGCATATGTAATTCTGCATGAGTGGTGTGATTGCTGTAGCGTTATGGTGTTGTCTGTGGATTCTGTTTTCCATGGGCTAAACCCAGCTCCTCTGCAGCATGTTGGGGTTTGCCGCATAGGGACAGGATTCTCCTGTTTATCCAAGCTTATTCCTTCCCAAAAGCTCATGGGATGAGGCTGCTGCATGATAAAGGTTTTTTTAATTTTTAATAATTTTTAATGGGGACAGAGCAGTGTCCCCATCGGCATCCCCAACCCCTTGGAGCTGGGAGATGCTCCCAGGGGGATCCTCTGCTCGAGGAGCAGTGACTCTTGTGGGGATGAGGAGGCTGATGGAGCTCTGAGCTGGGAGGGAAAGAGAGGGGACAGCAGTGACACTAAGGGCTGGGGGAGGAAATAAGTCAGGAAAAGGTGAAATTCCCCCAGGAGAACTTCCATCCCACATGCTGCTTGCAACAGGCTGGTGGGTCCGATTTACTTCTCCCTGCCCTGAGCTAAACAGATCTCCGCCTTGGTGCAGTCAGGTATTTTTAGGCAGTTTCCAAATGTTTCTGTGCTCCGGACAGCTGCGGATTCCAGGGAACTCGGGATAGGAATGTGCTTTATGGCAGAGCTGCACGACTGCCCTGCAAGGCAGGAGCAACAGTGGGGCAGCAGGTAGGTACCAAGCAGTAGGGATCAAATTGAGGTGGTTGGGCAATTTCTCTAAATTAACTGTATTTGCACTCTCAGAATATAATGAGGGCTAACAAAGGATGCTACAGGTGTTTCTATTTATCCATGATCTCTGTACCAGAAAGTACTTCTGGTGAAACTGGACGAAACAATTTGAGTTTCTCCAATAACTTCTGTGTTGATTCGCCCTCATCCATTCAGCTCTCAAAGCAGTTTAAGTTGGGCCATGACAGCCTATGGAAACAATTACCTGCGAGGCTGGAGCTGTCCTGTCAGCCCTCGCCTGTCCCCAAAAACATCAGCAACACCCAAAATCCAGGGCTGAGGATGAAGCAGTTTGTCCGGATGGTTGTGATAGGCGGGTGGCTCCGTCCCATTCCATTTTGTGCCATGAATGTGGCAAGAAGGGAACAGGAGAGAAATAAAACCTTAAGAAGATGCAAGAATTGGCCGCAGCCTTGACCAAGTTTTGCCTTATGTGTTTTTTGGGGTCAGATGGTGACTAAAAGGAGCCTGGAATAATGACAATGTCAGCCTCTCTTCATAGGAAATGCAACTTGCTGCAACTTCCTTTTTCTATAAGGAACACGCAGAAGGCTCCACAATAAATCTCTTAAAAGGAAAAGCCTGACAGAATGAAGTCTTAAAGGTCCGAAAAGGTATGTACTTATATTTAAGGAAGTAGTTGTAAAACACAGCAGAAGCCAGGTGACCAAGAGGAAATGCAACACGTCTGGGTGTTGCTGGAGATAATTTTTATAAAGATGGAGAAATTTTTATAAAGCTGCATCCAGGATCTCCTGGAGGGGCAGCTGTGGGTCTTGCTCTCGAATGCGGAAGCCCCGTGGGGATGGAACAGCTTTGGGATGTTGGGGGTTGCTCTGCGTGCTGACTTGGGTGGATCCTTCATTGCTGATAGCTGGGGAGGGATTGAGCCGTTTTATGGACCAAGATAACTGCAACAATAGCCGTTTGCATGGGAAATGGGTGCATTCCCCATCCAAAGCGGAGCCGGCTTTAGAGCCATCGGTCTGGAAGTGGATTAAATCCCAGGCAAGGCAGGGGGAAGGGGAAGGAGCCTGGAAGGGAAGGAGTGCTTCCTTCCCCCACAAAATCCATTCGAGCAGCAGTGACTGCGGCTGCTCATCCCGCTGCTCCCGCGGTGTCACCCGGGGGCTGAGCGGGGAGGTGGCCGCTCCGCTCCCCTTCGCTCTGGGTCGCCGGGTGCAGGCGCTTCAAGCGGAGCCTCTGCGTGCTCCGAGGTGCCCGCGTTTGTCCGATAAGGAGGACGAACTTGTGCAAGGGCCGGGGAGCCGCTGCGGGGACCCTGCAGCCGAGCGGGCCGGGCCGGGCTCACATGACGGCGGGGGCGGGCCGGGCCGGGCTTCCCCCGCGCTGCCTCCGCCCCGCTCATCCCTCCCCGCTTCTCCCGGAGCTGCCCCGTCCCCCGCGGCTCCCCGGAGCTGCCCCGTCCCCCGCGCCTTGCCCGCGCCGCTGGCGCCCACGCGGCTGTCGGCGGCGGAGCGCGGGCGGGGGGTGCTGTCGTGGGCGGGCTCGTGCGTGGGCTCCGGGCTCCTCGTGGGCGCGCACG